>CM021109.1:608199552-608799552 GCA_007115665.2 Sequoiadendron giganteum | reverse complement strand
AACTCCGATATTATGGCAAGGATGGATGCAGTTAACCATGCTTGGGGTGAGGCGCGTATCTATCAGACGAGAGTTGTTCTCCGTTTAGGGGCTTTGATGGGCATACCTCAACAGACTTTGGTTAAGGGAGGTGTTATTCAGCAGGGGGATAGATACGACTTCGCCGGATGGTACTCTTCAGTAGTCACAGGACGGGGATTCTACGATGCATCACAGACAGATTCTGTCAAGGTCAGAAAGGCCATGACGAACATCCTAGATGGAATTCTCAACACATTAGAGGCAATCTTTGCCAAGAGGTTGACTTCTGAAGAGGTAACTGCAGATGGATTGAAGAGCAGATTGACGCAATTCTTCTCTGAGGTGAAGACCTTCACGCATGATGATTTCGAGAACACTGCTACGTTCTCCAGTGTCATACAGAACACCCAAGACGCCCTTGTTGCTTGAAAGAAATCATGTGCTTGGCACAGGCAAACAGTTACAGTTTTGGAATTCCAATTAGATCGCATTCCTCCCATTTCGGATCAAGAAGTTGAGGCAGTATTGGCCAGGTTCATCAAATTTGCAGCCAGCGAGAAGGAGAAAGGAAACGCCCTTCTGGAGGGAGACAATGTGCATTGATGGCGGTTAGTGGTTCATTGATGAGGAGTGGAGGGCGCATTCATTGCCCCACTCCTCTCAGTGGTGGTTTTTAGGGTTGAAACCCTAATCAGGGCTTAGGTGGCTCGATCTGAGCCATCCATTGTATTTTGATCTAAGTCGTCCATTGGACTGGGCTAGATATAAAAGGGGTATCCCCCCTCATTTGTAAAGTAGAAGATATCAGAGTTAGAAAGAAATCAGAGATAGAGATTGAACTAGATAGAAGTTAAAGTAGAGCTAGGAGTTAGCTTAGTTGGAAAGGAAACAAAGACTTTCCCTTTGAAAGTTTTTGTAAAAGATTGTTGTGTAAGACTCTCATGATATAAGGATTTCATTGATTGGTGACTTCATTTTGTGTTGTGGGTAGTTGACGAGATCTTTTCGTCTTTCCAATTCGAGTAGAGTAGAGTAAAATAGATTTTGTTTTCATGCAAGTAGTGTTCATTGTGGAATGTGACGTTGGTTTGAGCATATCTTCCCGTATCCATACCACTAGCGGACTTGCTGACGGTAAGTCTGCCTCCTGCGTGGTCAACTGGAATCTCAACACTTAACTTCGATTGTGATTAGTGTGCCCACTTGCTCCGTTGTAAAGGGATGCGCATGGTGAATCTCAATTTGAACATCTTATCCATCCTTTGAAGATTGCACCAGCTTTGTCAGAGTTGTCCGAAGGGGAGACAAAACAAAGTTCGGTTTGAAGATTGTTGAAGCTAGTCCTTGCATTCCACCCTTAGAAATAGATAGTAGAATTCCTATCCCTACCTCCTTTAAATTCAGTATTTCCCGGTCCGTTCAAATACCAGAGCATCATAGTCAAACCTTTCATTTGCTTGAGCCAATAAAATCGAACAATTATGTAAGTCCCCCTGGAATACCCAGCATATTCACATCAACCAACTGAGTCTATTCGCATTAAAGGAACCTTGGAGTTGAACGCATGAACTTTCACGCAATCTTAGCATGCGGAATACTTTGATCAAGAGAGAATAGAGTGACCGTTGGACATTTTATTCTGTGCTGGCGTTGTCATAAAACACACGTCAACAAGTACCAAGGGAGCAAGTGGCTCCCTTGGGAAACAATGAAAATCACCACCTAGAATGTCAAGGGACTGGCTGCCCCTAACAAACGTAGGATGGTAAAACACCATCTTGGCAAACTGGCAAGCGATATTATTCTTCTTCAAGAAACTAAGCGCAACAAAGAGGCAGGAGACAGGCTTGTTAGATACTGCAAAGGGTGGATGGGACTGTTTCAAGAAGCTGTTGGAACCGCGGGCAGTCTGGGCATCTTATGGAAACCTAACTCACTTAATGTTACCCTAATTAGCAAAAGGAGTAACTAGATGTCATGCAGATTATAGAGCAAATTCACACCTCTGGATTTTGTCTTATGGAATGTGTATGGACCTACATTGACAACAGAAAAGGTCAAGGTGTGGGATGAGCTTAGTCAAGACATCATCTCCACTAACAATGGGAAGTTCATTATTGTTGGAGATTTCAATGCGATTCTAGACTTATCTGAAAAGAGTGGAGGCATTGGTAGGATTAGTAGGGACACATTGAATTTTAGGAATTCCCTTCAACGGATTGATGCTTTAGACTGTAAGCCTAATTCTGGGTGGTTCACTTGGACTAACAGGAGAATCGGTTTCACAAACATAGCGGAAAGACTGCATAGGTTCTTGTGTGGGCCACAATGGGCAATGAATAATACCCCCCTATTGCTTCAACCCTTCCATATGGTGTCTCTGATCATTTCCCGATGCAATTGGAGGTTGGTATGGAATGTTGCTGGGGCAACGGATATTTCAAATTCCAGAACATGTGATGGAGGGACAACTCGCTCCTTCAATCATTGGAAGAATGGTGGAAGGAATGTCTAGTCAATGGTACAATTAGTTTATGTTTTGTCAAGAAACTTGCATACATTAAGGAAAAACTCAAGTTTTGTCAAGAAACTTGCATACAATAAGGAAAAACTCAAAATATGGAACAAGGAAGTGTTCAAAAACATTTTCGAGGAGAAGGAAGTGACTAAGAAAGAATTAGAAGAGCTCAATGAAAAATTTATAAGGGATGGAATGAATCAAACAGATTATCTAAGAGAAAAGGAATTGAAAGCTAAATTGTCTGAAATCCTTGCTAGAGAAGAAATCTACTGGAAAGACAAGGCCAGAGAACTATGGATTAAGGAGGGGGACAATAACAACAAGTTCTTTCATGCGTTGGTTAAAGCCTGGAGATCATAGAATCAGATAAATGAAATTTTAGACACTAATGGTATGGCGGTGGAATTTTACAAGAATATTTCAAATCACGGAGGGAACGGAGATGCGTAATGTAAGGCAGAAACTCTTGAGGCAATACCAAAGATGCTTAGTGAGGATGACAACAAGATGCTTCTGGAGCCTTTCACAGAGGAAGAAATCAGAACTGTTGTTTTTGGATTGCATCCTGACAAGGCGCCTGGCCCGGATGGCTTTCCGACAAGTTTTTATTAGAAGTGTTGGAGTTTTCTTAAATTAGACATATGCAAATTGATAGAGGATGTTAGGTGCAAAGGGAAATTTGTTAAGGAAATAAACAATACTGTTTTGGTGATCATTCCCAAGAGAGCCAAATGCAAATCATTGGACGACTTTCGGCCAATTGCCCTCTACAATACAATATACAAAATCTTATCGAAGGCACTTGCAAACAGATTGAAGAAAGTAATGCACAAAATCATATTTGTGCAACAAAATGGTTTCACTCCAGGGTGAGAGATCACAGACAGCATCATACTCATTACTGAAACTATTCATTCAATGGTCTCGGATAGGAAAACTAGCATGGTTATCAAATTGGACATCAACAAAGCTTATGACAAAGTGCAATGGGAGTTCCTGATCAGTGTACTGGGGAAAGTCGGGTTTGACAAAAAATGGATTGATATCATAAAGCAGTGCATTGGAACGCCTCATTTCTTGGTTGTGGTGAACAGTGTTATGTTTGGTTTCTTTAAAAGTGGCAATGGAATCAGACAAGGCGACCCAATTTCGCCCTTTTCATTTGTTATCATGGTTGATTCATTAAGCAGATATATATACAAACAAAGAAACAACGGGAGGTGGAAGGGAATTTCGATTCATGAAGATTTGAGTCTGATCACTCATTCGCAATTTGCGGATGACACTACTTTGTTTGGAGAAGCCACTGTTAGGGAGACAAACATCATCAAAGGTACTCTATATTTGTACGCAAGGGATGTTGGCCAGCAGATCAATGAGACGAAAACGGAGATTTACTTCTTCAATATGAAGAAGGCAATACAGAACCAAATTGCTCGCATCCTTGGTTGGTCAATTGGGGTGTTGTCGAGCAAATATTTGGGAGTTCCTATGTTCTCTGGAGCTTCTAGAACAGCATTATGGGAGGACTTAATTTCAAGGTGCAGACAAAAAACTAAAGCTTGGAAGAATAAATGGTTGTCCTTACCTAGAAGAATCCTTCTAATTAAAGCGATATTGGCTACTACCCCCATCTATGCTATGTCCTGCTTCAAAATTTCTGCCAAAGCGATTCAGGCTCTGGAAAGCCTTTCTCTGGACAGTTCTACATGGCAGAATTTTAACAAGAGAAAGACTCAAAACATACGGTATTCTCGGGCCAAGTATTTGTGTCCTTTGTAAAAGTGCGAAGGAAACCAAAAATCATCTTCTCTATGAGTGCCATTTCGCAAATCAATGTTGGAATTGGCTTTGTCAAGACTTGGAGTGGTCATCGGCAAGGGATGAATGTTTGGTCAAATTTCTAAATGGTTGGCCGATCCTGAATCAGAAATCTTTATGGGGAGCACTATGGATGATTTCCCCTTCAATGCTACTATGGCAAATCTAGAAGGAGAGAAACCGAAGGATATTCGAAGAGAAGGAACTCAGTTTAGAAAGAATTATTGAGAAAATCAAACATGGTATCATAGAAATAGCCAACAAAAAGGCTTACTCCAGAAAAATTGAGTTCATTAATGACTGGGATAAAAAAATACCCCCAAACATTAATCACTTCCAAAACAACATGTCGTAAAAAATGCCAAGTGGATTGCACCGATGGAAGGCAGATTGAAACTCAACTTTGACAGGGCTACTAACGGCAACCCAGGAGAGGTTGGTTATGGTTGCATTCTGAGAAAAAGTTGTGGACAAATAATATTTGGTATATATGGATACATTGGTGTAGCTACTAACAATGTTGCTGAAATGACTGCTTTGGAGAGAGGATTAAAATTATGTGTTGGTCAACGGATTGATCTGATTGATATCGAAGGGGACTCACAAGTAACCATAAACGCAATCAAAAGCACGGCAATTTTGAATTGGAAGATTAAAAGGATGGCGGTAAATGCTTTAGACTATCTCAGGAAGATTCCTCAATACTGTGTATCACATGTCTTCCAAGAATCAAAAAGGGTTGCCGACTATCTGGCGAATATAAGGGTATCTACAAAATGCAAAGATATGACTATTGACAGCACAATCATGGGTGAGGATCTAGCAAAAATCCTGAAGAACAATTCTCCTAACTTAGGAGCGGTTGATAGGACTGGCATCGGTTAAATCTACCAGTCAAGGTTTTGAGGTCTAGCTTAGGCAAGGACAAACTACCACGGTTGCTATTATGTCTAAGAAGAATTTACCTTATGACGTAATGGGAGCTATCCCCTCTGATAGCACTTATCTATTAAAAAAAAAAACATACACACATACATACGTTTCCAAAAACTAGGCTTCTATTTTTTCAAACAATCGCAATACCAATATCAATACCTATCTCTTTACCAATACCAATGTCCTAGCAACTATGCTATAAACTTTACAAATTTTTCATTTAATTTTTGTTTCTTGTTGTCATTCAAATTTCTGACGAGTTTTATTTATTATAGTTCAAAATTTTCATTACTTTTTATTTGTTCTCCTTCAAAAATTTATTAATATAAATTGAAATATCCATAATATATTGTTTTAGGTGACACAACCTTTGGTCAAGGTTCTATTCTTAGTAGATGGGGGGGGAGGGAAACCTAATGGGTTATCTATATGAGGCCTTCAAGCATTACTATAACAAAATTAAAAATGCTCGCATTTGACACATAATTGATTGATGGTGGAATAAGCAATTCCACCCACATGTGCATGGAGTAACCTATTACTTAAATCCCACATTTTCATTCTTTGATTCCATTCCTTTAAAGCTAATGGCAAGGTTATAATTGGTCTCAAAGCATGCATAGAAAGAATTATGCTTAACAACACCTTTTAAAACACTATTATTCACAATTTGCAAATTTACAAAGGTGTGGAGATTTTCTTCACATCTATGCATTTGAAGGAGAATGACTAAGCATCTAGTTAAAATATAATTGATTTCTTCCAAAAGTTCAATCATAGTCTCATAAATATTAGACACAATTAATAAGTTCAATTCTATTTTACTTTAAAACTTATAAATGTTCTCTATGCAAATTTGTAGCAAGAAAATTATGGTGCAAATACACACTTTTCAAAGCCTACTCATCCAAATTTTGTGTAAACCTTGTGGTACTTCTAGGTGTGAATGTAATTGTGGCATCAATCCATATTCAAGTTGGATTTCCATGGATGTGGATCTGTAATGTCCCCTACTTGGAGTATGCCTAAGTCTGCCTTAAGAGACCCGTACACAACACAAAATTGTTTTACAAATAATACTCCATTGCAAATTATATAATAAACATTAAACTTAAGAATAAATCAACTATTAATATTTATGAAAGAATAAATGACCACTTAGACTTGAATCCAATCTATAGACTTCTTTCAATTACCAATCATGGTAGAGATTGGAGAGAAACACATGATAGGGCACTAGAAAAACTGATCATCACAAGTAAGCCCAAGGGCAAGCTCATACCCCCGTTGGCTCCAAGTCGACGAAACATCCCACCAAGACAATCCCATCCAACTTAGGGTTGGCATACTTACAATGTGAGAACCTATACATTATTCATCCCAATTAAGCCCAAGGGCAGGCTCATACCCCCCTTGGCCCCAAGTGGACGGAACATCCCACCGGGACAATCCCATCCAACTTAGGGTTGATGTACTTAATGAGAGAACCTATACCGCCCTTCCCTAACATGTTTCCTTGCCAACCTTCCACTTGATTGCTTAAAGAAAATGATGATGTTTATAATAATATAGATAGATTCACTATTTACTTATCTACCGAATTAAACATAACATATCTCCCCTTACTGAATATTAGTTATTATGAAATGAACTATATATAAATTTGTATGCCTATTAAAATGATATATTAAATGCATATACAATCAATTGCATACCAATTACTTATTATAGCAATGTCTGCTGTTTTTCTGAGTGCAAATTATTATTTTTTCTTCCTTCAATGATTTCATATTTATTCCCAATTCCTTGGTGCCTCTCCCCACTCATTTGTTTCCCATTTTATATCTCCCATGGTGGGGAGAGACACATCTATTTATTTAACAAGAGACACATCCCTTTATTCCATTGCATCCCTTAAAAAAGATGCACCTCTTTGTTAATCGCTACCCTTGGCTAATTATAATTTCTTCCTTCTTAAAAAATGAATTGCTGCCCATAACATAATGATTATTGCCTTGTTAAGCGCTTCTCTCCTTAGTAAATGGAATCGCAGCCTTTGAGAATTAATCACTTCCTTCTATCAATATATGAGAATTCCTGCTATATATAGTCGCTGAGAAATTGCCTGTGAGTTCTATAAATTCTATATCATGCATGTTATTTAAATATGTCAAGATTTGACTAAGTGTCAACTCTCGAGTCCAAGTAAAATCATGGAACTATAGAACTTTCTATTAGTACAAGTTTTTAAACAACGCCATGCATATGCATGCAATGACCTATTACTTGACTCAGTTTCTTTTTTCCTAATTCCTTTAAGGCCAATGAAGAGGTTAGAGATAACTTCAATACATAAATAGAGAGATTGAAGATTTACAAGGATGAGGATGGGAGTTCGTTTTTTTCTCTATGTATTCAAAGGAGAATGACCTAGCAACCAAGTTTTGAAAAAAAGAGTCCTTTAAAAGTTCAATCATATTCTCATGGATAATTTGTTTAATAAGTGCAATTCTTGTTACAAAACATAGCTATCCACATTTTCGGCCAACCAAACAATGATTCTAGGTGTGAATGCAATTGGAGAATATTTGTGGCTATTGAGACAAAACAATGCAACACATTAACTCAAAAACATCTCAATGACCATGTTTTTTGTATAATACCACCTTTCTCTTTAGGTCAAAAATATGTAGGGAAGGAAGACTCCTGATACTATTTGCTTGGCTGGCATCAATCCTTACTCAAATTGGATTGTCAAGAAGTAAAGCCCTTGTTTGCCAAGAAGATCACTAATTTTGAGAGAGAAACAATGAAAGGTGCAGGTCCAAGCAAATGCAAAAGTAAAAGGAGTTGTATTGAATGATGATATACTTGAGATTGATATTGTCCATGAGGAAGAATCTTGACCATCTAGTTTCAAGATGCAGCCTATGAGGAGCTTGAGTTAAAAGAAAAATTTGTAAAATATTTTCTATGTTTTTTGTCTAAAACTACTAAAAAAAACCATATCAATTCACTAGATTCAATACTTACTATGTTTTTTAAGTTTATTTTATGAAATTATGTATGTTTAGTGTGTTGATTTTAAAAAGTCGCAAGGCCAAGTAAAACTACGTGAACAACATATTCACGTAGCAACACATTACTTGAATGTAATGTTTTTCTTCTCCAATTCCTTTAAGCCAAAAGGCCAGGTTACGGATGGCCTCAACGCATGCATAAAGAGAAAAACATTTACCAAAACCCTTAGTAGAATAAATCTTGGCATGTTGCATATTTACAAACGTACATTAGGATTTTATTTTTTCACCTTCGAAAATAAAGAGGAAAATAACATGATGTCCAAGTAAAAAAAAACCTGAGTCCATTAAACATTCAATCATAGTCTTTGGAATTGGGACGATGGGGAAAGGAGGACGTGTTTCTTGAAACAAAATTTTTGGAAGGCCATTTTTTAGTGGACGGTTATCAAAAATGGGAAAAATTTAAAAACATTGGAAATTTCAAATATTTATATTATAAAATTGATAGGCATTTATCATATGCATTATAGAACCTTAACACATAACATTAGAGTTGAATTGAGATTTCAAATGAGATTGAACAAACAAATTAGCAAAATTTAATTCCTTTCATTGACAATGTGCATATATATTATATAAAAATTAAAACAAAAATGCCCAGAAGCTGCAAGTTTCTGCTACAAAATAACAAAAACATATTTTCTATAACACTACCCCTAATCAACATATTTTAACATTGCATCAAAATCAGAGTCTTAAGTCTAGCTCACTACCACTATGAGGCACTGCCTCATTCAATGGACCCCAACTAATTCCTCATGCCTCTATTAGTAAACATATTTGTCAGTATGATATTTCACTAAAAATAACGTAACTCACCCAATGGGCAGTGACAATTTACAATAGTTAAAAAACCTGACCCACCCAATGGGCAATGACAACGTTTACAACAATTAGGGAGATCACTATTACATTAGCAATCTTCCTTTGTGTTTGAGAGAGGCAACTACCTCATAAGATAGAATGTTGGGCTTTTCAAATCTATGATTTTAAGCAAAAAGTAGGAACGGTAAATAAACTAAGACATAAGAAAGAAGAGGAAAACCTACATAAGGCTAACATGGCGCCAATAACCCAATTTTCCCAAAAAAATTAAAGAATAAATATTCAAAAAAAGAGCAAATACAAAATTCATTCTCCTAAAAAGATGCTTTGAAAGACCACCGCAACAAGGGTCAAGACGAAGAAATGTTATCAAACATAAGAAAGGAGACATTCACCTAGGATTCCAAACTCATAGATATAAAATCACCCAATATTACATTCAATGTTGCATTGGTAAACATAAACATCAAACAAGACTATTTTCATCCATTACCTAGCAAGAGATATTTAAAAGAAACATTGTAAATTTAACGTAAGAAACATTTAAAACATAAAGAAATAATACACATGTTAATAGTCCAACAATATCATTTTGTATTTGAATAAAAAAGAAGAGCTACAAGACACCTTCTACTCCTATACAATGCATAGGAATCCAAAAGTCTCTAAAAATAAACCACCCACGCCCCCCAATGCTTTACAAAATAATTTCAAACATATAAACCTTCTCTTGTAACTCCTCCATAAATCTTTATTGAAATTTAGATTTTTTTTTTAAATTCATTTGCAACTGTTTCATAACTATTTCTTGACAATCTGATTTTCTGATTTAAAACTCACTTTTGACTCAAAAAGGTAACTTAATTGAAAATTGAAGAGCTACAAGATGATTTCAAACATATAACCCTTCACTTTTAACTCAAAAAGGTAACTTAATTGAAAATTGAAGAGTGTAAAGAGGATGTCTTGGCAGTTTTTCTTCTACATGCTCCAAGGTGTTAGTTTTAGGACCAGAAATGAAATAAGCAGAATAACAACACAAGAACAATGAACACAGCAAGATACCCTAGGAAAACCCTCCTTCTCAAGGGAGAAAAAACCCAGCAAAATATAACTCTTATATATAGGATGAATAAGAGCAAAAATCTGTTTTACAATCAGACCCTTCTCAAGGGCGAATTAATACAATGAATAATAGCACCTATCCTTTGATGTCAAGATAAATATGTATCTCCTTGAAGTCGATCTGCTTCTACAGGATGATAATCTGCTACTGAAGGGCAAACTTCTGCTCTGTAGGGAATGTGTAAAATGTATGTCATATAATGACAAGTCTTCTCCTTGCTTATATACGAAGCAAGGTGATGTTTCATCTAGGTCGGCTCCCTTAGATGAAAGTAATATAAAATATAAATTGCAATAATTAAAGCCGGCTTGCCTTAATAATTATTTATCATTTAATTTTGAGAGAAAGATATATCCTGCCTCTATAACATCAACACTCCCTCTTAGTTAGGGAGGTATCCTTTCAGATATCCATGTCATGGAATCTCTCAACATGACACCCACAATAGCTACACCCATTTGTGGAAAAGAGTTCATCACGGAGTCTCTCAACGTGATATCATCATGGAGTCACTCAACATGATGTCCACCATGGCTACTCCCATGTGTGGAAAGGAACATCTGCACAAGTACCCATCACAGAGTCACTCAAAGTGATGTCATCATGGAGTCTCTCAACATGATGTCCACCATGGCTACTCCCATGTGTAGAAGAACACAAGTGCAAAGGATTCATCACGGAGTCTCTCAATGTGATGTTGTCATGGAGTCTCTCAACATGACATCCACCATGGCTACTCCCATGTGTGGAAAGAACCACATCTTCGTCTTAGAGATGGACAAGGGCTCGCACCTCATATTTCTCTATCTTAGAAAAATATACACTACAAGGGCTTTCACCTCATACTTCTCCATCACAGAGAAATAAACACTACAAGGGCTTTCACCTCATACTTCTCTGTCACAGAGAAATATACACAACAAGGGCTTTCATCTCATACTTCTCCATAACAGAGAAATATACATTGCAATAGATCTTCATGATGATGTGACTCCCTCTGAAGCTCCAATTACTTGCATCAACCTCCTGACCTCCTCATCCAAGGTTGCCTATGTGGTTTGTCAAACTCCCTTTGAATGTTAATTCCTCCTCTTCAAAGAAGCTGATCACAAAGACAATTTGTATGGGTTCTTCCTCTTCGAGAGATGTCTCCAGCCACCAACTCAGTCCCATGGCTGCAAGTTGTGTCTCCACTCGTCAGCCTCTGTGACTTCCTCACAGGATGCATCAAGCTCTTCTTCTCTTGAATGGAATCTCTTATGCTTCTCCGTCTGTCCTGAAAGCATTTTAGAGAGTTTAATAATAGTTCATAGAATTCAACTATCCCGAAGAGAAATACCAATGTTAGAAGCATACATGATTCACTATCCCAATGTTATAGCATGAATTAATAACTACATAAAAATTCATGAACATTATTCAAACATGAAATACTTATGTCGTTGAAATCAGAATCTCCTTAAGTGTTGCACTTAAACGCTTTTTAGGTCTGCACTTATCTTTCTAGACCCAATGAACCCTCACCAGAGATGAATTGAAATGCTCGATACAGTATGAGCCAAGTCCTCAACTATGGCGAATGTGAGTTGACTTTTGTAATTGCGTGATTACTATCACTTCCCTTTGTCCACGGTTCCTCTTAAGATCAGATCTCCAGATACGCCCAGATTTGTTCTTCACTGTGGTCTTCAAAAATTAGCTATCAAGGATGGCAACATGTAAAGATACAACATACACCACTCCATCGCTCAGGATGCTCAAAGATCAGAGATAGACTTCATAAACTCCTCATTCCAGAAGTCTCAAGGTTGTGACCCAGTATGATTTGCACAAAAAAAATATATATTGCAATCCTTTTACTCACAAGGCAAACCGCACCAATACAAAACATAAACACCAACGTACAAGAAATTCAAAGGGTTGCAGAAATTGTTTATAAGTTCTTAGCATAAGCAAAACGAGACAATAGCATACTCGCACCAATGAGCACACATACGGCAATCGCTCAGAATCACACCAATCCTCCAATGAATCTTCGAACCAAAGGTTTCAAGTGTTATAGTTATTTCCATAAATGGCCCCGTGTCATCTCCTCATAGCCCGTCGATGCTCATACAGAACCTTCACTTCAAGAACTACTTTGCTCGATATCATAACAAGTGATGTCGGCAATAGATATTCCTGCTATGTGTTAAGCCCGATACCGGTTTCGGTGTTCCCGTCCAACTGAAGGCAAAACAATTTGTGATTGAAGATAATGATCCCACTCTAGTTGTGCATAAAATATCAAAAATGGCATCGAGCTCCAGGATATCGATGACAATATTAAGAACAAGGCCCGATAATAAGGACAGATCTCCGATTCATCTCTAGACGATACTGAGCAATTAATAAGTGCTTGTGTCAAGAGCAAATACTTCCCATCACGTATTCTTCCCATCTCTGCTAGCGCACTTAGTTGCGTTTGTCATCCGCAATCCAGATTACACCTTCGATAACTCAAGATGAGATACCCAATTGAAACTATCTACGCGATGTAATGTTTGTGCGACGCCAATGTCTCGAGACGGGATTGCATATAAATGGCCACACCAAATTCGTTACTCTTGATCGGAGATCAAAGAGGAATGAGTAACACGTTCTTCGGACCGATGACTCCGCACGGGATCCTAGTGTTGAACGATCACCACTATTTCCTTTGCCCTTGCAGTGGCGTCGAATGCCTAGGAGACAGATAGGTAATCACGAGCTCTCTACATGGTGAAACGGCAATCTTCCTTGGCATCGACGATTTACTCTGCAGACTAGATCACTTGCAACACCGAAGGAATCTCCTCAGACGAAGAAAGAGACGAAAATTGAAATATTGTTTTCCTTTTGCGATCTCCTTCAGATGATCAGTTCCTTCAAGTGTGGCTCCCATGATCTGTACACCCTTGCATAGTGATCTTTTCCTTTTCTTTTGTCTTTTATGCAGAATGTGATTTCTCTGCTGACAGAAATCTGATCAGGTCTTGTCTTAAACCCGCTCTAATACCATGTTAGTTTTAGGATCAGAAATGAAATAAGCAGAATAACAACACAAGAACAATGAACACAGCAAAATACTCTGGGAAAACCCTCCTCGAGAGAGAGGAAAAACCCAACAAAATATAACTCTTATATATAGGATGAATAAGAGCAGAAATTTGCTTTACAATCACACCCTTCTCAAGGGCGAATTAATACAATGAATAACAACACCTATCCTTTGATGTCAAGATAAATATGTATCGCCTTGAAGTTGATCTGCTTCTACAAGATGATAATCTACTGCTGAAGGGCGAACTTCTGCTCTGTAGAGAATGTGTAAAATGTATGTCATATAATGACAAGTCTTCTCCTTGCTTATATATGAAGCAAGGTGAGTTTTCATCTAGGTCGGCTCCCTTAGATGAAATAATATAAAATATAAATTGCAATAATTAAGGCCGACTTACCTTAATAATTATTTATCATTCAATTTTGAGAGAAAGATATCTCCCGCCGCTATAACATCAACACAAGGAAGCAACACATTTAACTACAAATTAATTTCACCTTTGTATTGTTGCAAGTATGAGCAACTGGTGTTGTCATTGATGTCAACAAGATTGGGTTATGATTGATGAGCAAAAGATTGTTGCAAGAGTATGTGTTGTTGATTGGTGTTGTCTATGTTGTTGCATTAATGATGCTTTGATTAGCTGCATTATGTTGTCACTAGTAAGCTATTGGTGTCAACCTCTAGTGTTGCTTTCATAAGCCTCTATCTATGGATGTATGATTGAGTTGCTAGGTTGTAGTTGGTTCTAGGAGTACTGAACATGATGAGGATAGTTCGCTGGTGCTTGGTTTCCAAGTGCTTTTGAGAAAATTTGAAAAAAAAGGAAACGGTGAGTTGCAGTGTGTTTTGGGTTGAAGAGTAGTGTTTTGGTTTTGCTCTGCAGTTCTTTTAGGTTGAAGATTTGCGTGTGCATTTCAAATATGTTCATTAAAGGTGTTCAAAGGTGTTGTATTCAGAATTTGGTGTGTTGGGATCTGCTTGTGCATTTCGGATATGTTGATCAGAGGTGTTCAAAGGTGTTGTATCCAGAATTTGGTGTGTTGTATTGTAGAGATGTTTGGGAGAAATGTTTTTGCTCCACGTTTCTCTGAAGTTTGGTTTCAGGTCTTGCGGATTTGAAAGTGCACTGATAGTGTTGGTATCTTTCTTCAATTGAAGTTGTTCGTGCTTTGGTGCTTTGGAAGTCAATTTCTTTAGTTACAGTGCATGGCAGAGTTGTTTGAATGTACTGGGTGTGTACATTCGTAAGGTGAAAGTTGTTGCAAAGGCATTTGTTGGATTTCAAGGTGTTTGTGGAAAATTCCAAATCGTGTTCAAGTGTTATGTGGTGTCTGCGAGTTGACTTTGGATTTGAGGAAGCGTGTACTTAACTGTCAATGGTGTTAACACAGGTTCGGCCGACCTTAGGTGTTTACACTACTTGCGAAATTTTGTGGAAGTGTGGTGTGGCGTGTATGAATGGATTTAGGTCCTAGCTAAGGTGTGTTGTGGTCTTCCTTCATTCCTTTTCATCGCGGGAATGTTTTGGTGCCAACATAATTTCAATTTGCACGGCTGAGGTGCATAGCCATCCTTGGAGAATGGTTCCAAAGTTGAAGATGGTATAAATAAGAGTTGAGTTGTTGAATGATGATAAGATAGACAAGATAGATGAGTGTGATGCAAATTGTAGATTTGTAAGATGCGAATTTGAGAAGTGTAGTACGAGCTTTCATGTGTTTGATTACTGAATGCAATGAGCAAGTGTCTACAATTCTTCAGTCAAACTACAAAGGTGTTGGTGATGCTATGGTGGATTTTTTTGTTGCTTTGAGATAGTTTTCTCATTGTAACACACTTCTCTATCTTTTTTTCTATTATGGCAATGAGCCTTTCTTTCTCTTGGGTAGTGAGCCCTCCAACAATGAGCCCTATTGTATTCGAAGTTGATATTACTTCATATTGTGAGCTAATCCTCACCGTGGTTTCCCCCATCTTGGGTTTTCCACGTAAATCTAGTGTTCTTTTGTGCATGGTGTTGATTTGATTCAGTTTTTGTTATTTTCTTTCATAAAAAAACATTCTAACAAGATTAAGGGTTAATTGGATTAATGTGGATCTGAATGATTGTGAGGGTTTTGAAGTTTTGAGGTACAATTGATTCACCGCTCCTTCCCCTTCTCAGTTGTCTTGTGCATTCAACATGTATTGCATAGTTATCACTCATATTCTTAGAAAAAACCCTAATAGATTCTTTAATCACATTTCTGAAAAATATAATGTCCCTACCAAAAAATTTGTACAACTTGCCACTTTTCCAATTTTAGTGGACAAACATACTGTCACACAATTGGTGGACCGTGGAACATTGAAAACCATTTGCTACTTTTGAGTTTAATAAATAAGAACAGTTGCACATTTTCTTTAATAATACGGAAATACCCAAGAGCAATGGTCATACACTTTTTTAGGAAAAAACATGGGCCTTTCATCAAGCAAAGACCAAAATTCCTATAATGGTTTCATAGTTATTGTTGGATTTATTGTCATCGATGTCAAAGGGCCAATCAAGAGAAAGGCAATTTATTGCACAAGAATTTAATGATGGCATCCTTGCTTGAAAAGATTAAATAAAAAATGCAAAAAAAATTATATTGTATTTTGGGACGGCCCCATCATAGGAGCCAACCCTCATGAGAGGGTTTTAAATTGTTTTTAAAGTCCTTAAGAGGGATGGCCTCCTTGCACTGAGCGCCCACCTTTGTCAAAGGATTTAAAACAATAAAAATAAATAGTAACTTGTTGTTGGCCGACCTCTTTGGAAGGACATGACTGTTGGATGAAGAGACAGAATATGGGGTATAAATATAAGTCTTTTGGTGGACAAAAAGCAACATCATTCAAGAATATTTTTCAGATGTATGAAAGGCAGAACTAAGAAGATACTACAGCAGATCTATATCATTTACGTGAGCAGATTTATGAGATTAAAACAGTCTCATATTTGTGAAGATTCTATGGTGAAATTATGCACAATTTGTAAGTGTATGTTGTGAAGGTTTTGAGCAGATATAGTGCAGACTTTTGTGGAGATATATTTTCAATTTGAGAGCCATCATTAAAGATATTGCAGATCTGAGTGAAGGTTAAGAGAGCAGAAATTCAAGGCAGATTTGTGGAGTGGACAGATTTTATTGAAGGCCTTGAAGGGATCTAGGGCAGGTCCAACATCCTATTATTATTTCGAAGGTTGGTGCATTCTACTTTGTGAGATTGGGAGGTTGGTGTCTCTCATCCTAAGAAATTGGTCTCTTGCTGAGTTGGTGCCAAGTGAAGGGGATTGGTATCTCCTGTGGGTTGGTGCCTACGAAGTTGTAAGAAGATTTCTATAAAAACAATATTTTGCCGTGGTTTTCTCCCGCAAGGGTTTCCACGTAAAATCATGTGTGCATCTTGTGTTTTAATTTTATAGACCTTACTTGTGTGGATGTTTCGATTATTGCTTATGATTGCCAAAGTTATAAATTGAAAGAGTTGTTCTTATACTGATTCAGCCCCCCTCTCAGTATAAGTGTGTGTGTACTTCTTCAGTTATAACTATCGATATTTTCTTCAATCGGCCATAAAGTACAATTCATCAAATATTTAGTATGTAGCTAGAATTACAATTTAGTAAGTATCCGAAAAGGTTGTTGATGCTGTAGTAGCTGGATATTATTGTGTTGATTTATTCTAACAATTGCTGTCATCTGCCCATCTGTATTTGGCCCTGTATAAGACTGCTGTAATGCATTTGGACAGTATTAAACCTGCTCTTGACTTCCCTAACGCCATATGCCACCTTCCTCAAAGTCACACTACTTTTAAGGACTTAATAATACCAACAAGTTGAGCGCTAGGCCTGCGATGTACTAATGACATAAAAGTCTTCAATAAATTGTCTTTTTGAAACTTTAAGCTGCCAAGTCAGAAATTCTCTTTTGCCTGTGATGCCTTTCTTAAAAGGCTTAAAACATTACCCAATATAGCAGCTACTTTGTTGAGTCCCATCAGCTTTAGGAGTCTTCGAAAATCACCTTTTCTAGCTTAACTCACTTCATATTTGTTGCAATTACTATTTGGGAAGTCTTCAGCACTCCTAAGCTTCCATGCCACTTACCCAACACCTCACAACTCCCCTTTCAACACTTGAAAAAGCTGTGATGCTTTTTTTTTTAGCTTAAACACCAATAAAAAAGCTGGCGGTTGGGAGTTTTTAAGAGTTCTTTTTGCTTTAGAACTCTCTAATTATACTTTCCAAAAGGCGGTGATGTCTTCTTTTTTTAAGCTTAGCTCATAAACAAGCTGAGCGAGGACTTTTCTTCAAACCTTCAAATACTAGAAAAGGCTGGATGGTAAGTTATTTGGAGTTCTAAATGCATTGAGACTCATCCAAAAGCGACAGCTAACCTTTAAAAATAGTTGCACATCTTCCTTTTGTAATATGGTAGTTTCAAAAGAGTGTTGTTGGTGTATTGAAAATGCTGCGGTTAGATTTAAGCCAATAATATCCCTTTCAGAGCTGCACTATTACTCTCACGCCATTAATAAAGATGTAACCATTCCATATTTAAAGAAATGTTGTTGGAAATAGTTTGAGTTGCTACACCATGATTTAAGGCACCTCAACTACCACACCTTCACCCTTTATTTGTAATAATAATCCTATATATATTTTTTCAATCTCACAATTGGAGTAGACAAAATAATAACTGGACAACTCTCAAATTTCCAATTTATGTTTGTTTTGTAATCCCTTTCGAAAAACTTATGCAATCACCATTTATGCACATTGGTGAATTCTATATGAATCCACTCGATCAGTTATGTGGGTTTTAATCTACAAAACTCATTGCCATAAGAGTTTTCATCCTTTGGCTATAGACTAAACCAAGTTCAACCTCTCAAAGCCAGGGTTTGTAAATAAAAATCAAAGAATACCTTCTCTTCATTAACTCCTTCTCAAGACACTTTTAGGGTAGCTAAATTAATTTCCCTTTCTCTTTATTTTAATATTTCTTTTTGCAGTTTAGTCACCACTTTGAACTTAATATCAAATATCACCTTGAGAAGCTTTTTAATTTAGTAATAAAAATATAAGTTGCACTTTATTTATAAACTAAAAATATTTCAAGCAAATTAATATTAAATTATTAAATTATTTTGATGGCTCAAAGGGAACATGAAAAAAAACAACGTTTTCTTCCAGCTGAGTCCTATTAGAGTTGCCTAAGGCTTGATCTTGTCCATGCATTCCTAGAGTCTATCCAGTCTCTCTCTAATCCATATTTTAGATATGTTTTCTATGACGAGATTAATTTCATAAGGTTATATTTCGTGTATGACCCTTTTTCCACCATTTTCACAATCTACTAAGTCTTCAACACTAATCTAAACAAGCTTCTTCTGTAAACTTTATCCAAAGAGAAATACTTGAATATCTTCAAGTATCAATGTTGTAACTCCTGATAGTAATCATTTCAAACCTCTTCCTTAAAGAGAATCAAGAGTAACAACAACGACGCCATATGAAAAGTGTTACACCCTGTTGTGCTACTACTTATTTACTTTTACCTAGTTGGGTGAAAATACTTTAAATGAGTGTATTTATGCTTTATGTGTTTCAGTAATATGAAGAATAAATGTTGATTTAATTTGATGATTATGAGATGTTTTGGTTATGAAAATATATGATACAAGTGAATGTATTGTTTTCAGCTAGCTACTACTACAAAGTGTAAAGTTGGATGCAGGAATAGAATCAAGCCTCCTAAAGAAAAGGGAAGTATCACTCAGGGAGAAGAACTTGGTCTGGTAACCTCTGATAAAGACCTAAACTGAGCTTTCACACACACACTTCTAATTCAGTCAAGTCGAGATAATAGTTTGGAAAATAGTAAGTTACCTTTACTCTTGCTTGTGATTTTATTTGTGAATATTCTTGCTTAGGAGTTTCAGTATTGAGTCTTTTTGTAATGTGTGAGTTCTTCTATTCAATCAATGGGATATATATATATAAAATGTGTATATATATGTATATATGTATGTGTCAACGATAAACTCATACACATGAGAAAATGCGTGCATGAGTATACATAAATAGACATATCTACACATGTTCATGAACGGATTACCCATATGCATGGCAATATCGATCAGACAAGGTGATATATATATATACACATTATGTGTATATATGTCAATCGATATGACTGTGAATATATGTGTTAGATTTCAAGGCATGACATATATATAAATAGTATATGAGTATATACATATATATATTAACATACGTGAATGTATTGACAAAAAGTATACATCCATACATGTGTATTAATATATATACATATGTATATATATGTATACATACTCATAGTTGAACCACTCGCGTAAAAACTCACAAGTTTTTACGGGTTTACTCGCCAAAAACACTCGCCCGTACTTTTCCCAAAAACTCGCTAAAAAACTCGCCATTTATTTGCAAAAACTCAGAGAGTTTTTTAAAAAAACTTGGCTGCTCAGCAAAAAGACCCCCACGGCCGGAATAAAGGCAATTTCGGTTCATTTTTTGCCTCCACCAATTGCTCTTGCTTAGCAAAAAACACTCTCCCATGAAATTTTGTGTGGTTTTGGAGGTCTTAATTTGGGCTTGGTGGCGAGGGCTCCGCCCCTCAACCCTGCCCTGTATTGCCCCACGAGGGGCGTCGCCCCTCAACCATGTTGGGGGTGTTGCGCCCAGACCCTCACGAGGGGCGCTGCCCCTCAACCCCATTGGGGACGTTGCCCCCAAACCCCCACGAGGGACGTTGCCCCTCAACCCCGTTGGGGGCATTGCCCCTAGACCCCCATGAGGGGTGTTGCCCCTTGACCCCATTAGAGGCATTGCCCTAAAACTCAAATTGAATTCATTTGGTTTTCTAGGTACTCTCCATGTCCAAGTTTCCAAGTTTGCCTACAAGTCTTCATCTATAATATCGTCTAGTTCTACCTCTCCCCTAGTTTCCACTAGACATGGGAAAAGGAAGATATAAATTTGTAAAATATATTAATATAGTATTTACTTTCAGTTTTACAAAAATAATTTGCTATTTTCATTTTGTTTCAGACTATTAGTATCAGCACATTCCACATGAGGATGCCATTTTGTACCCAATTTGCTTTCAAATCAATCAAATACAACTAGACTCAACTTGAAGTTCTATGTACTCATTTATTGACTCATTGGATGCATCTTATCATTGAATTTTTTTTAAAAATACGTTTTTAATGAAGTTTATGCAATTTTTTAAGTTGCCGAGTTTTTTCCGAGCCGAGTTTTTCGGGCTTGCCGAGTACTTGCAATTGGTGAGTTTTCCAACTATGTACATACTCATGCATCAATATGTGAATTATGAGAATATGTGAATGTATATTCATATATCGAATAATGTATTTTATAAAACTTATGTATTATGATATATATATATACACATATATACATATAAACGTATTACGTTATGTGTGTGTGTGTATATATATGATAATGATTTCTATAGCGCTGAATTATTAAAGCGCGTAGCATTATAAACATAGCAAATGCTAAGTATTGCGCACAGCAAACAGTTAAAGGGAATAGTGCTTGAGATAAGGCAACGCATAACCATAAGTAATGGTTAAGTGCCGAGTATTATGAATAAGAGCAGCGCTATGTAAAAGTGCATGGTTTCATATGCCAACCAACGTGTTAAGTAAACTGCCAAAGACTAAGTCAATGCAAAGCCAAAAATGAATATCCACGCAAATGAAACTTTGACCTGGTCATTGCAAACAATAGCCAAAGGAATACGGCGCATAGGAAACAATGTGGCGCCAACTTGTGAGAAGTATGAATTGATTAGAAGTCTGATTTGCAATATGAATTCCAAGTTATGAAGCATTATGAAATAAGAGAAGTGGTCAAGTGTGTAGCTGGCCACGTAAGTCGACTTGTAGTACACAATTACCTTGCATTTCTAATTATCATACTTGTTCATTTGAGTAAAGAGACGCATTCACCATGGTTGTGTATGTGTTTACTGTACAACGATTATAGCTACCACCTTTTCTTAATCTTGCTGAGTCAAACCTTTTGAGTTGAGAAGTGTCATTCTTGATACCCTGTTTATAGCCTTTAGTTGCTGACCTTTGTGTATAAATAGAGGTGCTCTCTACCTCAATAGGGACACATATCTGCATTCTTGTTGTGATTTTTTGAGTTGTTATTATCTAATTTTCTAAGTTGAGTTTTTGGGAGTTGTGAGAGGATTTTGAGAGTGAGATTTTGGTGAAGAGGGAGAAGGATAATTGGGGAATTGTATATTGATTTAAGAGAAGGTTGAGATAGGAATCCAGTTCGATCAATTGGAGCATTGCATAAACAGGCATACTAATTTCTACTCTTTTATACTTTTTATGATTTGAAAAGATTGAGTGACATTGTTTGTCTTGTTTGGAAAATTAGATCAATTGCTTATTAGGAAAAAGTTATTTTAATCTTATGTGAAAGTGAAAGATTGCTTGTTGTACTTAGTGTAAGGATCTATTTTGTTTGAAGCAGTGTTCCACGGGGTTTTGGGGACGAGGATGGGGTACAGCAGGGGACGTGTTTCTGAGACGTGGGGATGGGGGGCCTAAGTTTGGGAACGACAGGGGGACGGCGAGGGGATGGCGGCGAGGGGGCCGTAGGGTGTTGAAATACATATAGTACTTGAAAAAAAAGTTATAAAAAGATGAATAAGTATAAGAATTATACATCTTGGAGACAACTAGGAGTCCCCTAGACATCTTGAGGACACCCCAATGTCCTCAAAGTCCTATCAACGTCTTGGAGAAAGCGACACTAGTGGTGGGATGGTGGTGTTGGTGGTGGCCTGGTGGGGGGACGTCTCCTCCAAGTCCCTAAGTCTATGAGACGTCCCCCTCTAGGAAACGCGGGGTTTTTTGGGGAGGGACGCGTCCCCGTGGAACACTAGTTTGAAGTGTTTGTACATATTCCATATTAACAAATGGGTGGTTATAGTGATGATAAATACTATATTATGGGTATAGCTTATACAGCTAATGTTTAACTTAGTTGAGACTTGGAGTTATTTTGATTTACTTAGTAGAAGTGTTATATTTAACATAGAGGTTATATGTTATTCATGGGGTTAAGGTTACTCCATGGCGTAAGGGGATAGCCTACACATAGTTATGAATGGTCAATACAAATCTAACTGGGAAGGTGGGTGATTTTAAGAACCCTTATAGGTTTTGACTGAAATTTATTTTATTTTTTTCCTTTGCTGGTCTAAAAATTTCTAACTTGCCTTCAACTTATGTTTCAACAAGATTTGTTATATCATGTAAATTAAAGGGTATCAAGTATAAACAAGAAGAAATGCTCTAGAACATAAAGTCTAGGAATTCAACCAGAATGAAGATGTACATACCCAGCAAGGAGCTTATCCACTTTATTTGATTTGGAAAATGGTTACAACAGAAAAGACTGGATGTTACAATTTGTTGGTCTGATTTTGAGTTTCAGACCTCTAGTTACACCCAATTTGTGCCAAAGCACAAGACAAAACCCTAGCTACAAGAATGGAGACTAAAGCTAGGAATGTGGAATGATAAGCCTGGTTGGAGATGACTGAAACAAAACACTGTAGCGTCTCACTGGAGTCTGAATATGCCCAGAAATTCTTCAGATTTTATGATGAACTTTGTTTGAGAATTGCTCTAGCAAAAACCTGGTTTGTTTGAAGCTGGAAATCGCCCAGAACCTCCTGAAGGTCTCGTATTTGCAAGTAGATATGAAAGTGCCACCAAAATAAGTACGTAATCTGCAACTGGTACTTGCCAAAGTAATTTGTTTAAGCTCTGTGTTGAAAATCTATCTAAAATCAACTAACTTGGTGGGATGGGGACATCACCATGCCATAGGATTCAAGGGAGCATCACCTTGAATGGACTGAAAATTAATTTCAGTCAAGAGATTTATCTCCTCAATATGTCACAGCAAAATAGTAACACAAAAACATGCCTTTCTCATCCCTAAGCCTTCTTTAAATAGGATCTTAAGACAAGGCCACCCTAGGGTTGAATTAGATTTTCCTTTATTGAAATATTTACCTTGCTTTAAGGCTAAGGCACTAGCTCAAGTCGTCCCCCAAGAGATCAGATTTGTTCCTTTAAAATATTCAATTACTTTTGGGCTAAGTTTCCCCAAGCCTTCCTAGAAGAATCTGATTGCCTTTTTGCCTTTTTTGGAGATTATAAAATTCATCTTGGAAGCTTCCTTCAACCGCCCCAAGAAAGAGATCAAACTTGGTCTTAAAATATTACTTTATGGTAGCTTCTCCCTTAAGTTACCAAAACCGCCCTAGGAAGGAGGAGCTTCTAGAAATTGATCAAATTGAATGAGGTCGACTCACCTCCTTGCTTGCTTGTCCTCCTTGTTTGCTTGGTGTGGCAAATAGACCTCCTTGCCTGCTTTGACTCAAAGTAGACCTTCTTGCTTGCTTGACCTCCTTGTGTGCTTTGACCAGCAAGGGAAAATACGATTAGCATTATGCTTTGCTTGGATTAAGGTTAACACCGTCTCAATTCTCTAAACCCATACTACCCAAATTTGATCCTTATTGCCAAAATTCATCTCCTTTTCATGCATTCTAACCCACGGGAATGTTGGATGGGCTAGAATCATGCCAGCATGATGTCACACCGAGAGAGGGGACATTACAGTGAAGTTTATGACATCCACTCTAAATCTTGGGTGATGAATACTTTGGCCAAAGTAGTGTAAGTTGCCATTGTTTACACTGTCAATTCATTGTGATCCAGGTTTACATACTAGTCAAGGAATGTCATGTGTAGGTTGTAGCCACTATCTAACAGATCTAGATATGCAAGACACAACACCAAGCTCAAGAAAAGTCAATTTTTATTATGAGGTTACCAAACCAATCTCTTCATCGAAGGGAAGGGCCATCTATCAGTTTGGTATATGTGCGGGGGACCACAGTTAATCCAAGGTTGGCAGAAAAGTGTTTGAGTGATGCTTCTCCTCATCAATAGATGACCAAGATTTGATGGAGGGCACCTAGAACATTCATACATCTATTGCCAGTAAGCTCTACAAAGCCTTGTTTGTGTATTTTGTATCCATATCTATGGAAAGATTGTAAAACAGAAATGTTAACATGTTATTATGTACTATGTCATCATTACATTGGAAAGTTGAAATACTTTGATTTAATGCAATGGAAAAGTTTGGAAAGATATTTATTTCAAATATGCATGCTATCTTTATAGTTTTGGAAACAAAAATTTTATTGCTCAAAATTGATAGATGGTTAAACTATTTACTTGAGGTTAAACTTAGGAAAGTTACTGTGTAGAATAATGGGCATGTTACAAAAAGGATGCTATATCTTCAACACTGATCTGAAATTTTCCTTCTCTTTCCTCACAAGTTCCCAAACACCTCATGTCACTATCAAAAAGATTTGGATTAGGTGCTACCTATCCTTTGAAAAGTACATCCTTTGCTCTTGGTTTTATTGAAATGCACAATGCAGGGATGAATGAATATAGATATCAATCCTATTGCGTGAAATGTCTAACTTCTCTATGTTCTAATGGACATCCTCAACTAAGATTTTAACAATTTCCACTGCTAGATTAAGAAAACTCTGCATAAACCCTATTCCATTGGCATGAAATGTATCATGATAAGAACCAAGATTCTTCTTTGTCCATCCCATTATTGAACCTTGTGTAGAAATGAAGACCCTCATGTATAGAGGATCTTTGGCTTCTTTTGCATCCTTGCCAATCTATGCTAGTTGACTTCTATTGCTCCAAGAAAATCTACCTTTATTTGGCCTATAGCCCCAAATTATTAGAAGAGAATCCATATAAAGAAAATGTTATGAATCATCTAATTAAACCCTATACCTCCCTGAGTCTTCTTTATCAAATCCTTTTTGTGCATTTTATGCAATCATTGCATCCTATGAAATGGGACTTCATTGAAGCATTCTGTTAAGAGTGTGCAGCTCCTATCGTGGCACTTGCAACCATAGTTGAAAAACTCGCCAATTTCAAAAACTCGCCAAGCCCGGAAAATACAGTACGGAAAAAACTCAGCAAAAACTCAACAACTTAAAAAATTGCTTAAGCTTCATTAAAAACACATTTTTTTTGCAAAATTCAATGATAAGATGCATCCAATGAGTCAATAAAATGAGTACATAGAAGAAACAAGTTGAGTCTAGTTATATTTGATTGATTTGAAAGAAAATTAGATACAAAATCGCATCCCCATGTGGAATGCTCAATACGTTGATACTGATAATCTGAAACAAAATGAAAATAGCAAATTGTTTTTGTAAAACTGAAAGTAAATACAACATTAATATATTTCAGCTTTTACAAATTCACATCTTCCTCTTCCCATGTCTAGTACTTCTAGTCTCAGTACTATGGGAGAGGGTGTAGTCGTGGCCTGACTCGTAGGCATCTGCTGTGGCTGCTCAACCTCCATCCTTGGATGTAGATCCTACTACTGGTGGCTCTGGCACTGCCAATGACTCCTCCTCAAGATCATCCTCAATGTCATCCAATGAGAATGCAAATCCACCCCCCCCCCTCCATTGCCTGTCGCTCAAAGTCATAGATCTCATTCTCGGAAAACAATGGAGGTTGCTCATCTTGCCCTATCCAATCATTGTATGGATCTATCTCATCCAAATCAATTGGATCATCTGATATTTCCTTAATCTGTTTTTTGCGCAGCCGAAGATTATATTGCACGTATACAAGGTCATTCATGCGTTTTTGAGCTAGTTTGTTCCTTTTCTTTGTGTGGATGGCCTCAAACAAGCTCCAATTGCGCTCACAATTGGACGAACTACAAGGCTGCGATAAGACACGGAGGGCAAATTTTTGGAGATGTGGGGTATTTCCACCCCAATTTGACCACCAAACATCTACAAAAAACAAATTAAAAGTTAGAAAAGAACTTAGAAACTTAGAAAGGAAAGTCAAAACTCAAAAGTTGAAAACATATGTTATCAAATTATCAATATTTGTAACTTGTAAATTTCAAATTTTATACCTGGTGGCTGACTGTGTATTGTCTTCTTTGCTAGCTCTAAAGAGAAGAGTGCACCCCTTTTTTCTCTATAACTTTGGATTTCATTAACAACGAGTTCTCCCTCCTCAAGGGTGGGTGACATCCTCTGAATGCACTTCATGAGGCCCTCCATAACCTCTCCAGTAGGATCTGAGTAGGTGCTTGAATGGAAGAAATGAGGGTTCAAGAAGTACCCTGCTGCATGGAGGGGTTGGTGGAGTTGATGGTTCCACCTCCTGTCAATTATCTCCCAAATGGGATCAAATTTGAGGTTGTCCCCTTTATAATAATTTTTTATAGCCTCCTTGGCCCTATCCATGGCCTCATAAAGATATCCCATTGGGATTTTATCCCAATCCACCAAGCGGAGCACTCTAACCAAGGGCTCTAACACCTACAAATTATAATATAAAAATGCAAAAAGATTAGAGTTTCAAATTTACAATGAAAGACATTAAAAAATTTATTCAATTTGAATTCAAATTCAATGTTTTGAAATTGAAGTTACCTTCACAATCTTTGTTGCCCTTTGTGCAAATTCGGCATCAAACACAATTTTTGACACCTTTTCTCCTTTCGACTTCTTCGAATAGGTTGAGTCCATCCATGGTTGAGTCACAAACATTTGTTTTAAAGTTGTCAAAGAACTAAGAATGCTTTGCAACGTTAAGAAAATCGTTGCAAACCTTGTGACACCTGACCTCACCAATTCTTTCCCTTTGGTGTGCTCCCTCATCAAGCGAAGAACCCAAAGGTGATTGTAGATGTATTTAGTGATCCTCCTCGCGTCCTCTACAATTGGTGTGACCCAATCTAGTTTTCCTATGTCCTCCAAAAGAAGGTCAAGCACATGGGCTGCACATGGTGTCCAACAAATTGAGGGGTGTCTATCTTGGAGGAGTCTTCCTGCTGCCACATATGTTGTTGCATTATCAGTTATGATTTGCACAATATTTGCAATCTCCACCTCCATGCAAACTTCCTCCAACATCTTAGCCAAATTTTCTACAGTTTTTACAATGTGGGAGGCATCAATTGATTTTAAGAACACCATCTCTTCTTTGCATGCAACCAAGAAATTAATGATGGTACGGTTTTTTCCATCCGTCCACCCATCAAAAAGAATAGAGCAGCCATATTTTATCCATTTTTTTTTTTGCTCCTCTACTGTTGCCCTTGCCCTTTCAGTTGCATTACTAAGCAACCTACAAATACAAAGTGAAATTTAGTACACAATTTTAATTTGTAAACAAAAAAATAGCTTAAATTCATCATAAATTAAACTTAAAAAACATAAATTAAAGAACATAAACTAACCTCCCACTCAAGTCCGTGCGAGAAGGTGCCTTGTATCCTTTTCTTGCAACTGTCAATCCGGTGACCAAATTATGCCAATAAGGAGAACTTGCCACATTGAAAGGGATATTATTAAAATACAAAAAATCTACACAAGCAATGTCTGCTTGCTCATGCACCTCCCTATTCCATCCAGTCGCCTCTAAGGAAGGTTGTGCACCAAGTGTGTTTCTAGGCACGAAATAATTATCCAACCGTGTAGGTCCTGCAGCTGCCCCTGCCACGAAGAGAGCCCACTATCTCCTCAGTAAAATCATAATCATCATCCGACTCAATTGGAGCACCTTAAGAACAGGCAATGGTTGCTTGCATTGCTAGTCTTGCCTTCTCTCTTTGCACTTTTTTTCTTCTGCAGCTAAAAGTATGGCATTCATATGTCTTTTTATTTCTTCAGTGGTTTCAAGACATTTCTTAGCATCATGTTGAGGGATGCCTGCAAGGTGGTACTTGAGGCGATTGATGCCTCCACGATATACTTTTTTACATTGAATGCAATATACCGTGCCAAGTATGGGTCCTAGATAAGCATATTTCCAAGCAAGATCTCTAGCTCCTGGAGGACGAGTGCCTACAAACCCCGCAGGCATGGATGGGATAGAGCTTGAGGCGGAAGCAGGTTCAGTAGCCATTATCAATCAATTATTAACCTACACAAAGTGAAAGTCAAAGCACAACTTGTTAGTTTTTAATATAAAATTTAAAAACAAGCTAAATTAGATTAAATCAAAAGAGATTACTTTAAGTTTAAAATACTAAAAATCTATCACTAGATTCTAAACATTTTCATAACAAAAAAATTGGATTTTAAAAAAATAATAATAATTAGGGTTTCAAAAAAATGTAAAAAATTTGAAAATTACTTCAAACTAGTAAAAAATTAAGCTCATTAAGATTGTAAACATTTTATTCAACAAAAAAGAGGATTCAAAACAAAAAAAATAACTAGGGTTTTAAAAAAATGAAAAAATCAGCAAAATATGTAAAAAAATTCATAAAAATATCTTGTTTTGATGAATATAAATGCATTTAAATCATTTTCAGACTACATTCAAATGATTTGTTAACATAGAACCAACAAGAATGAAGAATTTTTTTTTAAAAATGAAAGAATAAGAAAAATAAGAAAACCTACCTGGAAATCCAATTTGCCTTCTAAATTCGATGTAAATTCCTTTCAAATCTTGTCTTTTCAATGCAAAATCGTCACAAATGAGTGCACAATGCCTTGGAAAGGTATTTTGCTGAGTGAGAAGAATGAAAAAAAGCAAGTTAAAATTGCTTTTTAGCGGCTGCCTGGGTGTGTGGATACTCGCGCGGGTTTTTCTAGAAAACTCACCGTACATTCTGGAAAAACTCGCCAAAAGTACGATGAGTTTTTCCATAATGTACGACGAGTTTTCTTGGCGTACAATTGGCTGGAAAACTCGCCAGCCAAAAAAACTCGCAAGTTTTTTGAAACTCGTCGAGTTTTTGGTGAGTGTTGCATCTATGCTTGCAACTATAACATTTGACCAATTTTTTTTCTCCTCCTTGATGGGCATCCATAATATGTCCCAAAGCTTCCATTTTTGTGCAAGCAGGAGGAGGATGTTGTCAATGGGTTTGAAGCATACAGTTGGGGCAGAGAGAATGTGCAAAGTAAACCAATTTTGCCTTTCTATTTTTAGGACAAACCTGTTCCCCTTGTCGACATTTTTAGAAGGTTAGCAAACCATGAAAACCCCCGATTTGAATGTCATTGACATTTGGGTGAGTTATCAAACCATTAAAATTGTCAATTAAGACTGTGTCAACAATTCAAGAGATTTTAAAACCAGCAAAACCATCAACATTGTTTTCTTATCGACCTCTTTCAAGGTTGTCGAAACCAACTGAAGCTTTAATAGAGGTTTTGTAACTTCAATTCACTACCTTTTTCGTGTCGGTGCAATATGTAGTTCAAACAAAATAAACAAATTGCACTTACTTCTGTGATGTTCGGGGTTGGAGCCAAACTTGGCATTTTGCACTATTTCAAGATTCGAGCTAATTATGTCAGTTGCAACTTGCAATCCTATAAGAGTCTCCCCATCTACAACCTACAAATACACTCCCGAAAACTAAAAAAGTCTAACTAGCACTTAGAATATACATTTCAAGAATCGGAAATTCTAAACAAACTGCAATTTGGACCTATATTTTAAAATCCAGAAAACTTTTGCCATCTACGACATAGTGCATTTTGTAATTTCAAAAAACTTTTGCACTTACCAAATTTCAAGAATTGGAATTTTCTCCATTTGTAACTTGGAATGTATTCCAAAAATCAAAAATAACTTGCAACTATGAACATAAATTGACGACTTTAATTTGGCAAGTGATTTCACACTTGAGAATGATCGAAAACATTTGTGACCAAGAACAAATGATACAAACATTTGATATTTTTTACTCACACAAGTTGACATTAGAAAGGAGCTTAACAAGCACTTTATCATGGACAAATAATATGGGGTAAGGACTGGACAACACATGATTCCATGATTATGAAAAGTTCAAAAACTGCTAAGATTAACAATGAGACCAACAACCTCCTCGTCAACTTGTGTGGCATCTTTGAGATCAACATCCCAACATGTAACTAGAATTGGTCAATTCTAAAGACAAAAAGCGCTATGAATGGCCACCAACTTTTCCAATCATTGAGGTAATACTATTCGACTTTATTAATTGGATGAAGTTGTAAGCATGGTTGAGTGGTTTTGCCCCTCCCAAGGGTTTAAGGCCAGTACCCCAACGAGGTTGAGGGATAATGTCCCTTGCAAGAGTAAAAGCACAACACCCCCAATAGGGTTGAGGAGTAGAACCCTCCACTACCAAACTCTAATTAAAATCTTTGAGACCACACAGACCTTCATGACGTATGTCATTTTTCATAATTTATCTCTTTTAAGTTAATAATGTAGTTTTGATGCTCACATGTCTTCTTTAAAGAGCACATGCTTATACTGACAAGGGGGGATGCGGGTGAATCAGTATAACCTAATCTTTTACTTTTTCAAATTAATAATCAAAATAACACCAATCACACAACATCTAACAATTATGCAACAAGATTTATGTCGAAACCTTTTCGAGAAAAAACCACGGAGAATAGGATTGCTTGGATCTATTGTCCAAATCTAGTCACCAAAATAAAATTCTCATTACAACAAGTTTGTAGGCACCAACCCATTGGAGACACCAAGCCCCACCGCTAAGAAATTTGTAGGCACTAGCCTCAAGAGACACCAATCTCTTTTATTAGGAAGCACCAACCTCCAAATGAATTTCTTCTTCTTGAATACGCTCCTTCAACAAATGATATTCATATAATTTCTTCACAAAATCTGGCTTGAAATATTTTTTCTTTGCTCCTCATAAATCTTCCTTGTGTTCAAATGATATATTCTTTAATCTCACACACTTCTTCCTTCCTCTTATTTAATCTTTACATATCTCTCTCACTTCCTTGCTTGCTATCTCTCCAACCTCTCTTTACATTTATATTCTTATGCCTTCACATGAAGGGAGACATCCCTTCGAATAGACACACCAGTAATACTTAAAAACTTAATCATCCACAACAATAACTCACATGAATTAGTAAAACAACAATCTTTTAACTCTTCAGAACTTAATTAACCACGCCAATAATACTTAAAAACTTAATCATCCACAATAATAACACACATGCAAGATCTAACAATTAAGAACACGAGACAAATACACGATTTACATTGAAACCCTTGCTGGAAAAAACCACATCAAAATATTGCTTATATGCAGATCTTCTTGTAGGCACCAACCTACTTCATTAACAAAGTGTAACGACCCGATCCTTCGGTAAAACAAAAAAATTCCAATTTACATCAAAAGAGAAAATAAACGTGCTAACAAGTCATTGCAATATATTTTTCTTTCCTTTATTGATACTATATGAACATGATATCATATTAAAATTACAATAAAGATTTCATTTCATTACAATAACTTCACAAGTATAAGAACGAGAAAACGTACCTTAACTAACATAGCTCCAATGAGCTTTAGCGCAAATAGTAGTAAGATGGTCCAGGTTCCCTTCCTTTAGAATCTTGGTGTATCTGTCGCCTACTGTGGAGGAGAAGCATCACTCAGGCGCTTTTCCGCCAACCACGGACTATTAATGCGATCCCTCGCACATCTATCATTCGATAGATGGCCCTCCCTTCGAACGAAGAGATTGGTAGAGTATCTGGCTGCGACAACCCAACTGAGCATAGTGTTGTATCCTATTCACAACTAGAACCTTGTTATTTCACAATCTCATACTAGTACAAGGATCACGATGAACTGATAGTGTAGTTTCAAGCATCACACAATCTAAGTGGATGTCGTACATTTCACTACTTTGGCCAAAGTATTCTCATTCAATACTTCGAATGAAAGTCATCTATCATATACACTACTCAAGGCCGATTTGACTTAAGGCTATCTTACATAACGTGTAGGCTAAGTCTTTCGATGGGTAGTCATTCACCCCAGACTCCCTACAACAACCTATCTATTTATGAAACAGCCTACAAGTGTCCCTCAGGTAACTCCTATTCCAAAAATCTTTATCCACGGAGTACTTAGCTCATCTAAGTTAACCTAATAACTTAAGCTTTAGACCATACTTGGTTCTGCTCTCATTTCGGTCCTAATAGATATTAACTAATTTTCTCGTATTCCCCATATACAGAGATCATATAGAATAAGCAACATTCATACAAAAATGTATTTCAATTCATTCCTATTCTTTCTTTCTCAATAATTCACTATACTTAAAATTTCCTTTTAAGCAAACTAAATAAACAATTTTCCTTTCCCTTATAATTACGTTGCATTCAAGACACATCCTTCAGTCATTGCAAACTTATAATCAGAAAACATAAATCATTTTTCACTCAATCAATCAACTTATGCCTATTTTCAGTAAACGCATAAAGACAAGCACAAAGAATTATTTTACTTGATTGTTCAAAAACAGAGAATAATGAAGATTTTCCTCATGCCTATTTTCTCAAGCTTTTCCTTCTTCGATGCTCTTTGAACATTCCAGAATCCAACTGAAAACAACTCCTTTGTTGATGGCGATTCCCTCTAACTGAATTCCTCTAATTCCTCTCTCAAAGGTGTTTTCTCTATTGAGTTTCCTACTCAGTTGTAAATCCTGGGTTCTCCTCTCTAAACTCAAAATTATTAAAAACACAATGACTGGTAATGCTGGTATGAACTTGCTGTATTTTCCAGAATCAAAAATACAGCAAATGCATCTACAAAATGTGATGAAAGTGAGAACTCAGAAATTGCTAAACTCTGAATGCTCAAGTGTATTCAAGAGTAAGACAAGGCGTCCTTTTATAAGCCCGAAATGAAATGGTTTTCCACCATTGAAGGCATGTGAATGGACAGCAAAGAGCCCAGAAATAGTCAATATGATACATGGCGGGTTTTCAAGCCCCAAATCATCAAAAACGAGTGTGAATCGACCGCATTAGAGCCAGCGATTCAAGACTTGTTCAACTTAAAACCCGAAATTGCCACTTACAGGAAAAACGTCCCTCTTTGGCGCATAACAGAGAATGACTCATGTTTGTTGCGAATTTGTCAAGGTTAAGCTTGCAACAACACATTCCATCTGCTTGGTGTTTCCTATTCTCCAACGTTTGAATTTTTCTTCCATTTCTTCATGCGTTTGAAGCTCTCGCTACTTCATGGGAAGGCTTTCTCAATATTTCGCTTATTTCAAATGTCAACTATTATGTTTCAAGGAAATATTTCCAACTTATGAAGTTTGGCGTACTTTCCATAGAAATACGTTGCATTTTAAAGTTCTTAAAATATTTCAAACATTGCAAATTGATTTCCATAGTTCTTTTCCCATGATGCAATAATCGATTATTTCAAATGACTTAATAAAGTTAAGTCTTTATTTTACCAAATCAATTCTTCTTTATTTTATTTTATTTAATAGTATATATATATGCTTTATTATATTTATACATATATTATTATAGTTTTATTTTACTTTAATATTTATATATGTATATATATTTAAACATTATAATTTAAATATACTTATATATACATATATATTTATTTCGGTAAAACTATAATAATATATATATATACATAATATCAAATATATATATATATACTTATTTATTTACATTTTTACATATATACACTTTTACATATTATTTGGTAAATACGTATATTAAGAGCCCGTCAGCATACTTTCAATATACCTATCAATGTATATGTGCATATATGTATATATGTAAATTCCAAAACAATATTATAATAATATTATATTCACAGGTAATAGGTGGTGTATATATGTATATATATGTGTATAACCAATTATACTATCATGTACATGTATCTGTATGTATACCATGTCGACACATACGTACGGCATATTAGTTAGTCGATCATATGTCTATATCATCATGTCTATACATATAGATACGTGTACATGAGGGATACATGTGTATACATATACACTCTGCCTATGCACATATAACCAATCATGTTTCTCACCCAAGGTCAAAAAATAATAAGTCAGGTTTTGTAATGTTCCCCTTTTGGCAATAATCCTGTCAGTGGCTCATCAGCCTATTCCGGAATCCTATAGGCTCGTTGAAGTGTTTCAAAGGATTCCAATTTTGCAGGTTTTGTGTTCTTTCCTCATTATTTACTATTTATAGTAAATACTATTTTTGGTAGTTAGCAGTTGTCAGCCTTTAGTTCATCACGTCATTGGTAGCAGTTTTTAGAACTAAGCCTTGGCCTTTTGGAAATATTATTTTAATGATTTTCTTCATTAATTGAGCAGTTGGTTCTAATTTGCAGTTGACCCCTTGGCCTAAGGTATGAACTTAAGTTGTTTTAAAAAGGGGACTTTAAGGGCGACGCCACATGAAGGAGTTAAAAGGTTTTAATATTATTTCTTTATTATCTCAAGTGGCCTATTTTTGAAGAAGTTATATTCTTTTTGGAAATGTGAAAAGGCTTGGCTTTTGGCGTACCTTCTTGGAGGAGTTGAACAGTCTCCTATCTTCCTTTAAAATTGAAGCTTGGCTCCAGTAGTTGATCATCCATTATTTTGCTAAACTTATGCTGTCGAAATGATTTATCATTTTATGCTTCGAGGAATGCTGACCTCCTAGTTCATTCTTCAATTTCGTGTTTGTAAGATAACACCTAATTGAATCATTGTTGTTTCTCATCCAGACTAGCAGATTGAGTTTCAAGGTGAAAATTTGATGTATTTTCCAATTTTACAGTTGTTGTTTGCATACAGTTGAATGTTGTTTTTGCTCATGGTTGAATGTACGAATTTTATATTGTTCTGGGCATTTGATAATAAGATTCCTAAGGTCTAGGCGACCATCTCCAAGCAATTTCAGATTTTATTTTGGAGTGTGCATTTTTATAATGAAAAATAGCCCCTCTCAAGGGTCGTACCTTTCAGCATTGCATTGGGAAGTGTGCCATTAATTATTGCAAGTGTTTGGAGTTGTTTTTTGTGTCTCAACAGGGGCGCCTATCTCCCAATTGATCTATGCCTTTGACTTCACGCCATTCGGAGGTATTTTGATCGAGTTATGAGCATTTTATATAATTTTGTAGTTGTTGATTTCCATTTCTAGAATTACAGTTTCTTGAGATAAAGCAATTCATTCACTATTTCCATATTCTATCTTCTCTCCTCTCATTCTCTAACTCGGAAAACATTGTATAAAAGTGGTGCTTAGAAATTGGTGTTGAACTTTGTAATTTGCAGCTTTTCACTCTATATGAACTGTTAACAGTAGTACTATTCCAGTTTTAGCTTGCTGCATTAATTAATTAACTTCACATTAAGCACCCCTGGATGGTATACCGTCAGTGTGGATAATTTTGTTTTGTAATCTGTTTCCCCCCACTATTTGGTGGTAGCATGGAAAGCTCTTTGGCTGGTTATCCGCCTTGTTCTTTGAATTCAGCAGTAGTACTCCACCATATGTTAGCACCTCGCCTGCAAAGGGATCTTGAGTGCACATCCTTGGTGTCGAGTTCAAATAATTATCTTTCAGTATAATCTTGTACTTGTTGATTCAGTACATCCTAGGGATCCTCTGACCATATGCTCGCCCCTCCTCCTTAAGTGGTTTTAAGGCACATTCTTGGTTAGAGTTCTTTCATGTACGTTTTAGTTATGCTAACCTTAACGCGTGATTGATTCTATTGTAAATGTTAGGTTTGAAAATCAAAAAAATTGAGAGAGAATATTTCAGTGGTATCAGAGCCGAAGTTCCTGCCATCTTGTGCCTACTGGCTTTCAGTTGACAGATGAGTGACAGAGCAACCAGATACTTCATCAGAAATCAAGCCAGATCTTAGTTATAGTTTCCACCAGTGCCAGAAGCAAATACTTTGGCAGAAGCTTTGAGGGAAACGGGTAAAACAGTTGAGAGAATGTCAGAAGAGTCCCGACTTTCGATGGAAGAAAAAGATGCATGAGTAGAAAAGAAGTTTGATAACATGTTAGAGATGATGGCACGTTTGCTGGATAAATTGGATCAGCAAACTACTCAAAATCATATTCAGCCCCAACCAAATCATGCTGGTGAAAACAGCAGTAATAGTGGTGTTAATGGAACTTATGTTCCCGGTGGTCATAATGCTTCAGCAGTTAATGGAAAGGATAGAACTGTTGTACAGCATGTTACAAACACAAGAGGATCTTCATCTAGACCTCTCCTCGCTACATTCACTCCGAGAGATGAACAACAACCTGAAAATGGAGTATCTTTTGCGGATGATGCTAGGCAAGCCTATATGGAGTACATCTTTTTACCCCCTAATATGAGAGATGCATGGACCTTTGATCAATTCATGAATCAAAGAAGTAGAAGGCATGGTGGAAGGAATGAACAACGTCCTCCCATGAACCACAGGAATGATTTTCAACAAGCATTGGGTAAGATTACCTTGGACCACTTTGATGGAAGTAATAAGTGTGCAGCTAGAGCATGGGTGCAAAAATTGGATAACTATCTCTCACTTAGACCAATGCCAGAGGAAGATGCAATTAAGTTTGCCAAATTACACTTGGATGGAGTGCCTCACGAATGGTGGACTCGTGGTTTGGTTACTCTTGGCCATAACCTCATTCATACCTATGAGGAGTTTACCAATAAATTAATTGAAAGATTTGATACCAGAGATCCTGAGTTGAGTTTCCGTGAATTGGAACAATTGAAACAACACGGATCTTTAGATACCTATGTTGCTGATTTTCAAAGGCTGTCAGTAATGGTGCCTAACATTACTGAAAGAAGACTTGTGGTTTTATTTGCGGAAGGTTTGATGGAGCCTTTGAAAGGTTGGGTCAAAGCCTTTGATCCACCATCATTGGATGAAGCAATCAAGAAAGCAAGGAGCATGGAGTTGGCTGCTCCAAGGCCCAAATTTCAGTCTAAACCATTCAAGAAGGATAAGAAGAAATTTATTCCTAATCAGCCCAACAAGTATCCACAAAGAATATCTGATGAACTCCGTGATCAGCTCAGAAAAGGAGTTTGTTATACTTGTCGTGAACCTTGGACAAGGGGTCACCGCTATTATGGGAAAGGTAAAGTTCAACAAATGGAGGGTTATTCTGATTATGGATCAGAATCTGATCCACTTGATCAGCAGTATGAAACAGCAAGTGATGAGGAAGAAGAAGCTACAGAAGAGGAACCAGAAGTTGGAGATGGTAGTGCTTTTGCCCAACTATCTAGTTTCCAAAAGAACGAATCCTTTCGAGTACGTGGAGTGGTTAGCTCTCAAAGGATTGTTGCTCTAATTGATACAAGAGCAACTCACAATTTTATTGATGAAGGCCTAGATACCAAAAGAGGATTGAAGACTGAAGATTTTCTAGGATTCAAAGTAATGGTAGCAGATAGCTTTACCATATCTTGCACCAAGGAAATTCCTAATCTCTCTATGCAATTAGGGAATTATGAGGTGAAGGATGACTTCTATGTGATAGGCATTGGTGATACCGATGTTGTTTTGGGAATACAATGGCTACGATCTCTTGGAGAGATCACTATGAATCTACAAACTATGGAATTGAAATTCCAAGCTGATGGGAAGAAGGTGGTTTTGAGAGGCATGTCCAATGGAGAGCCACGGATTGTATCCTTGAAATGAAAAGAGGCTGATCCGTCATGATCAAGTTGAGTGGGCAGCAGAGTGTATGATCCTACCAGTTGATCCGGTTGTAGAAAAAAAACAATATCCGCCTGATATACAAGCTCTTCTTTCTAAAAAGAGCAAGGTTTTTGGTAACTTCCCTTCAAGAAGACCACCTGAAAGAGGGTGTGAGCATGTGATTGAATTAGTAGGGGCCAAACCTGTCATCACTACTCCTTACCGCTACCCAAAGAAACAGAAGGATGAGATAGAAAAGACTATCAAAGAACTTCTTGAGGTAGGGTTCATTAGACCAAGCAAAAGCCCATCTGCTTCAGCAGTGGTATTGCTCAAAAAGAAAGATGGTACAATGCGGATGTGTGTTGATTATCGTGCATTGAATCAGAAAACCATCAAGAATAGATATCATATTCCTAGGATAGATGAGCTTATTGATGAGCTCCATGGGGTCATGTTCTTTTCAAAGATTGATCTTCGATCTGGTTACCATCAAATCAGAATGAGAGAAGGAGATATTGAGAAAACGGCTTTCAGATGTCATTATGGGCACTTTGAGTTCCGTGTCATGCCATTCGGTTTGACTAACGCTCCAGCAACGTTTCAATCATGTATGAATAAGACTTTCAGGTAGCAATTGAAGAAGTTTGTGCTTATCTTCTTTGACGACATTCTTGTTTTCAGTAAGTTTTGGGAGGAGCACCTTCAGCACTTGGACGAAGTGCTTAGCATTCTGGAGGCTGAATGCATGTTTGCTAAAGAATCTAAATGTGAGTTTGGGATGACTGAGCTTCTCTATCTCAGCCACATTATCAATTCTAAGGGGGTCAAAGTTGATCGTGAAAAGATTAGAGCCATTGTTGATTGGCCACCTCCGAAAAATGTGACTCACTTCAAGGGATTTTTGGGCTTATGTGGGTTTTATAGAAGATTTGTCAAGGGGTATTCTCATATGGCAGCACCTCTTACAAATCTTACCAAAAAGGGAGCCTTCCTATTGTTGATGTTATAGCAGCTTAGGGCTGCACTTCCTTTGCACGAATTCCAAGGAGAAGAGCATGAATTAAATAAGTAGTCATTCGGCTATTTAATTCATGACTATAATAATTAATAAATGCAAAGGGCTGACCCTTTATGGTTCGCATGCTTTAGTTATTACTTGGGCCGACCTTATTTGTAATTGTCATTTATTATGTTTATTTTAAGAGGGCCGACCTATCTTGAAGAGGCGCCTCTCTTGTATATATACAAGGTCTTCTCTTGGCATTATAACAACAAATTCTATTCAAACAAGTTCGCAATTAAAGAGCAGAGCAGAATTCGCATCTTCATAGCAGCAGATCCGATTTCAAGGAAGAACACACTCATTTGTATTTTGTGCATCTAGGAGAAGTGCGACTTCATTGTATTTATTATTGGCCATTGCTGGGCCTGAGTTGTAAGCAGATTTCTGCTCTTGTGCTACAATATATAAGAGATTCATTTGCTGGGTTTTTCTCCCTCAAGAGGAGGGTTTTCCCAAGGTATCTTGTTGTGTTCATTGTCTTATGTGTTGCAATATTTCTAAGTACTTTCATTGTTTAATATGATCTAAGAAACACTAACATGGTATCAGAGCGGGTGTGAAAAAAATCATGATCAGATTTAGTTTGCTACACTCACGTTATTCTTTTTCAGTCTATCTTTGAAAGTTCTCAAGATGGTGAACGGTCTGAAAATCGAGGATAGACTCGAAGGAATTTCGAACTACACATCATGGAGGTTTAGGATCATGCTCACATTGGAAGAGAATGATTTGGCTGAGTTTGTGAAAACAAAAGTTCTCGAACCTAAGAAGGAAGAAGAAAAGTTGCAGTGGAGGAAGAAAGATACTAGGGCAAAGAAAGTGTTGGTTGATTCCGTCAAAGATCATATTGTTCCGATTGTCTTCAAGTTGGATACCGCAAGGGAGATGTTCAAAACATTGGAAGAGATGTACGAAATCAACAACACCAGTCGTGCCCTAACCTTGAAGCAACAACTTCTTCACATTAAGATGGGGGAAGAAGAATTTGTCATCACCTACTTCATGAAGATTTCCGAATTGAGAGATCAGCTCTTTACCATTGGTCATATTGTTGATGACAAGGATTTGACCATGTTGGCTCTTAATGGTCTTCCTTCATCTTGGTAGTCGTTTATTCAAGGAATCAATGCAAGATCTAAACTTCCCAAGTTTGATCGATTGAGGATTGACTGCATTCAAGAGGAGTCGAGACTAATGGCAAGGGGCATTGGTCAAAGTTCAAAGAATGAAGATTTACATGTTCTCTCCTCTCATTCATCGAAGAAAGGAAAAGTTTGGAAGAAAGGATTCTTTAAGAGGAATCAAGATAATGGGTCAGACGGTGATCTTGCATTCAAGAAGAAGTGGGACCTCTCTCATGTTCAATGCTTTAGATGTGACAAATTTGGTCATTATGCGAAGGATTGTCCTACCAGGCCTAATCAGCATGTTTCACTTGCGGATGTGATTGAGACCTCTCCCCAAAATGATTCTACTGAATTTCTACTCTAGTCATGGGCCTATGTTCAAGCTGTGAAGGTTGTGTACTAAGCGCAAGAGCAACGTATCATACCGTGTCCACCCTTCAGAATATTTAAGAGATAAGTATTCTTTGTTTCTTTTGATTGTATTTACTATTCTAGGCTCAAATTCAATTTGTTGAGTTGTGCAAATCTAACATTATTTACTTAGGATTATGTGTGACTAGTAAATAGTGATCACTGTGTTAAGATTCTTTAGATTTATTCATTGCAAGTAGTATCATGCTAAATTGTAAAGATTGTCTTTTGAGATTAGCTCTTCCGAGAAATTGAAAGAAAGACATGTCATGATTGATGAATTAATTATCTATTACTCTCGAGAATTTGAAGTATTGCATGGTTGAATAAAGTTCATGAATTATTTTATAGCCACTAATTCATGCTATTGAGATAGTCAATCATGTATGCTCCTAGTTATGGTATGTCTATTTGAGATAGTTGAGTTCCATGAACTATGAGTAATCTCTTGTTAATGATTTCAGGATAAATCAAGAAGCATAAGAGATTGCTTTCAAGAAGAGTTTGATGCATCCTATAGGTTGAAGGTTGGAGACTCTACTTGTAGCTATGAGACTAAGTGAATGGTTGAAGACATTTATTCGAAGAGGAAGAATTAACCTTAAGAGGGAGTTCTATGACTCACTGAGAATAAGTAAAGGTTGCAGTGTTGCAAGGCCGAATGCTAAATTGTTGAAGTACCTCTTCAGCAATTGAGTGCTGAATTGCTCAAGTCAAGTCAACCTAAATTGGTAGCTCCGCAAACCTATTCAGAATAGAGTGATCTGAGATGCGGTCGAAGAGTACAACCTTGAATCTCTACAGAGGTGTGCGTTGGAAACCATTTCTCTAAAGCAAGCATTGCAGGCAATGAGGACAAGTGGTTGATGCAAGTGATTGAAGATTCAGAGGGAACCTACTAAACCTAAAGAACATGGTTGTATTGCTTTGGATGTTGTTTCAGTTGAGGTATAGCAAGAATTAGTCTTTTGTGGCAGCTTGAGAAGTAGTGTGGCTTCAAAAGCTCCTTGCAGGATTGGTTGAACAATCGTTGAAGCCAACTGTCATCCTTTGTGTTATTCAAAGCTTTGAGAAGCTTTCTTCTTTCCATGTGTTTCATGACAAAACTAAGCATACCACTATATCAGAGATATGGTATTGAGAAAAGATATTCAGTTGAGGTATATCAACACTGATGAGCAGATGGCAGTCATTCTCATCAAGCATTTTTTGGGATAGTGGTTGTGTACCTTCAAGAGAAGCTTGATATGGTGGAGAATGAAGTCCTTGCTGAGAGGGAGTCTCAGTATCAATGTTCCTTTGTTTAATGAGTTCTTCTTTGAGAGAAGTTCGAGGTGAAATCCCTTGATAATGCATTTCTCTATTGAGAGAGATTTGAGGTGTAAGCCCTTGATAATACATTCCTCTATTGAGAGAGATTTGAGGTGCAAGTCCTTGGTAATGCATTTCTCTTCGAGATTTGAGGTGAAAGCCCTTGTTTCCACCCTTTGGGAGAGCCATGGTGGATGTCATGTGTGTGACTCCATGACAGCATCACGTGAGGGAATCCGTGATGACTTATTTGTGCTTGTGTATCACCCTCTGAGGAGCCATGGTGATAGTCACATTGAGGTGACAACATCACATTAAGTGATGAGCACTTGTTCATACCATCTATGGAGGTAGCCATTGAAGAGCACAAAAGATTTACTGAGAGGGGGGGATGAATCAGTAAATCAATCACAAACTTTTATTTCTTAATCTTTTCAAACTTTTTACAATCAATTTTGATATGAACCAATTTCCCAAATTGACACAACTTTATTGAAATAATATTTTTAAAGTAGGCACCAACCTACAGATTTACACCAAGATGATTTAGTAGAATGTAGCCTACAAGGAACACCTAGACCTTTACAAATTTAGTAGACTCCTGCCTACAAGGAGCACCAACCCCTAATGCAAGGCACCAATCCTTGACTTGATGGAAGTGAGACTGCCTTCAATCTGATCTGCACAAACCCAACTCTCCAATCTGCTCTATGTGATAAATAATATCACCTTCAGCCCACACAAGGAGATGGGAATCTGACTGAACTCCTAATCTTCAAAAACAACCACACTTTGAACTTGATTTGAGAGTTGAATATATAACTTGTTCAAAAGATGCAACACTTGATGAAACAATCACAACTTGTCTCTTCAAATCTCATTCGCACCTCTTCAGATAAACTATTTGTTAATCTTAATTGATCTTATATAATCTGATCTTCTTCAGACTTTCTTTACAAAACATCATTCAAAAAGATTGACTTTAATTGTTATTAGTCGCACCACTTGAAGCTATCAACCTGTAGACACGTCCTTTCAGGCTTGAGTAAAGGAGTGCATCCCTTCAGAATTCTTTCACACCCGACTTTTCATAGAGTAGATTAATTTTTAATTATCATAAAGGACGTTTTAAGAGAGTAATACACCCGCCTCTTTAGGAGAAGACGTCATATCTTTTTAGAATGCAAGCAGCTCTCTAGACATGTCTCTATGATCAGTCGCATCATTTAAGATACGTCTTTTAGTGAAGAACAGTCGCTTCTCTAAACACGTCTTTTAGAAAAGCGCTTAATTAAAAATCATGTTCTGAAAGGCACGTCCTTCCAGATCAGCAAGTCTTTATGTCTTTTGGAGATCGCATCTACTCATGTAAAAGAAAAAAACGCGTCTTTTGACTCTCCACATCATTTGTTTTGTCATAACAAATCATAAATTGGATTTGTTAGAACCTATTCTTCTAACAACATGTATTAAGAATTTCGATCTATAGATGGCATGATATGACATTCAATTTCGATCTGACTTTTAGTTCATCCTTTGCATCACTCTATCTTGTAGCAGAAGAAATGAGTAGTTCTTTTAAATGAGTTCTTGATTAATGACAAACTCCATTAATCTCAACGATCATTAATAACAGCAAACTTCATGATTGTAATTAGCTTTCACCACTACACTTGTGCTTCATGATATTCTATTCTTCAATAATATACTTCGAACTGATATGAACTTATCAATTTGCATGATCCATCTTCTTAATATCTCACTTGTGGTGTTTGATATCAATAACAATTTGACATCAACGACAACATTTCCAACAGCCATGATGGTTGATATCACGATGAGGTGATATTCTATTTTGTTTTCATTCTGATATGATGTGTCTTATGTAGGTGGAAGTTCATCCCTCGCTGAGAGGGAGTGTTGATGTTATAGTAGCTTAGGGCTGCACTTCCTTTGCACGAATTCCAAGGAGAAGAGCATGAATTAAATAAGTAGCCATTCGGCTATTTAATTCATGACTATAATAATTAATAAATGCAAAGGGCTAACCCTTTATGGTTCACATGCTTTAGTTATTACTTGGGCCGACCTTATTTGTAATTGTCATTTATTATGTTTATTTTAAGAGGGCCGACCTATCTTGAAGAGGCGCCTCTCTTGTATATATACAAGGTCTTCTCTTGGCATTATAACAACAAATTCTATTCAAGCAAGTTCACAATTAAAGAGCAGAGCAGAATTCGCATCTCCATAGCAGCATATCCAATTTCAAGGAAGAACACATTCATTTGTATTTTGTGCATCTAGGAGAAGTGCGACTTCATTGTATTTATTATTGGCCATTGTTGGGCCTGAGTTGTAAGCAGATTTTTGCTCTTGTGCTACAATATATAAGAGATTCATTTGCTGGGTTTTTTCTCTCAAGAGGAGGGTTTTCCCAGGGTATCTTGTTGTGTTCATTGTCTTATGTGTTGCAATATTTCTAAGTACTTTCATTGTTTAATCTGATCTAAGAAACACTAACACCTATGGACAGATAAAGCACAAGGAGTGTTTGATAAGTTCAAACAAATTATGAGTTCATGTCCAGTAATGGCTTTGCCTGATTTTAAAAAGTTTTTTGAATTACAATGTGATGCTTCAGGAGAAGGAGTTGGAACTGTTCTTATTCAAGACAAACATCCTATTGTCTTTGAGAGCAGAAAATTGAGAGGAGCAGAAAAATTATACTCGATTTATGACAAAGAGATGCTTGCCATCATGCATGCTTTGTCCAAATTCCGTCAATACTTGGTGGGAAGTAAATTTGTGGTTAAGACTGATCATAATAGTCTTAAACATTTCATGCGGCAAAAAGATTTGAATGAAAGGCAACAGAAATGGGTAAGCAAGCTTCAGGCTTATGACTTCGATATCGAGTATGTTAAAGGGAAAAACAATGTAGTTGTGGACGCTTTGTCCAGAAGGCCTCATTTGCATTCAATTTGTGAGCTTTCAGCAGATTGGAGAGAGTTGATTGCTGCTGATTATGCAAAAAATCAGTTTACTACCAGCATTATAGAAGGCCATTTGGTTGATGAAAGGTATAACTTGGTTGATGGTTTGATTATGTATAAGGGTAGAATCTTTTTGGTACCAGAATCCAAGCTTAAGAGGAAGATTTTTCAGTCATTTCGTGATGTCCCTCTTGCTGGTCATCAAGGTATGTTCAAGACTTACAAGCAGATAAGAGAAAGGTTTGCTTGGAAGGGAATGAAGGAAGAAGTCATGAACTACATAAGGGAATGTCCTACATGTCAACGGAATAAAAATGAACATTTTTTTCCTGCTGGTTTATTGCAGTCCTTGCCAATTCCAAATTAAAAATGGGAAAGTATTGCTATGGACTTCATCACTGGGTTACCAAAGGTGCAAGGCCGTGATTGTATTTATGTTGTGGTAGATAGATTAGCCAAATATGCTCACTTTTATGCTATCACTACTACATTTACAGCAGCTCAAGTAGCTGAGTTGTTCTTTAGAGAAGTTTTCCGTTTGCATGGTTTGCCTAAGACCATTGTCAGTGATAGGGACAGCAAGTTCCTAAGTGTGTTTTGGCAAGAGATTTTCAGATTAAGTGGTACAGTGCTCACTCCAAGCACTAGTTATCACCCGCAAACGGATGGGCAATCCGAGATTGTCAATAAGTGGTTAGAAGGCTACCTTAGAAATTATGTTTCAGGGCAGTAAAGGGCTTGGGTTAAGAGGCTTCATTTGGGAGAGTTTTGTTACAACTCTTCATATCACATGTCAACTAAGATGTCTCCTTTTATGGCTCTTTATGGGTATGATGCTCCTAACTTTGTAGACTTGGTGTTTGGTGATAGTAGAGCTCCCCAGGCAAGAGATATGCTTCAGCACAATCAAGACATCCTAAAGTCACTAAAAGAAAATCTGTAGCAAGCCAAAAATCGGCAGAAGTTGTACGCTGATCAGCAGCGTGTTGAACGTTCATTTGAGGTAGGAGACATGGTTTATCTGAGACTTCAGCCCTACAGAAAGTCTTCTATCAAAAAGAGTGGTGCAGAAAAATTGAAGCCACGTTTCTATGGCCCGTTTAGAGTCACCAAAAGGATTGATGAAGTGGCATATGAGTTGGAACTTCCAACAGACAGCAAAGTTCACAATGTCTTTCATGTTTCTCGCTTCAAGAAGGCACTTGGGCACAATGTGGTAGCTACTTCAAAATTACCTCCTTTAGACGAAGAAGGGCAATTGGTGTTACTTCCAGCAGAGATCCTTGACAGTAGGGAGCGGTCCTTGAGGAGGCGAACAATCAAGGAGTATTTGGTAAGATGGAAAATTTTGCCTATTGAAGATGCTACTTGTGAAGGTGAACAAATTTTGTAGCATCCAGCTTTGCAGTTGCTTGAGGACAAGCAATTCCAAGGGGGGCGGACTATAATGTTCCCCTTTTGACAGTAATCCTATCAGTGGCTCATCAGCCTATTCCGGAATCCAGTAAGCTCGTTGAGGTGTTTCAAAGGGTTCCAGTTTTGGAGGTTTTGTGTTCTTTCCTCATTATTTACTATTTATAGTAAATACTATTTTTGGCAGTTAGCAGTTGTCAGCTTTTAGTTCATCACGTCATTGGTTGCAGTTTTCATAACTAAGCCTTGGCCTTTTGGAAATATTATTTCAATGGTTTTCTTCATTAATTGAGCAGTTGGTTCTAATTTGCAGTTGACCCCTTGACATAACGTATGAACTTAAGTTATTTTAAAAAGGGGACTTTAAGGGTGGCGCCACATGAAGGAGTTAGTAGGTTTTAATATTATTTCTTTATTATCTCAAGTGGGGCCTATTTTTGAATAAGTTATATTCTTTTTGGAAATGTGAAAAGGCTTGGCTTTTGGCGTACCTTCTTGGAGGAGTTGAACAGTCTCCTATCTTCCTTTAAAATTGAGGCTTGGCTCCAGCAGTTGATCATCCATTATTTTGCTAAACTTATGTTGTCGAAATGATTTATCATTTTATGCTTCGAAGAATGCTGACCTCCTAGTTCATTCTTCAATTTCATGTTTGTAAGATAACACCTAATTGAATCATTGTTACTTCTCATCCAAACTAGCAGATTGAGTTTCAAGGTGAAAATTTGATGTATTTTCCAGTTTTACAGTTGTTTGCATACAGCTGAATGTTGTTTTTGCTCATGGTTGAATGTACGAATTTTATATTGTTCTGGGCATTTGATAATAAGATTCCTAAGGTCTAGGTGACCATCTCCAAGCAATTTGAAATTTTATTTTAGAGTGTGCATTTTTATAATGAAAAATCGCCCCTCTCAAGGGTCGTACCTTTCAGCATTGCATTGGGAAGTGTGCCATTAATTATTGTAGGTGTTTGGAGTTGTTTTTTGTGTCTCAACAGAGGCGCCTATCTCCCAATTGATCTATGTCTTTGACTTCACGCCATTCAGAGGTATTTTGATCGAGTTATGAGCATTTTCTATAATTTTGTAGTTGTTGATTTCCATTTCCAGAATTACAATTTCCTGAGATAAAGCAATTCATTCGCTATTTCCATATTCTATCTTCTCTCCTCTCATTCTCTAACTCGGAAAACATTGTATAAAAGTGGTGCTTAGAAATTGGTGTTGAACTATGTAATTTGCAGCTTTTCACTCTGTATGAACTGTTAACAGTAGTACTGTTCCAGTTTTAGCTTGCTACATTAATTAATTAACTTCACATTAAGCACCCCTGGATGGTATACCACCAGTGTGGATAATTTTGTTTTGTAATCTGTTTCCCCCCACTGTTTGGTGGTAGCGTGGAAAGCTCTTTGACTAGTTAGCCGCCTTGTTCTTTGAATTCAGCAGTAGTACTCCACCATATGTTAGCACCTTGCCTGCAAAGGGATCTTGAGTGCACATCCTTGGTGTCGAGTTTAAATATTTCTCTTTCAGTATAATCTCGTACTTGTTGATTCAGTAGATCCTAGGGATCCTCTGACCATATGCTCGCCCCTCCTCCTTCAGTGGTTTTAGGGCGCATTCTTGGTTAGAGTTCTTTCATGTACGATTTGGTTATGCTAACCTTAACGGGTGATTGATTCTATTGTAAATGTTTGGTTTAAAAATCAAAAAAATTGAGAGAGAATATTTCAGGTTTAAAAGTAACATCACTCACAAAGCACAAAGAAGTAACCCAAACTCCTAAAGCCTATGGATGACTTATCAAGACCAACCTATTTGACTCAATTCCTCCAAACCTTTTAGTGAAGTGTGTGTATGCTCAATTGATTTACTTTACCGATTATCCGACCAAGCCCCTCTCCCCAGTGATTCCCCTCCGCCTGGAGGAATGGTTCATGTTCCTGCATCCATTGCCACAAAACCACGGTAGTTACTTGTTCATAATATTTGCAATACTTATACAAATATATCAAGTTTAAAAATCAAAATTCATTATCCTCCTATTCACATATATGCAGTATTTCACCATGAATTACATCAATTGAGATAACATCAAATGAAACAATGTCAAATGAGATAACATACACATTGATAACAAGGTACAAGCATCTCCAGATTTCACATTACATTCATTTTTACCCTTTATATCACTAGTAAATAGTAACCTCACAATTTGGGATGTAACACAAAGCTTCTTTCATAGGCACCAACCCATAGGATACACCAATCCCCACAGCTAAGCACCAACTTAGCAAGAGACACCAATCTCTTCTAATGAGAGGCACCAACCTTTTGATCTCCTTAATTAGAAAGCACCAACCTCCTAATGAACAATATAATAATTTATTTGCGACTTCTTAGATCTTCCCTAAATCACCTTCATAAGTCTGCTCACTACTTCACCAAAATCCGCCTTTATAATCTCTTAAAAAATCTCCATAAATTCTGCCATGAAGCTTTGATAAATCTGCTAAAATGTTTCTCACAATTCTGCTCATATGACTTCAAAAATCTGCACTTAAATGCCTTTTAATTCTGCTTTTTACATGAATGATATTCAATCAATTGCTTGCATTCAAATAATCTTCACGATATCATTAAATATTCTTACCAAGAGAGCCGACTTTTCGAAGCAACACATGTCTTGCAAATGGATGCAACTCCTCCTTTTAAATCCACCCTTTCATCTCTACCTTGGATGCTTCAATAAGGATCAGCCCCAATATTTAATTATATTTATTTTTATTATTTTTTTATTTTCAAAAATAAACCCTCAAAAATGGGGCGCATCACTTGAGAGGGTCAGCCCTCTTCATAAAAAAATAATTTACAATTTTTATTTATTTTAATGAGGACGCCTAGATTCTAAGGGTCAATCCTTAGCAATAATATATTTTATTTTGTTTGCTTGCACCTCCAATCTTGGTCTTCAAACGCCTTTGGCACCAATAACAATAATTTCCAACAACAATTTTAACCGAAACTCTTTCACCTGAAATTGCCTAGCTATCAACCTCGACCCTCTTTTAGGGCAAATTCAACAAAAAAATGAACTTCAACTCCAAATTTCTCCAACCAAGAATATTTCAAGAAAAACTAAAAATACCCTTCAGTAGGGCTCAAGGCCAAAAATTTGACATTATCCTTTTTATTTTAATTAGCTTTATTATTGATTTCTTTAATTTAATACAAATAGATCATTATAATCAAACACAATGCTGATTAGAAATTATAATATACATACTAAAATGTATATTAATTCTTTTTTTAAACATGGCACTCTAAAGGAGAGAATCCTCTCCAAAAGAGATTTTCCCTGTAATAAAGAGTTCAAAGAAAAAATTGCATCCCATCAAAATTATGACATTTTGAGTTTATTTGACTTTTAAAATATAAATAATCATTAAAAAAATATCTACGTACTAGATACTCAAGTCAACTAAGTTGTAATGTCCCCGTTTTAGCCATTCGCTTTTTGGTGACTGATAGCCTATTTCCGGAAGCCTATAGGCTCGTCAAAGGTAAAATTAGGGTTTTCTATTTTATTGGGGTTCTGAAGCATTTCTGAAGGTTTGAATGTAAGAGTCTCTGATGCATGTCAGGTGGAGTTTTCTAGGTTTTTGGAGAGCTTCGGAATAGTGTAACATGCATCTCCATCTGACAGCCTTTCCCAGAACTTGCTATTTTTAGCCAACACATTGATTGTGATTGTGGATTCTTTTTGGGTTTTCAAAGAGTTTCGCAATGATATGACATGCAAAGTGAGTTGAGCAACTTTTCAAAACTTACTATTTTTAGTAAGTTCTATTATTAGCAGTACTTTGGTTGGCAACAACACAGTAAGCTTACCACTTTGAGCAAAGCAGTTGAGTATTACTGAATTTGGCTTTCTGAGGTGCATTTTTGAATAAATCATTTATTTAAATCATTTAATTATTCTAATGTGTTTATGACCCCTTGTCCTAGCACAATAACTTCATGTTATTTTAAAAAGGGGACCTTGAGGGTGGGCTTCTCATCAAGAGATTAATTTAATATCTCTAAGGTTGGTTATTTTGTGTGGGATACCCTCATGAAGGAATTAAACAAATTAAACATTTAAATGTTTAATATTTGCCAAGGAGTTGTGGATGCCTAAAGAGGCAAGGTGAATTTAATGTTTTAAAAATTAAAATATTACAAGAGTAAAATGGGCGTCCCTTTTGGAGGGAAAAGGTGGAAGCTGAAGAGTCATCTCAAAACTTATAAAAGGAGGCAATTTCCTCACGCATTTCTCATCTTTGGTTTCTTATATCTAAATGTTGTTGGATTGAATTCAAAACCCGACAACTAAAGGGAAGCTTAGCTTTCTACACCATTCTTCGGGCCTGAAACTATGGTTCCCTAGATGGTTAGATGGAGTGTGCTTCATTCAAAAGTACATATTGAGTTTCATTGTTGAAGATATTGAAGATTTTGGTAATAAATTCCAGTTTTGTGTTTGCTGGTCATATTATGGTTGAAGGAGATTTTTGAATACAACTCTTTATACGAATTTTTATGCATTCTGGGTATTGAAGCAATGGAGTTCTATGGTATGGGCGACCCTTCTTGCAAAAGATGGGAATCTATTTTGAAGTCTTGAATTTTCCAGAGAAGGTCGTACCTCTTGCTAGGACCGTACCTTCTTCTTCCTTGCATTGGGATTCGAGCTGGTTTATTGGTGAGTGTTTTATGTTGATTAAATCCTTGATTCCTAGTCGCCTCGCTTTGGAAGAGTTGTTCTTGTTATTTGGAGCATTTTGGCGTTGTATTGAGGGAGGTATAATCATTTGGTATGTGCATTGCTTGCTAGTCTAGTTATTCCAGTTTGCTAATTTGGAAATCAGACCTGATTATTTCTCTTATCATGCTTATTTCTTGGTCTTTCAACTCCATTTACAATCAGAAATATAGCATAATCTTAGCAGAAGTTCGGATGAGATTCTATTGTGAAATCATTGTATTTGACACTTTATTACTTGCAGATATTTTTGCATTGTAAGGCTGAAACAATAGTACTGTTTAGTCATTTATATTTCTGCAATTACTTAGTGTTTTAATTCAAAATACTATAACCCCTGGAGGTTTACTGCTAGTGTGGAGGAATTAACATTGTATCTTTCATATTTCACCCATTGAATAAGTGCAGTATTCCCACTACTTAAGTGGATGCCTGCTACAAAGCGGATGCCTGTTGTTAGCAGATGATTGTTCTTTCTTTGTAATTTTGCTTCCGCTGAATAAGTGGTCGAACTTCTTTAATTCCAGCATTGCTCTTCATTCCAATTGTTGCTAACGATCCCAACGCCATATGCTATCACCTCGCCTTTCAAAGGATCTTGGTGAACATTCTTGGCAAAGGTTACTTTCAGTTGATTTGGATTTGGGCTAATTCTTAATGGGTGCCTGTTGTTGTTGAAAAATTCAAAGAAAAAATTAAGGGGCACATTACATAAGTAGGGGGGGAAAATTAAGTTTATTATATTTTTTGCTATATCCCATCGACCTTATTTTTTCAAAAAAAAACAGCACTTAAGATATTATCTTAAATTTATAAAAAGTCATATCCAACTAATAATTTTCATATTAAAAAAATTATTATATAAACTAAACTAAAAGTTCCACATTCATTAGTTTATATAAATTTAAAATTCAAACCATGCATGTCACTTTTAAGTGCTCCAACCTGAAAAATTATATTTGTGTTAGCCATTTCCTTAACGAAAGTGGAATATAGTTTTGAACTTTCAAACTATTTTCTTTTTCACAATATGAAAAATTAGCAAAATGAGTTTGTTTTTTCTTTTTAGTTGTTTGTATGGATTTTTTAGGTTTAGAATTACTATAAAGGGGTGTGACGGTCCTTGTGGGCACCCCTATCCCTTTTCTCATTTTTACATTGTTTTTTTTTCAATTTGCATGTTATGTTGACTAGGCTATAGGGGACGGAAAGTCATCCCCAAGACGGACTAGACATCCCCTAGTCATCCCAAGGATGGCTAGCCATCCCTTACCATACTTATGAAAAAAATAGATATTTTGGGAACATTTCCGAAATTTTGTTATGATTAAGGACAACAAGATGACGTTTTCGACCAATCCTGCAAACCCAAAACATCCCCTATAGGAAAGAGGCCTAAAATGTGGGGGACATATCCCTAAGGTGTGTAGTGTTAGAAAATTGTTATTGATGTCAAAGGACAGACTCTTTTGCAAGAACAGATAACATTTTTATTACAGGCTGATCTTCATTATCTTGGCACTACATTGGAAGGAGATTTCGAATTAAAAATATTGTCTTTAAAATATATTGGCACTAAAGAGGATATTCAAATACTTGAAGGCACAATGGATTTTGGTCTATGGTACCCAAAAGGTGAAGACTTCACCTTAAAAGCATATATAGATGTTGATTGGGTTGGTAGGTTGGATGATAGAAAGAGTACTAGTGGCAATGCATTCTTTTTGGGCAATAGTCTTGTTTCATGGTTTAGTAAGAAACAAGCTTCAGCCTCTCTATCCACGGCTGAAGCAAAATACATAGCAGCAGCTTCATGTTGTACTCAAGTTCTTTGGATGCGACAAACTTTGAAGGATATCAAAGTGGAATATGATCACCCAATATATATATTTTACGATAATACAAGTGCCATTAACATTTTTAAAATCCCAGTGATGCACTCAAGGACTAAACACATTCCCATCAAATTCCATTTTTTAAGAGAACAAGTAGCTGATCATCATGTAAAGTTGGAATATGTTGCCACTAAAGAATAGGTTGCACATATATTTACAAAGCCTCTTCCCAAAGAGACATTTGAGTACTTATGGGAAAAGTTGGGAGTAGTCCCATATTCATGGGGTCATTAAGGGGAAGTATATATTCAAGGGGAGCTACCCACAACATTATCTTATCCATGGAAGATAAAGCTTAGAGATAGATGAAAGACCCTTTTCCATTGATGTCAAAGGGGGAGAAATACAAAGACAAGGGGAGCAACAAGACAAGAGGAGCAGCGATTTGGAGTTGTGGATTGCCATCAATGACAAAGGGGGAGATTGTTTTTAAATTGTCATTGATGTCAAAGGATATACTCTTTTGCAAAAATAAATAACATGTTTATTACAGGCCGACCTTCATTATCTTGGCACTACATTGGAAGAAGATTTCAAATTAAAATATTGTCTTTAAAATATATTGGCCATTAATATTTAAAATTACATTAATATTTTTTTCGTAAATCAACAGTCATCATTTATGGGCCAATCCCCTTTTGGGATATGAAAATGAAACTTATATTTAATTCCCTAAGTTAGAAAGAAAATAAAGATGGAAAGAAGCAGCATAAGAGACAACAGCGTATAAAGACAAAATAAGGATAAGACAAAAATGAATAAAGACAAAAATGGATAAAGACAAAAAATAGGAAGCGATTACTTACTAAAATGGAATTTATAATATGTAAGAAAAGCTCCCGATAATAAGACAAAAATTGTCTTATTCAAAACATATGGTATGAAGCGCTTCATATAAAAGGACAAAACTTGTCTTATTCATGTTAGATATGAGGTGGTGCGATTAGTAAAGGTTGCCATTTCTTAATGAAAGGATGCATTCCTTCATGAAGACTATGGTTTTTCAAGCATGTATAAAATGCTATTTTGTAATGTGAGATAAATGTATGTGTCGTGGAATGAATAAGAATAAAATATTAAACATATACACCAGATTGAAGAGCAATTTATAAGATCCTTCATAGATTTATGAGGAGATTATAAAGATTATTTGCACATTAAAGGAGGAGATTGTGAGAAGTTGTATGGCAGATTTGAAAGAAGTTTCATGTGGAGATTGTGATCATTTTGCGGCAGATTTATGATCAGTTTATAGCAGATTTAAGAAGAGAATTATAAAAGATTAAAGAATAGAGTTATAGCAAAATTTGTGAAGACAATTTGAATGAGGGGTTGGTGCTCACAAATTGAATGACGGGTTGGTGCCTCTAGTGGGTTGGTGCTGACAAATTCAAAGAGGGGTTGGTGCCTCTAGAATTTGTAAAAAGGAGTTTAATAAAAGCAATATTTTTGCAATGGTTTTCTCTTGCAAGGGTTTCCACGTAAATTGTGTCATTATTGTGTTACGTATTATTTGATATATATGTGTTAAATTTGATTAAATCTTAAAGTGATTAATTAAGTTTAAAAAGAAAAAGAATATTGTTATACTGATTCACCTCTACCCCCGCCCTCTCCCCCCCCCCTCTCAGTATAACTATGTGCTCATCACATAGATATTTGGTAATTCATACGTGTATGTGTATGTGTATATGTATGTGTTATGAAAAAATCGTTATAGACTTGTGGTGAATGTTGAATCATTCACTTTCAACTTCTTCATGAAGAATGCTAAAACTACCATGGTTAGTGCATCCAAGCTAAGTTGTTAATAAATGCAAGTGATAAATTTGCTCTCTTATTACATAGGGAAAAGGCAGATCAAGATGGGGCAAAGGTAAAGAAGTTACATGGGTTACACACACGTCAAGAACACCACGAAATAGGTGAGTTATTGAAAGATGGGGCTGCAACCATAAGCATCCAAATGAGCATGATATCAAATTCTTGTCAGACTGTCCTTTGCCTAACATATGGTTGTACTATCAAGTTCAATGGAGGCAAATGCACTTAAATAGCAACTTAAGATGTTGCTGGAAAAAGAGATCATTAAGCTAAGCACATCCCCTTGTGATTCTCCAATACTAATTGTACCAAAAACGAATGGAAAATGGTGTATCCGTGTTGATTATTGCGGACTAAACAAAATAATCATTATGAATAGGTATCCACTACCTAAAATACATGATTTGTTTGATCAATTTCACCATGACAAGTACTTCACAAAATTGGACTAAAAATTTGAGTATCATCAATTAAGGATTAAAGAAGACTACATATGGAAGACAACATTTAAGACCATGTAAGGTCTTTTTGAATGACTGGTTTTATGATTTTTCTTTTAGTCTATGTAATGCTCTACCCAACTTCATGCATTTGACAAATGAGATATTGAGGAAACTCATTGATCCATGTGTCATTGTTTGCTTAGAAGATATCTTGATTTTAAGCAAAATATATGAAGAACATGTTGCACATCTTGAAAAGGTTCTTCAAATCTTTAAGGAGAACAAACTTTTGATAAATAGAAAAGTGTGATTTCGTAGAGACTTCACACTGTAATGAAATAACTTGCGCAATAGAAGAATATGATAGAAAATATGTTGCAAATACTTGATAATAACTAAGAATAACAAGCCACTCCAAGGGGGAAAACCTCCAAATATCTCCAATGAGAACACAATTCACAATATGATGATCAAATAAGACTCACTACCTCTTATATATACTTTATTTATGCCTAGGATATCACCTAGGCCAACTTAGATAACCCTATACAAGCCTTAGGCCAACCTAATTAACTAAATAACAATATAATAATGATAATATGACTTAATTTAAGAGTTAAGATAGCCACAAGCTGACTATTCATAACCCTATGTACTCTAATAGTAAGGGTATAGCATGCTCGCCCCCTCCCCCCCCCTTGCGCCCCCCACTCTTCAAAGAAGCATTGTCCTCAATGCTAATCAATTTTGGATGCTTCTGAATGAACTCCTCGTCCTCCCATGTGGCATTTTTAATTGGTAAATTCTTCCATTGAATGAGATACTGAGTTAGTGTTTTGGTTCTTAGCTTCGTTGTGCATTTGTAAAGAATAAACTTTGGTTCCAATATGATCCTTCCTTCTTCATCAAGCTTAGGTAATATTGTCTACGTAGAAATATTATTCCCAATTACCTTCTTCAAAGAAGGAACATGAAAAACTCAATGTATCTTTGTTGTTGGTGGCAATTCAAGCTTGTAGGCAATACTACCTATCATTTGCATGATTTGGTATGGGCCATTATATTTTGGGGACAATTATCTATTGCTCTAGTGACATTTTCTTGTAAGGCTGCAATCTCAAGAAAACCCAATCTCCAACATCAAAACTTTTTCCACTGTGGTCCTTGTCCACCTACTAATTCATGCAATTTTGTGCCATAGCTAGATTCTCATTAAGTCTTGAAAGTACTTGTTGTTGATGAAGCATGTGGTCCTCCACAGCGTGAACTCTCGATCACACCTTCAATGATGATGCGATGGGAAGAGGATGATATCCATACAATGCCATAAATGGAGACATTTTTGATAAACTATGAAAGGAAATGTTATACCACCATTTTGCTTTTGGTAGCCAATCTACCCATTCAAATTGTTTATCTGAAGTGAAACAACGTAGATATCCTTCCAAACACTTATTAACAACCTCAGTTTGCCCATCAAATTGAGGATGGTATCAAGAAAGACTGGTGCAGGGATCGGTCGCACGTTTTTCTTCCAAAGAGGTCTACCACCGTGCGGCACTGGTGAACAATACTTGCAACTCCCATTGCAGACAAGCTATTTTTGCCACCAAACTACGTCTTCTCTCCACCATGCGAGTCTGAGGTACTCGACTTCTGCAAGTGCATTGCAAAATAACACACTTGCGAGCTCCACTGTAAGCTCTCTTCCACTTGCATGCTCTTAGCATGACTTCGCGTCCACTCAATGAACTATGTTGCACTCCGGTGTAGACTTGGTGATTACTCCGAGCTCTTCATCCTTGTGTTCCCATAAGACCACCGATTACTAAACCCATTCACCTTGCACTACAAGTTAGCCCTTCACTATGGTGCGCTCCTTGAACACCCCTAGCTCCAACTCCAAACTCCCTGAGTCCATTCTTAGCTCCAAGGACTCAACCCCTTCCTTGAGTCGCTCCCACATACCTCAAACTGCATTGTGCCCAACATCAACAACTACCTTGTCCAATGGCTTCCCACTACTACATTGTGCCCAAGGGCATCGAAACCTCTTGTCCAATGACTTCCCACTCCAAGGATTGTTCTTCGGTCTCCATAGACACCAACTCAACCTTTCTGAGTTCCCCTCAAGACGCCTCCCCAAACCTAGGCAATATACATGACTCTAGCTCAGCTTCATTCCTAGAACTTCACCTCGACACCACACTGAGACCTCTCTCAGTCCTGACACTTGTTGAAACCTTGTTGAGACCTTATCACACCTTTGGCAGCAATTCAAGCTCCAAGAGCTCTTTCATTACTGTGCCCCTTTTATGGGTCGCACAACAACTCAATCGACACCATCCTTGGTTCTTGTTGTGTACCCACTTTAGTGAATCCGACCTAAGTTCAACTACTGCAGAGCCTCCCTTGGAGGACTTAGTCTCGCTCAAGACTTCAACTCGAACTCAACCTCAATGATACATGTGTGCACCCTGTGCCACACAACACAATACTCCTTTGAAGGGAGCGCACCCAATGCGACTCCTTGACTTACCTCCATTCTTGGGACCTTGCCCTGCTCAACTCCCAAACTTCCTCGGCATTGTTGGAGCTTACAACCATCATCTGAGACTCACCATGCCTACTCAGATCTTAGCTTTCCCAACTTTGTCCCTTTTTTTACCTCGCCCCAATGTCGAGTCCTACCACTCAACCCCCTCAACAGCATGCCTTGGGACCAACCCATACTGGCCCTGTTACTCTGCTTCACAAGGTTTGGGACCTCGATCTCACCAAAAGACCCCACTCTCCATGGCCATGGCGAAGCTACTCTTCTTTTCTCCTAGCATCCATGAAGAACACCAGCTCCTCAATGAGTCATGGTGTCGAGGCTACTCTTCTTTACCTTTGTAAAGGAAGAGTCTCGACTCGCCACTCCATGGCTCCTCGTGAAAAATGGACTCCCGATGTGTCCCTGGCACTCCATGTCATTCCTCCTTCGAATGAACATACCCCTACATATAAGCTATTTGTCTAAATCTCAGACAGCAGTAGTTTGAACCATAAGTTGTGTCCAAAACCACAACTTCTGATTTGGGCAATTACCCCAACTTTCGGTTTGGTCCAACACTCCAACTGCCTTCATGAGTCTCACATTGCTACTTTGGAACCACTACTTGAACATCGGAGTCATTGCCCACTTATAACCCTGTAGACTCCAACCTTGACTGACACATGCGCCCAATGCTTTTGATGAGTCCCACTGGCCCCTTTAGAGTTGCACTCCTACAACCTAAAGTAGCCTTCACAATGCTCCTCATGACTCAACGCCCCTTCATGCCCCATGTGTATGCCTCTACAACTCGACCCAAGTCACCTTGACATCTCTGCACAATTTCGCACGCAACGCCTACCTCCTATGCCATTCGGCCATACTTGATACTCGATTGAGTAGCTCATATGGACTCGAACTTGGCTTGTTCCTCTTTGTGCAGCAGGTACTCAATAGCTCCCTATGGCTCCTCGACTTGGGCAGCTCGCCACGACATGATTCTTTGACATCATGCCCAGCTCGCCTCACCATTGTGACTTGCCCAACTCACCTAAAGAATACTGCACCTCACACCGGAGTCACTCTAGCAAGGGCACCGCACTGGCATTGACACTCAAACTGGATTTGTGCCTCCTCGAATACACTACACCTCCCATACCCCTTAGATTCTCCCCCACTAAAAATAGGCAACACCCACAACACCGATTTATTTCACGCGAGTCTCATCCTTCATTACTTCCTAATGAAGGCTTAAGGGCCTATCTTGAGGGATATTCAAATGTGCATGCCCTGCACACCATGTCCTACATGAAGAGAAACTTTACACCATTTCTGACCCTGTCATACTTGATGTCGCCAACATTCCCAACATTGACCTCCTTTTGCAACGATTCAATCCTTGACTTCACTTTTGAGTTGTCCATTGAGTATTGTATGCACATCCCCTAGCAAATTGTTCCTTCTCACTTCCATTCTGCTCCAGATTGTGGCTTTAGTGCTAGCCCCTGCTCCACCAAACTCCAATCCAACCTAGCAACACAAGAACTTGGCTCATCCACATCTCTAACAACTCGAAGCCTAATTCTGACCCATGTTTGGAGACAATGACACAATAAGGATCATAGGAAAAGGTACTCTCAATTTCAACAATGGTAAGACAAAGACCAAAAATGTGTTATATGTCAAAGGGTTGAAGCACAATCTTTTAAGTGTGCGTCAATTCTGTGATCAAGGGCACACCCTCACATTTCATCCAAGTGGTTGTGAAATCAGAGAAACAAGAACACGAAAACTTGTTGCAGATGCTAATAGAACTGCAAACAATCTCTACACTCTTAGAGATGTCAAAGGAGAAAAGTGTTGCATGGCATAAGAAGATGAGAGTTGGTTATGGCACAAAAGGATGGGACATTTAAACTTTGACAACCTTGTGAAGATTAGCCATAAGCAAGTTGTAAGGGACAAGCCAAGGATAGCAAAGACATTTAATACAATCTGCAAATAGTGCAAATGTGAAAAGCAAACAAGATTGAGTTTCAAGTCAAAGGAGTATTCTACATCAAAGCCTTTCGAACTCATCCATACTAACTTATGTGGACCAACAAGGACCAAAAGCTTACAAGGTGAGATCTATTTCATATTATCAATAGATGATTATTCTAGGATGACTTGGATTACATTCCTGAAAGAGAAATCAAAAGCTCTTGAGAAGTTTAAGATATTTAAAGCTCTAGTAGAGAATGAAACTGGTTTGAGAATCAAATGCCTTATATTGGATAGAGGTGGATAATTCACCTCAAATGAGTTTGAAGATTTCTATGAACGGCATGGAATAAAAAGACAATATTCAACTACAAGGACTCCACAGCAAAATGGAGTTGTTGAGAGAAAAAATAGGATAGTCCAAGGAATGGCAAGAGCAATGTTGACGAAGTCAAAGCTTACTGACACATTTTTGAAAGAAGCGGTTTCATATGGCAATCTATGTTCTAAACAGAGCACAAATTAGGGTACACAATAACAAAACACCCTGTGAATTGTGGAAGCGAAGGCCTACATCAATGAAATGTTTTTAAGTGTTCGAAAGCAAATGTTATATAAAGCGAGATGACAAAGACTTGAGAAAATTTACTCTGGATGTGATGACGGCATCTTCCTTGGATTTTCCACAAGAATCAAATCCTGTAGATGCTATAACAAGAGATTGCACAAAATTGTTGAAAGTGCAAATGTGAGAGTTGATGAAGGAAGACATCAAAAGGAAATAGTACAAGAAGTTGACCATCAAGAAGATCGTACCAAGGAAGAAGTAGAGGAAGAACTTGAAAATGGAGAGGTTGAACAAGGAAATCCAAAAACTCCATCAAGAGCACCTGCCAAGACTACATCCAAATTTGTTCAAAAGAACCATCCAAAAAATCTGATTAATGGTGACAAAGATACAGAAATCCAAATAAGGAGGAGATTAGCTAGTTCATCTGAACATACAAACTTATGCTCACTCTCTAAAATGGAACCAAAGAATTTTATAGAAGCAAGTGAAGATAAGCATTGGATTAAAGCTATGGAAGAAGAGTTTGATCAAATCGAGAAGAATGAAACTTGGGAACTTGTCCCAAGGCCTAAGGAAAAGAATGTGATTGGCACTAAGTGGATATTAAGAAACAAGTTGAATGAGGATGGCCAAGTTGTGAGGAACAAGGCAAGATTAGTATGCAAGGGATACGCTCAAGTTGAGGGAATTGATTTTGAAGAAACTTTTGCTCATGTTGCTCATATGGAGGCTATAAGGATGTTCTTAGCATTTGTTTGTTTCAAGAATTTCGAAGTCTATCAAATGGATGTCAAATCAGCTTTTCTTCATGGTAACTTGGAGGAAGAAGTGTATCTTCAACAGCCAAAAGGGTTTCTTCTAGCAAAGAACAAGGACTATGGATGTAGAGTAAAGAAGGCACTTTATGGGCTGAAACAAGCCCCCAAGACTTGGTACTCAAGGTTGGACAAGTATCTATAACAGCAAGGCTTCAAAAATAGTATTGTCGATAGCAATCTATACATCAAAAACATTTGACTCTAGAGATTGACTCTTGCTCACCAATGAGCCTACAACAAAACTTTTGTATTGATGCTCAAAGATCTCCTTTGTTAGGGCTGCTCCACTCCTTACCACCCAAATTAGAGCCCACTCAACTAGTACTCTCTGCATCAACTTGGTATCCACTCCTTGTGGTTATAACCAAAACTCAACATTGAACATCGTCCAACACCCACTTACACCTCGCCTACTTTGCTCCACTTGAGCTACTAAGACTATTCACATGCAAGATTTAAGCAAGAGACGACCGACTCCAATTCTTAAGGCAATCTCCAAATCTCTTGTTCCACTTAGTTCATTCTAGCCAAACTCCAACTCCACGGGTGCAACAAAGGGTCCCATTCCACCCCTGAGGTGTCGCAAAAAACTCTACCACAATCGTTGGAAACAGCACGCTTCACCAAACCTCAACAAGAACAACTAACATGAAACTCAATCACTCAGATGTACATTGTAATCCTACTCCCTTTTCTGAGATTGACAATTGAGCCACCTTCATTCACTTTCGCACCCCTGTTGGATAGTCCACACCACAATGCCTCACTACAGTGCTAAACTCGAAAGTTGGAGACACTTTTGCATAAACTGCCCTGCCAAAAATAGACACTGAGTGCAAAACTGTTGCCAAAACTACACTGCTAAAAATAGCATACTGCTAAAAATAGTAAGTGACTCCAAACTTTGTTTGAGCACAAACCGGGCAGCCATCGTAAATTACTAAAAATACTAAGTCAAAAAATATCTTCTGATGAAAATGCATGTCATACCATTCTAAAGCCCTCTAAAAAACCAAAAAGACCCAAAAAACAAACTACCAAATTCCTACATGCAACCCTTGAAAACTCCGAAGGAGACCTCCTAGAAAATAGGAAACCCTAATTATGCCTCCGACTAGCCTACAGGCCTCCGGAAATAGGCTAACAGTCACTAGAAAGCGTAGGGCTAAAAATGGGGACATTACAGAGCATTAGATTGATAAGCTTCTAATGAACATAATTGGGCAACAAATCCATCAACTCCTTTCTTAAGCAACTTTTGCATTTGATGAGAGCTCACCATTTGTGAAGAGTTTACCTTCAATCCTCTTCACTCTATTGTCTATCCCCATGATTGAAATCTTATGACTATTTCTTGGAAGTTCATCTCAATTGTTCCCAATGTAGTAAGCCATTGTACTCTCAAAACAATATTTGTTGCACACATGAAGATAGCATACATTGGGATATTAAGGAGATAATCTCCCATTGATAATTTAATGCTATGGGATTTTCTAGAACAACTAACAATACCACCAGCAATCAAGATCTTAAACTCTAGAGTTGGATATGTGAAACAATTTAGATGAGTAGCAAACTTTTTGTTGATGAACCTATGAGTACTACCCGAGTCGATCAACACTATTACAAGAAACCCACTAACTTGAGAGTTTGTGGGGCACTAAAATCTAAGAGTTCATTGCAAGAAATGATTGGTTGGCAATCATGTGATTCCTCATCTAACTCCCTCTCACCCTCTAATATTGGTTCCTCCTCTTCTTCCTCACTCAAACCTTCAATATGAAACAATTTCTTTTCACTACATTTATGTCCTCAACTGTATTTGCTATCACAAATGAAACACAACACTTTGCTCTCTTCTCCTCAATTTTTTGTGGAGTCAACCTAGCAGGTTGAGGAGATCTTTCACTTACGTTTACAATCCCTTGGCTTGTGACAAGGATTGTAGTTGGAACAAACGTACCTCATATTTTATGTGATCCTTTAAACCTCCTAAAAATAATTCCTTCAAATTTTCTTATGTCACATTCTCCGCCCTTAGACAAAGGGTTTGAAATTGTTGAGTATAGTCCTTGACCATACCTGTTTGTTTTAATTTAGTGAGTTGGAAAAAGTAGTTATTCATAAAGTTATCTACATAATGGGTAGCAAATTCCTCTTGAAAATTTCACCATGTGACCACACAATCCTTCTTTCTCTTCTCATCACATAACCAAGGATACCAAATGAATTGATCTGGTCCCAGGTATAATGATGCTATAGCCACCTTTTGTTGACTAGGAACATGATGAACATCAAAGAACTACTCCATTTGGCAAAGCCAATTGGTTGGATTCCTCCCATCAAACTTTCTCATATCCAACATGGATATGAATTGCCTAGGCATAGGATTATTAAAGGGATGATCCTTCTTGACATCCATGTCAAGCCTAAAGAATTAATTTCGAACAAAAACATTATCTTCCACCTTACAAGGTGAATCTTTTGCCTTATACTTCATACCATGAATAAGTGATTTTAATTCACTCATCCTTTTGCATCTCCTTTTTTATTGACAAAATGTCTTTGGTCATCTTCTTCTCCAATGATGAAATTTCACCCTTGACTTTGTTGATTTCATCATTAGGGTTAATATCCTCAATTTCTACCTCATCCTTATCTAAAGATTTCCCCATTTTGGTAGAATTCTTTTTGCCACTTGTTGTAGGCCCTGTCATGATGGTAGAAAATAATTTTGCAGCAAATCACACAAATAAACTCAAAATAATTTGAAAGTTTTCTTGTAACTTACCAAGGCCCAGGTCGCAATTTCCCAAAAAATATCCCTCCACAATTAGGTGCTTTGCAACCTTGAGAGCGAATTTGTTGGAAACCCTAATTCTGCAATAAATCACTAAATTATGCTTCAATTTTATCACAATTTGGATTGTAGGCTCCTCAATGAATTTTTTGAAAACCCACTAAAAATAGGGAGCTAATTCTACAAGATTTTGGAGATATGCACTTTCTAAATAAATTGGGCAGAAACCCTAATTCTGTAATAAATCGATCAATTCTGCTGCATTTCCTCTAAAATCTAGATTATATCTTCTTGAATATGTTCTTCAAAACCCTTTAAAAAAATTTTAAAAATCGCCAAAATATGAGAAATGTGTGCTTCCCAAAATGACCCCAATATTAAGAAAATGCCTTGCTTCTATGGTGCCAAGATCATGCTCTAATACCTCTTGTAATGAAATAACTCACACAATAGAAGAATATGGTAGGAAATATGTTGCAAATACTTGATAATTGCTGAGAATAACAAGCCACTTTCAGGGGGCAAACCTCCAAATATCTCCAATTAGAACACAATTCACAATGTGATGATGAAAGAAGACTCACTACCTCCTATATATATATATATACCTATGATATCACCCAGACCGACTTAGATAGCCCTATATAAGCCTTAAGCCGACATATTTAACTAAATAACAATATAATAATGATAATATGACTTAATTTAAGAGTTACTATAGCCACAAGCCGACTATTCATAACGCTATGTACTCTAACATAAAGGGTGTAGCACATACCTTGGTCACATGGTGTGGAATCGTGAGATAAGGGTTATCGTTTTAGTGATTGTGTGTAAATCTCTCGTTTTCCTACATTGACGATGAGCAGTCAAACTGTTTTAAATGCAATGTTGAACAGATAACTGTCATAAACAAATTACCCAACAGACACAATCAACCATCACATTTAATGCCTTAGTCCAACTGACAAGCAATCATTCTATAATTAAAAATATGCTGTGAACTAGCCTTTACATTCCCTGATATAGATTACCTAAGAATAAATGCATAAACTAGAATACAGTATTAGTAATAATAGGTTTTATCATATTATTAGCTGGCATTTATTACAGTAGAAAAAATACACCTTTACAGATACGATTCATCTTCTTTTACATTTCTGTGTGGTTCATTAACACATACTATATAAAAGAGACTATACCATCAAATTAGGTGTAGGAAGATGATACTTCTTATATGTAACTGTATCATAAGGTAACTGTTTGAAACCCCACAACGATACTCTTTATAATAATCATTTCAATCACAAATATAGATAATTGCAGTAAACAATAGGCATTTTGTATATAAAAAGGAAGTCGTATGGGTATTTTAGTTAATACACCATAGTTATATATGGTGAGAGGTGGCATTGTTCATAGGTTTAAATATACAAACCTATTATAGTGTGTGCATTAAGTGGTTGTAACTTGTAACACTCAGCTAAGAAAGCAGTCCCATAGAGGGCTTCAGGATCTTTTTTATGGAGAAGGGGGTCCCGTGAGATGAGGAAAAATCCACCATAGGATAAAATGGAATCTTATCCTCGAAAATAGGAGCCCCTACTTTTCAAATCTCAGATTTCTAACAGGTGCCATTGAACTGGGCCTGGAAGTTCCCTTCACCATCTTAGGAGATTTTTTTCACCACTTGTCATGCATCTAAAAATTTTAACATTAGTTGTTGCTAAAAAGTACTTCAGCTAAATTTTTCAACATTAGTTGTTGCTAAAAAGTACTTCAGCTAAATTTTTCAACATTAGTTGTTGCTAAAAAAATCATGAGACACTGGCATCCTAAATTGTCTGACCTTAAAATTTTGAACATGTCAACTGCTATAAAATCCATGGGACCACCTGTTTGTGAAATGCTCCTAAAACTTCTCAGCAGCACCTGCTGAAATATTTTAGGAAAGCCCCCTCCATGGGACAGCTACCTAATATTAGGAAAAAAGGGGAGATAAGTGGGTAAGTGATATGGTTTAAATCCTCGAAAATAGGAGCAAGCCTTTGTATAACTACCTCACTTATAATGAAATTTATATCTTATGTGTGCAATGATCTTCAACAAGGTTAATATCTCAACAAAAGGGACTAACTTTTCAGAGGCCTGTCTGTTCTCATATGAAGATTTCACACAACTACCATAAGCAGTTCAATATAAATTCAATACCTACAATTACTAGATTTTAAATTAAAAGGAAGCAAGGTCAGATAAGAAAACCTGAGAAACACTCCCCGCACTCCCTGTTACTTCTTTCAGGTATACTGTCTGGATCGAATCCACAATCACAGCCCTTGGGCGGAGCTTCTGAACCTTATCCAAAACATCCTACAGATAAAAAAGGTAAAATTTATCCATATAAATCTCTATGGATCTCCTAGTGAAGAAAATACATATCCCATCATACATGTTTAAGGAATAAAAATATCAACAAGAATAAGCAAAGCAGAGAAAGCTAAACTTATTAAATAGACAAAAAGGCTAGTTCCACAAATATTTCTGAGCATAAAAAAATAACCCACTATTTATTAATTTTTAAACACACTAAAAATAAAACTGTAACAATCAACCACAAGTAATATACAAAAATTCAGAAATAAAAACTCAGTGGGATGCTATAATTCTTCCATGCGCACGAACACATGGCATGCCCTCCCATATGCACGCACCCACAGTTATGCACATGCACAGAAAATCGTAACAAGTATTTCTGAGCATACAAAAAATAACTCACTATTTAGTGATTTTCAAACATGCTAAAAACAAAATTATAACAAACAACCCCAAGGAATATACAAAAACTTAGAAATGAAAACAAGGTAGGATTTTATGATTCTCTCTTGCACGCACAAGCAAACACATGCAAAAAGGTTTTTCAAAAAAATATAAATTTTATAGTCTTGTTTATGCACAATTAAACACCGTTAAAAAGTTGGATAGCTGCATGGAAAATTTAAGTATAAATATCATCCATTACAATGACCACAAACACTGGAATTCATATTTGTGTTTCAAAAGTCTAGTGCAAAATTGTAAATGTTTGATTTTAATATTATCATCAACCTGGCAGACAACACAATAAATAGTACAGAACATAATGTCAGTAGTGAACATTGTAAATTAATACTTATTAAAAGCATTGTGTGACACTCTGATTTAAAATTTGGATGGCAATTCCTTCATGGCTAATTTTAGAAGAAAAAGTGTTGAAATAAAATAACATCGGTCAGATATAAATGATGATTGAATATATTCAACATCATCATTTATATATATTGAAATCGCTACATCCCAAGTATTGTTTTCGATATGCATTTAGAGGATATAAATTGCATATATAAATCCAGATCGAGTTCCAGATTGGATAACATTTATTTGTACAAAGATAAATATAAATCGAACCTTCATGTTTGCTAAGTAACTAAACTGATTGATGATCAGTTGTCTTAGTTAGGCGAAGAGACACAATAACTAACACACATCCGCTCATGGCACATGTCTCCCTATTTTATATTTACAGCAGATCTGATCCACAAGAACATCATCGAAATTAATAAATGTTCTGCTCTTGAGGATCGAATATCAATAAAAGAAATTCAGACTTAGAAATCCATGATACATACATCCAAGATTTGATTTGACTTCAACTTCATAATTTCAAGTTCATTATTCTGTTTATAATCTGATCGATTTCATCAATATTTAACATGGTATCAGAGCCACGTTGAGAAAAGATCCGATTAAATCCAGATATCAGATTATTTAAAAATCATATTTTCTCTTGAAATCACAAATACATTTCATTCATCATAATGTCAAGTGTAATCAGATTCGAGGATCGTCTTGAAGGTGCAAACAACTTTACTTCATGGAAATTCAGAATCATGATGATTCTAAAAGAAAATAAGTTAGACTCATTTGTGAAAGAAAACAAGATAGAACCAAAGAATGATCTGGAGAAAGATGAGAAAACTATGAAAATTATAGTAGATGCAATTAGGGACCATATAGTACCTATTCTATCTAAACATGAGACTATATATCAAATGTTTAAATCCCTTGAAAGCACCTTTGAAATAAACAACACTAGTAGGACCCTTGCTCTAAAGAGGCAACTTAATCATGTTCAAATAAAAAAGGGAGAATCTATTAATGCATATTTCATGAGAATCAATGAACTAAGAAATCAACTGTCAACAGTCGGATATCAAATTGATAGCAAGGAGTTAACACTAATAGCTCTAGGTGGCCTACCAAACTCATGGGAGTCATTTGTTCAAGGAATAAGTGCAAGATCAAAACTCCCTAAATTTGATAGGCTAAGAACAGATTGCTTACAAGAAGAAACAAGACTAATGACAAAAGAAAATAATCAAAAACCCATAGATCAGGATATTCATGTGCTAAACACAAATTCTCATAAGAAAGGTAAGAGAAAAATTTCAAGAGAAAGAAGAATTCTTATGGAAAGGGATCATTCAAGAAAAGGAAAGACATCACCCAAATACAATGTTTCAGATGTGATCAATATGGACACTATGCAATGAAGTGCCCTAATAGAACAAAACAACAAGCATCCTTTGCTAAATTTGAAAAGACAAATACAGAATATGATTCTAAGAAATTTGTCTTCTACTCAACATTATCAAGCCAAGTATCAAACAAAGTCAACAACTAGGTAATTGATAGTGGTTCATCAAGGCACATCACAGGGTTCAGAGAACACCTAGATACTATGATAGAAGAAACTAATGAAGAAGTAACTATTGGGGATGATTTTGCACATCCAGTAAAAGGGGTTGGAACATGCACCATAAATTTGAAGTCTAGCCTCTCTCTACAACTCACTGGACTATTGTTTGTACCAAGAATAAAGAGGAATCTAATATCCATTTCTGCTCTTGAAGACAACGGACATAGGGTTACCTGTATGGATGGAAAAGTTCTGGCATGGCCAAAGAACTCCACTATAAAGAAAGCACAAACTATAGGTATAAGACAAGGATATCTCTACAAACTGTGCACTGACACTAAACAAGCACTTATTCATGAGACCTCTGATTCAAATGAAATTTGGCATCGAAGATTAGGACATATTCATTTTCGTGCCCTACCTTCTGTAGAAAAAATAGTAACAGGATTGCCCAAACTAAAACAAATTCATGAAGGAGCATGCAAAGGGTGTGCCCTAGGGAAGAATACAAACGAGACCTTCCAAAATAGTTTGAGTAAAACCAGAAATGTATTAGAACTAGTACACTCTGACTTATGTGGACCCATGTTTGTACCCTCCATGGCAGGGTTCTTATATTATGTAATATTTGTAGATGACTTCTCTAGGAAGACCTGGATATATTTTCTTAAATGTAAAGAGTCGATAGAAATCCTTAAAAGGTTTAAAGAGTTCAAAGCTCTTACAGAAAACTCTTCCGAGAAAAAAATCAAAATACTAAGAACAAATAATGGGAAAGAATACACCTCAGAAATCTTTAAGGAATTTTGTGTAAATGCTGGGATTAAGAGGGAGTTTACTGTAGCCTACAATCCTCAACAAAATGGTGTTGCTGAGAGAAAAGAATAAAACTATTGTAGAAGCTGCTAGAGCAATGTTGTTCGACCAAAACATTGAAACTTCATTTTGGGCAAAAGCCTCTAGGACAGTTGTCTACATTCAAAATAGATGTCCCCACTCACATTTAGATAACAAGACTCCTAAAGAAGCATTTACTAGTGTAAAACCTGACATAAGTCACTTAAGGATCTTTGGTTGCCCTGTCTACATTCATGTACCTAAAGAAAAGAGATCTAAATTAGAACCTTCTGGAAAGAAAGGGATATTTGTGGGCTATAGTGAAACCTCAAAAGCTTACAGAATATACATATCTGAACAAAAACAAATTGAACTAAGTAGAGATGTCATCTTTGAGGAAGACATTGCTTTCAAAAGGGCAAAGAGTTCTAATGAAATAGAAATTCAAGATTCTCCTAAAGTCGTGGAGGAGGATCCTGCTCTTGAGATTCAGAGGGAGTATCCTGAAGAAATCATAAATGAAAACCAAACTGCTCTAGAAGAGAATCCTAATAACAATAGCAAGAGGAGACCACTTTGGGCTAGAAAGATGATTAAGGAAGCTGAGAATCATACAGCACTTAAAAGAACTTTTAGAGAATGTAAAAGACCCAAAAAATTCTCAAGCTATGTTGCCTTAATGAATGAGATCATTAGTTCAGAACCAACTAGTGTTACGGAAGCTCTCAAGCATCAACTGTGGAAAGATGTTATGACGGAAGAGTATCAGTCCATTTTGAAAAATGATGTATGGGATATAGTACCTAGACCAAAAGAGAAATTTGTTGTCTCTTCCAAATGGCTCTTCAAAATCAAACATGTTGTTGATGGCAATATAGAGAAACACAAGGCCCATTTTGTGGCCAAAGATTTCTCACAAAAGGAAGGTATTGATTATGAAGAGACATTTGCACTTGTTGCCCGGTACACCTCTGTGAGAGTAGAAATAGCTATTGCAGCAGCTAAAGGCTGGAAGATCCATCAAATGGATGTGAAAACTGCTTTCTTGAATGAGACCATTGAAGAAGAAGTCTATTTAGAGCAACCTGAAAGTTTTGTGAGACATAAAGCAGACTCATATGTATGCAGATTGAAGAAAGCTCTATATAGACTTAAACAGGCTCCCAAAGCTTGGTATGAAAGAATTGATAGCTATCTTTTGGGACTAGGATTTTCAAAGAATAATGCAGATCCAAATCTCTATTTTAAGGTAATTAAAGGTGATATGTTAATACTAATTTTATATGTTGATGACCTACTAATAACAGGAGAAGATCACCTTATTACTCAATGTAAAAAGGACCTAGCTTCAGAATTTGACATGAAAGACTTGGGCATTTTACATTACTTCCTGGGGTTAGAACTCTGGCAGAAATCAGATGGTATCATTTTAAATCAAGGAAAGTATACTATTGATATTCTGAAGAGATTTGGGATGTTAGACTGTAGACCCATGTCTACACCTATGGAAACCAACTTACACAAACTGAAAGAAGCAGCAGCAGAATCAAAATTTGCAGATCCTACTCTCTATAGACAGATAATTGGATCATTGATGTACTTGGTTAACACCAGACCAGATATTTGCTATGCAGTGAATGCCCTAAGCCAGTTTATGTGTGAGCCAAAGGAAATTCACCTTGTTATTGTGAAGCATATATTGAGATACCTTCAAGGTACTATTGGATATGGTCTTAAATATAGGAATGTCAACCTAGATTTACATGGATACTCTGATTCAGATTGGGCTAGAAGTGTAACCGATCGGAAAAGCACATAAGGATGTTGCTTCAGTTTAGGATCGGCTATGATCTCTTGGATCAGCAAGAAACAGTCTTCAGTGGCACAAAGCTCAACAGAAGCTGAATATATTGCAACCTCTATGTGAGCAAGAGAAGCAATATGGCTCGGGAAATTGCTTGTGGGATTATTTGGTAAGTCCCTGAATCCTACTATTATCCACTATGACAATCAGAGTTGCATTAAGCTTTCAGTGAATCCAGTATTCCATGATAGATCAAAGCATATAGAGATCCCTTACCACTATGTAAGAGACATGATAGAAAGGAATGTGATCTAGTTGGAGTATATTAGTACAAATGATCAAACAGTAGACATTCTCACCATGCCTCTCCAGAGTTAAAGTTGAACACTTCAGGAAGAAACTTGGTATGGTTGAAATGTAAATTATTATTGAGATTGAGATTCAAATTGTTTATTTTGTACTAATATATTTAAAATATGTTTAATGTGTAAACTCTTTTGTCATGTGTGTGACTCCATGACTTTATGGGCCCTCTCCCCCTGTGTACATTATTGAAAGGTAATGATCTTTCTGATAATGAACACTTGTATTTTGACATTGTAAAGTGACAACTCTACAATGATTAGTTTCACTATCATGATGGATATCGTGTGACTTGATATCTGTGGATATGTCATGATAGTATCTCGTGGACATTTTGATAGATATCATGAGACTTGATATCAGTTAAAGATCAATATGATCCTTATGAGATAATCATGGTGGATAAATGTATCCGTGGATATGCCATGATTTATTATGGTAGACATCATGAGACTTGATGTCAGTGCACATACCATAATGAAGATGTGTTATGAAGAATGTTATGTGACTTAACACTCTTAGAAGCATACCATGTCTCCTGATATCACGAGTAAGGTGATATCACTATATACTTGGTTAGAGTTATCTTCCCTAGCTAAGAGGGAGTGTTGAAATAAAGTAGCATCGGTCAGATATAAATGATGATTGAATATATTCAACATCATCATTTATATATATCGAAATCGCTACATCCCAAGTATTGTTTTCGATCTACATTTAGAGGATATGAATTGCATATATAAATCCAGATCAAGTTCCAGATTGGATAACATTTATTTGTACAAAGATAAATATAAATCGAACCTTCATGTTTGCTAAGTAACTAAACCGATTGATGATCGGTTGTCTTAGTTAGGCGAAGAGACGCAATAACTAAGACACGTCCGCTCATGGGACGTGTCTCCCTATTTTATATTTACAGCAGATCCGATCCACAAGAACATCATCGAAATTAATAAATGTTCTGCTCTTGAGAATCGAATATCAATAAAATAAATTCAGACTTAGAAATCTATGATACATACATCCAAGATTTGATTTGACTTCAACTTCATAATTTCAAGTTCATTATTCTGTTTATAATCTGATCGATTTGATCAATATTTAACAAAAAGAATTGCCTTAAAATAAAAGTTGAAGCTATTCAACTTAGAATCTGAAAAGTCATGTGATAAGCATTCCCCCAGAACTTAAGGGAACCTGCATGACATGAAAACCATCAATACACAAAATTTCAGTTTCTGAGAGTTTAAGCATTTTAACACATTTGTATTTTGCATTGTTGGGGCTCTTATGAGTGTTAACACAATATTCAGTTACTGAAAATCTTACATCACAAAGCGAAGAGGACTGAATAGGAGAAATTCTAAGCTTCCCGATGTATCTTACAGTTTGTTCTGAGCATTAGTAAAGAAACTGAGACTTCAACAAGGACCATGACTGGAAGTGCCTGTTTTCAGGGAAGGTATTCCAAACTGCCACACAGATCAGTCTAAGTCTCATTTAAAAATGAAAATCAGAAAATCAAAATATATAGATTATATTCCACCATTCTATTATGTTTTAAGTCCTCCCTATGTTTTAAACTTTTAAATCTTCCCACCATCGTGGACATCATAGCATCTGAGGGACACTTGAGGATCATATGCATTTGCTGGGGGCATCCTGCCATCCACGTCTTCAAGTAGCCTCATATGGTATCTTTAATTCTTGAGTGTTTCCTCGCATTTTCCACTTGTGTATAATTCAATCCTGATCACCTTTCTGCCTTATTCAATTCTTAGTCAACTGTTCCAACTGCACTTCAACTCAAGAATCTTGCTTTCTGTTTGGACATAAAACACTTGTTTTGCTTAAGCTGTTCATTCTGCCGAGTGATAGTGATGTACATATTCATTTCTCTGTTTTTCATTTAGTAGAACTGTTGCAATGTGCCATTTGGCATGCCTACCAATGAGTCCAACACATCGACTGATCCTATGCACCTACCTGCAAATCACTGTCACTACTCAATAAAGACAGAATGAAGTCATGGAAAATTTCCACGCTATTCACGCAATCAATTAATCACTAAAAAATCTAATCATTTACTCTTGGCAGCAAAATATTATTTGTGAATCTCCCAAAAAATCATTACCTTTCTTTGCCAGTATGAAAAAGTCTCAGTCCCAAATTCCTTGAGCCAAACTCAAGTAACTTAGCCCATCATACATGGATATCAACAAAATCTTAGGCCCTCTTCATTCATTTTATGAAGAGGCCGCAAGCACCATTTTTTTCTTTGGTATAGAAACCCGCCACACTCCTCCCCCCCGCCTTCCCCACCATCATTCTAAAGAATATCATCAACAGAACCACAGATGATCCTACGCTTGGACGATTGTGCACTCTGATGGTTGGTTATGGTGTATTCTCGGAGGATTGTATTCAGCTAAACAAGCAGATAAATATATGTTCAATAAGCATAGCTCAGCAAGAAGCTTTGAAAATGGTTCAATAGCAAGAATGAGCTCAATCTCAAAGATAGATTGTTGTGGGATACCAATGGCCTCCCCATCTATATCGTCAATGTCCATGTTCAGAGACCCTAAACTAATTTCAATGTCATCAACTTCTAAGTATTTGGTTAATAAACCTGTATGAACTTTCTTTTCCTAGGTTACCCTAGTACCAATAGGTGTTCTTTTAGGAGTTACAATATGGATGATCACCAACGAAGGCTAGAAATCTAAAAAGAATTGAAAGGGAGAGGAAGCAGTGTAACAAAGTTTTCCATCATCCCAACCAAAGTTTTACCATGAACCAAAACACATGAAAAATAAGTAATGTGCAAGGGTGTTGAATCCTCAAGGAGTACCTAGCATCTTCTCGCCTACCCTACTCCTTGAATGTCATCAACATTTCATCATTGCCAATGTCCTCATCTTCAAATCATTTACAATCCCTCCACCTCCAAGTGTTACAAAAAATATCATCATCCTAGCCTTTTTCCTCATATGTTTCTCCACCTTCTTCTAAGTTCAAGGTACTCCTACACTCCACTTCCTCTTCCTCACTAACTCCCTTCCTCTTGTACATGAATTTTAGCTCCACTTCATCCATCCCAATCGTGTTTGATGTGGGTCTTGTGGTGTTGCCTTTTGCAAAGTACATGTCTCATCCCTTGCCTACTTTCCAAACTTATATATCCTTGTTGTCTTCACTTAAATAGGCAGATTGGTGGAATTTCTACAGCACCATAGAGCCACTAAATAACTAAAGGTTGTCCCTAATATGTTGGTCTTGCCATCCTTCGCAACAAGCATAATACCAACCAAGAATGCTCAACTTGAAAACATAGATAGAGCATGAAGTGCCATTGAAAAGCCCTAAGAACCTTTGTTCCTAGGGGACATTACTCCAAAAAAAATTGCTGCGTTCTAGTACTAGGAATGTTCCAGGGACACAAGAATGCTTAGGAAATGTCCCCCTGCCTTCCCAAAAACAAAATTGCCCTAGCTGTCCTAGAAAAGTAAAGAGTCCAATACTTATCTATTTTTTTAAAAAGCACAAAATCAATTAAAAATTATTTTAATGTTCCATTTTGTGGGCCCCCATGCCACTCTTAGCCCTATATGAGCAAAAAGAAGCCTCCCTCTTTCATTGTGATTCATTTTTACATGCCAAAAATATTTACAGCTAAGTTAAAGAAATAACAATCATTTTGGGCAAGGTTTGCAGGTGTGGCTAAAGAAATCAAAACTAGGCCAGCATCGCTGAGCAGTGAGATAGCAAAAGAAACAGAAGATGTAAGTAATTCTTTTATTTCTTTTCTTTTCTTTATTCGTTTTCAAAGTTTTAAAGAAGAAATGTTTGATTTCCTTATACTTTTTCTATTTTCAGCTTGCACTTGCATTGCTTTTTCAAAAATAACATGGGCAATAACAGTGAAAGTAACGAACATGAAATGGGAAAAGGAAATGTTAGATTCAGCCTTACTTGGGGATTTATCAAGGTATGGGAATGTTGTAAATGAAGAAAAACAGTCACAAAACCCATTTGAGTGCCTTCCACCATCTTAAAACCTTATGCAAACGACCCTTTTAATTCCTAAAAACCTCTTCTCCAATTTGTGACAACCCTAGATAAAGACGAAAAGAAAAAACTTAGGGGATGGTAGAGTGTGGTCATGTCATATTTGCAAGACAAATTTAAGACAAAGTTGCACCAAAGTATATTCTCATCTCTTGGGATTTACGAGACATGAAGTTAAGATGTGTCTAGATATAAAGGAGTATGAGCAAGTCAACCCACCACCAACACCGCTGTCTCCAAGATGCTGCTAGGACTTTGAGGAGTCCACGAGATGGTCCGGAGAGTCCTAACAAATCAACAAGAAGCTAATAGTGTGAGTGTGAGAGTGAAAGCTGCAAGTGTAAGGTGAAAGAGTGAGAATGAAGATCAAGAGGGTTGAGGAGGAGCAAGATGAATAGAAAGAAGAGGAGTGATGCCAAATTAATGTTCACTTAAAAATTCAAATGTTTAAAACTAGTTTTCCAAAGTTTCATTTGTAATTATTATACTTATACATCTTATAACTATTTTTTCAAGTATTATATGTATTTCAACGCTGCTGCCTCCACCACCGTCCCCCACCATCCCCAAACTTAGGCCCTTGGTCCCCCCGTCCCCGCATCCCTCTATTAGGAAACTCCGTGGAACTATGCTTCAAACAAATAGTCAAAGATGTATCTTTGGTTGGTCCATCATTCAACCCCTCTAGATATCATAAACTATGCACTACTCTCCTTGACAAAAAATATTTTAACGTGAGTTTGGTAATGGAGGACATAAGGCAAACTTGAGATTAGGACAAACTTCTATATTTTCATAGATAAATGGGTTGATATTAGACATCATCCACTAATCAATATCATAGTCACATGTGTAGCTTGCTCTTCTTTTCTTAGAGCTATTGATTTTTCAAGAAAGCACAAGGATGCAAACTTCCAATTTCACATTTTGAGAGAGGGCATAGAGGAGGTTAGGGCCTCAGATGTTGTACAAGTAGTCACCGATTTAGCATGTACGTGCAAATTAGCTAGCATGGTAGTTGAGGGTGCTTTCAAGAACATTTTTGGACCCCATTTTTGTTTACATGTTGGAAAATGCATTAAAAGATATAGAGAAGATAGATTGGGTGCAGCAAGTTGTAGCAGAAGGTAGAGATATTCAAATGTTCATTAGCAACTACCACAACCTCACTTGCTCTCTTCAAAAAAAATTCAAAAAACGAATTTCTCAAATTTGTGGAGACTAGGTATGCTAGCTATTTCATTTTGTTAAAGAGAATGCTTGAGGTGAAGCAGTCTCTATAGTTCACGATGGTGAATTCAAAGTGGAGTAGATGGCCTACTCCAAATATTATTCAAGAAAAAACTATCAAACAAAATATCGTTGATGATGATTAGTGGTCCAAGGTGAGGTAAGAAATTACTGATTTTTAATAAATTGTTGGTTTTATTGTTTCTAATTTTCTAACTTGTCATTGGATTGAGTCACTATTTTAAAATTTGTGTTTGCAAATATGTTTGCCCCTTCATCTCACGTAGATGTCAAAAGAAATGTTGAAACGAACTCTCCTAGTCTTGAAGAAATTTATGAGACATTTGATAGCATGCTTGGGTGGATGAAGCAATTGGTAATAAGGATCGTAATTAGGAATAATATGAGCAACATATTAATCCCAAGAACGGTGAAACACAAGTCCACATACAACTACATCCACTCCATCAAGAGGAATAGGCTTACCTCTAGAAAAAGCAAAGAAGTTGGTGGTTGTGCATACTACCTTGCGACTTCAAGATCGTCAAACTTGAGTATCAATAGACTCCAAATTTATAATGGGATGTTGATCCCAAATACACCACCCAAATTGTTAAGGTACAATAGGGATTAGTTGAGGTTACATTGGATGAGGCAGCCCCTTGTAATGGCAATGACTCGGAGTCAAATTCCAATTTTGATGCAATGATGGCTGATGCCGATTAGATGCAGCAAGATATTTTCTATGTTTTTGTCATTTTGTAATTGAGACTTGTAACCTTTGGGGATCTGTTGTATTTTTTTATTTTATATAATATATTAGTATATCATATCTAAATTGACAATGAATTATCAAAGAAACTAAATTTTGGCATTCGTTAATTTGCTTGACTCGCACGTGAACTCTCAATTCAACTATAATGTTGTGTATTAAGGATTTATAATGTATGCGATGAATGCTTTATCAATGTTATCATATGAATATTTGAAATTTCCCTATATTTTTAAAAATTTCTGTATTTTTAATATGGTCGTTACCTTTGCCATTCCCTATTGTCCCTTACCACCCCCATCTTGGAAACTCGATGTAACATAGCTTAGAACACAAACAAAGGAATCTTTAAGCATCACAAGAAAGAACAAGACCAAGTTATAGGGTTGTTGAATCAACATTCTTTGCATGGCAGGGAAAAATCTACCATGTCAACTGATATCATATTAGTATATAGCAAAATACAAACATATTCCAAAAAGAAGCAGCCGTCCAATCCAATAGAGAACAAATATTCATAATAACAGCACAACTCCAATCAAATGCAAGCACATATTTAGAATACTACAGATCCAATATCCCAAATAGTGTTTTCCTTATGTAGGTTCTTTCATTTTATGGGATATCTAGAGAGGGCTCTATTGTGTAAATTACTCTCTTTCATCAATAAATTTGTGCTCCAAAATTATCCTTCATTCTTCACTCAGTTAGAGAATATCAGGAACAAAATTCTATCTCCAATGACATCTTAAGCACAATACATGAAAAACATGGAGGATCCTTGAAAAGGTGGGTACCTCCATTTCTAAGTGACATTATCAGCCTTGAATAGAATTTTATAGTGGCCAAAAAATTTGGGATTCATCTTATTTCATTCACTTCATAGGAGAGACATTTGATTGCAATGTTAAAGCTGAAAGAATGACCAATCAACATTCTCGAAAAGCCTCTCACTTTGCTGCTGATATGCTTGTTGGTTCATTCTATTTTGAGTCATCGCAATTTTCATGGGAAATTATGAGCATTATGTGAATGTTGAAGGTAATTATTTAACACCTGCACTGGAATTAAAATACAAACAAGAAGAAGTCAATGAGAAAGACTAGCCATAGAAAGTTTCAAATGGAATCACTTTTTTGCAGTTATGAAAGGTAGTGCCATACAATTTTGTTGCCAATGTAAGCCATGCTTGCTTCACACTATTTTGAGTCACAACAGAAAATAAAAATCCTTGGAAATCTGAAGAACATTCTGTTAATGTCGCAAGTAATCATCTACCATCTGTAATGTGGAATATCCCTAAAAACAACTGGCAGTAGGGGAGAATGATCACAGGGAGCTTCAAATGGAGTTATCATAGTTGAGGTATGAAAGGTAATATGTTATACCACCATTTTTCCAATGGAAGTAAGTTGTCTAATTGTGACTGCTTATCACAAGGGAAACATTAAAGATATTCTTCTAAACATTTGTTATAATATCCTTTTGGCCATCAAAGTGAGGATGATCAGACAAGTTGTGGGCAAGTTTTCCACACAAATGAATGTTTATCTTATGATACTGGCTGAAAATGAGTTAAGATAATCCACAAAAGAGAGAACATTTAGTAAGTGATTCCACAACTAGAATTATCACATTCACAACTTCTCATTTTATTTCTAGTGATGAAATACGTAGAGATTTCTTCCCAACAATATTCATGGGCGAAGTTGTTGTACAAGGCATGGATCCTTGATTATCTCCCTTTTACTCCCCTGACCTCTTGACCACTATGTGATATATATGTGTAAAATTCCCTTCAATTGATTTCAAAAGAAATCAATCTTGGTTCAATTATATGTTTTAATAACACTTGAATATCCTCCTATAATTGATGAAGCAGTTCTCGTAAACTCTAATTCTTCGATTAAGAGGTTATGTAAAAAGAACTTGTTCTTGTCCCTGAATGATAAGTTTGGAGTTGGTTTTAGTTGAATGATAAGAGAAACTTGTCATTTTTTTCCTTTAATGCATCATATTTTACTAGTAAAGTTGCATGGACACGGATACGGATACAGATACGGATACGGCCATTTTTCAAGACCCTTAAAATGGATACGACAAGATGCGGCATTTATTAACAATAAACCCCATATATATATATATATATAACACAGATTTAGAGTCCGCTTTGATCCACTAATTATTGTTTTCTGATTCTCCGACCTCAAATGATGACGCTATGATTAATATCCTCAGACCTGCAAATATAAAAACTTTAATAGTAAACATAAATAATTAGAAATTTATTAAAGTATTTAATTTTAAAAGATTAAAATATATTTAATATTGGTTATTTTAAATTTATTATTATTAAATTCAAAATAACTTTCACATTTTAATCTAAACTAATTTTAAAATAAATATTTATTACTACTATCAATTAAAAATATCTTTGCCTTAAAATATAAATATAAAGACTAATTATTTAGAGAAAAAAAAAATTATAATTAATTTATAAAATCTCAATTAATTTTAAAATAAAATAAAATGAATATTTATTATTTATTAACATTACTAATTAAAAATAGATTAAAACTTTAAAATTTAAATATAATGAATATAAAATTTAAACTTTTAAAATATATATATTCACAACTAATTTAAAAATAAATAAATATAAAAATCTTATTCATCTATTATTAAAATTAATAAAGACTATTTTTCATATATACTAAAAGTTTCTTAAATTATTTTATTCATTACATAAATATTAAAATTAAATATGAAAGCAGAATAAATACATATTAATATTACTACATACCTGAAGGTTGTCGTCCAAAACAGGAAAATGCACGTCGCCGAACAGAAAATCCACGCTTGAACAAACCAAACAATGCTCGAAATCGCACGATAACAATATCCACGCTTGATATGTTAATAATTATTTTATATGTTGATGACCTGCTGATAACAGGAGAAGATCACCTCATTGCTCAAGGAAAGAAGGATCTAACTTCCGAATTTGACATGAAAGACTTGAGCAATGAGGTGATCTTCTCCTGTTATCAGCAGGTCATCAACATATAAAATAATTATTAACATATCACCTTTGATTACCTTAAAGTAGAGATTTGGGTTTGCATCATTCTTGGAAAATCCTAGTCCCAAGAGGTAACTGTCAATTCTTTCATACCAGGCCCTGGGAGCCTATTTAAGTCCATAGAGAGCTTTCTTTAGTCTGCACACATGTGAGTCAGGTTTATGTATCACAAAATCTTCAAGCTGTTCTAGATAGACTTCCTCTTCAATGGTTCCATTTAGGAAGGCAGTTTTCACATCCATTTGATGGATCTTCCAGCCTTTAGCTACAGCAATGGCTAACACTGCTCTCACAGATGTGTAATGGGCAACAGGTGCAAATGTTTCTTCATAATCAATACCTTCCTCTTGAGAAAAACCTCTTGCCACAAAACATGCCTTATATTTTTCTATACTGCCATCAACAGCATGCTTGATTTTAAAGAGCCATTTAGAAGAGACAACAGATTTCTCTTTCGGTCTAGGCACTATATCCCATACATCATTTTTTAGAATGGACTGATATTTCTCCGTCATTGCATCCTTCCATGCTTGATGTCTGAAGGCTTCTGTAACACTGACAGGTTCTGAATTTATGATGTTGTTCATTAGAGCAACATAGTTAGAGAACCGTTTGGGTCTTTTACTTTCCCTAAACATTTCTTTGGGTGTTGCATGATTCTCGGCTTCTTTGATCATCTTTCTAGCCCAAAGTGGCCTCTTTCTACCGTTGTCATTTGTATTCTCATCTGAAGTAGATTAAAGTTCATTTGGCATTTCCTCAGGATACTCCCTCTGAATCTCAGGAGCAGGTTCCATTTCAAGTACTCTAGGGGAATAGGTTTCTATCTCACTAGAACTTCTTGCCCTTTTCAATGCAATGTCTTCTTCAAAGATGACATCTCTGCTCAATTCAATTTGTTTATGCCTGGGTATGAATATCCTGTAGGCGTTGGAGGTTTCACTATATCCCACAAATACCCGTTTCTTTACGGAAGGTTCTATTTTGAATCTCTTCTCTTTGGGCACATGAATATAGATAGGGCAACCAAAATTCCTAAAATGACTAATATCAGGTTTTATGCCGGTAAAAGCTTCTTCGGGAGTTTTGTTATCTAGATGAGAATGAGGACATCTATTTTGAATGTAAACAACAGTTCTAGAGGCTTCTACGCAGAAAGAAGTTTCAATGTTCTAGTCAAGCAACATTGCTTTAGCAGCTTCTACAATGGTTCTATTTTTCCTTCTAGCAACCCCATAGTATAGAAATCCTACCTTGGAAGGCACAGACACGGGTCCACATAAATCAGAGTGAACCAGTTCTAATACATTTTGGGTTTTACTCAAGCTATTCTGAAAGGATCCCTTTGTATTCTTTCTTAGGGCACAACCTTTACAAGTTCCTTCATGAGATGGTTTTAACTTAGGTAAGCCTATTACAAGTTTTTCCACAGAAGGTAGGGCACGGAAATGAAGGTGTCCTAATCTTCTATGCCAAATTTCATTTGAATCAAAAGTGTCAAGGGTAAGGGCTTGCTTAAACTCAATGCATAGTTTGTAAAGATACCCTTGTCTTATACCTATGGTTTGGGCTTTCTTGATAGTTGAGTTCTTAGGCCATGCTAGAACTTTCCCATCCATAAAGGTAACTCTATATCCATTGTCTTCAAGGGCAGAGATGGATATTAGATTCCTCTTTATTCTAGGTACAAATAAGACTCCAGTGAGTTGAAGGGAAAGACCGGATTTCAATTTGATGGAGCAAGTTCCAACCCCTTTTACAGGGTGTGCAGAATCATCCCCAATGGTTACTTCTTCGTCAATCTTTTCAATCATAGTGTCTAAGTGTTCTTTGAACCCTATGATATGTCTAGAGGAACCACTATCAATTACCCAGTTGTGGGTGTTGTTAGATACTTGACTAGATAAGGCTGAATAGAACACAAAGTTCCCAGATTCATGATTTGAATTTGACTTTCCTACTTTAGCAAAAGATGCTTGTTGTTTTGATCTGTCAGGGCACTTCATTGCATAGTGGCCATATTGATCACATCTAAAACATTGTACTTGGGAGATGTCTTTCTTCTTGGAAGGTCCCTTTCCATTGGAATTTCTCTTTCTTTTAAATAATCCTTTCCTGTAGGAGTTTTTCTTACTCCTTTTATTAGATGTTGTGTTTAGCACATGAATGTCTTCATCTATGTTCTTTTGTTCATTTTCTTTTGTTGAGAGTCTTGTTTCCTCTTGAAGGCAGTCTGTTCTTAGCCTATCAAACTTGGGGAGTTTAGATCTCGCACTTATTCTTTGAACAAATGACTCCCATGAGTTTGGTAGGCCTCCTAGTGCAATTAGAGTTAACTTTTTGCTATCAATTTGATATCCAATTGTGGATAATTAATCCCTTAGTTCAATGATCCTCATGAAGTATGCATTAATAGTTTCTCCTTTGTTTATTTGGACATTGTTGATTTGCCTTTTTAATGTAAGAGTCCTACTGGTGTTGTTTATCTCATAGGTGCTCTCAAGGGATTTGAACATTAGATATGCAGTTTCATGTTTTGCTAGAATGGGCACTATATGATCCCTAACTGCATCTACTAAGATTTTCATGGCCTTTTCATTGTTCTCAATCCATTGAGTTTTCTCAGGATCAGCCTCTATTTCCCTTTTGTTTTCTCTCACAAGTGAGTCTAACTTATTCTCTCTAAGAATCATCATGATTCTAAATTTCCATGATGTGAAGTTGTTTGCTCCTGCAAGACGATCTTCAAATCTAATCACACTTGACATGATGAAGAATGTGATGTGAATTCGATTTAAAAATACGAATTTTTACTGAGCAATTTGATATCTAGATTTGATTTGGATTCACTCAACTTGGCTCTGATACCATGTAAATGTAATCAAATCTTATCAAATTAGGATCTTAAGAAGTCTAAGGAAATTCTAAGTCTGAAAATTTTGTTTAAGAATTCTATGTCAGATTTTATTTTCTGTATTGTGAATGTGCTGATTGCAGAACATTTATAAATTTCGATGTTTGCATATCAATGAAGGAACCACCTTATATATGATGGAGACCCGCCTCTACAAGAGACGTGTCTCATGAGAGGACGTGTCTCCACAAGTGGCCCTTGGGCGTGCGGGCTCCTAAACAGAACCTATTAACATTCAGTTAACACACATAACCTTATATGCGTGGCAAATATATATTATGAGTTCCGATTTTATTCAATGCAGAATTTGAACATCATTTATTATTTTGAATCTTATACATGCTTATAAATTCGAATTACTTATTTTCCAGAAATATTTATTTAAAGAATAATTTCAATCACATATAAATGATGATGATGCAATCAGCAATCATCATTTATATCTAACCGAAGCTACCTTTCATCAACACCAAGCATCAAGTTCTTGCTGTTGAGCACACACTTATACTAAGAGGAGGGGTGAATCGGTATAAGACAATCTTTTACTTTTTCAATGCTTAACAACCACAACAATATCAATTACACAAGATCTAACAATCAACACAAAAACACAAGATTTAAGTGGAAACCCTTGTGGGAGAAAACCACGGCAAACTATTGCTTAAATAAAATTCTCTTACAAACTTTGTAGGCACCAACCTACTAGAGACACCAATCCCTACAACTGAGCACCAACTCAGTAAGAGACACCAATATCTCCAAAATGAAGCACCAACCTCTAACTCAACTCAAAATCTGATCTGAAATCTTCCTTACATCTACTTTCAAAGCTGCTCTTTATCTGTTCTCAAAATTTGCCTTTTATCTATTCTTAAAATTCTGCCTAAAATCTCTCATGAATCTGCTCATAAGTCTCTCATTATCCTGCTCAAAACTGTCATATAAGTCTGTTCAAAGTCTGCAATAAAATTGATGTGATGAATGCAGTTTATGACTAATCTAAAATGATGTACTGATTGCACTAAGGTCTGCACCAAATTCTGACCCAAGCCTGCTCCAAATCAGGCATAATGTTTACTATAAATCTGCAATGAATTCTTCCCAAGTAGTTGCACATGTTCTTCATATACATCTGCACTTATTCTTCATACAAAACTGCAGTTATTCTTCAAAGTATTTGCACATATTCTTCATATACCTTTGCATTCATTCTTCATACAAAGCTGCATATAATCTTCAATATAGATCTGAAAGACTCTTCATAATTTTCTGCTCTTAAGTCATGCTTTTAATTGAACTGATATATCATTATAATTCTACTTATTATAGATCATGTGAATGAGTCATGTGATGTGACGCACTTGAATAAAGTATCCAACTATGTGATGAGGGATGCAAAACCCAAGAAAAAAGGCTTGCCCTATAACCATTGAAGAAGGTCTCAAGATAGAAACTACGGGTTGTTGCATCGCTTCCTCCAATGTCTCTAACTTCATACGACACCCAAGTTCAACATGTCCAAGTTTGCCACAAAAACTACGAATGTCAGCAATCTTCCCCTCTATCTTGAAGGAACTCGAACCGAACGTAGAAGATGTGGAAGGACGTGTGAATTTCTTGTTTCTCTTCTATTTATGTTTGGAGGGAGACTCACTACACGAAGTGGACTTTGTCTTAGCCTGATGCCTATTTCTACCTTTGCGTTTGGAAGATGAAGCCAGAAAAGTTTGACTCCTAGAACTAGGAGGAGCATCCAATTATAGAAGTTTTCCTGGTAGACTCACAAAAAAGATCTGAGGTGGGAATCTTAATTTGATTCCTAGGGCACCCATGATAGAGTAAAAAAGAAAAGACCTAAAAAGGGCCCTTAATCTTAGACAAAATCAAAAAGATACATTCTTTATCATATTTTTCTTATGTTCCCCAAGGATGTGTCCCTTGCCAAAAGTGAACCCATCACCCATAGCGGACATTTCAAGGATGCAAGAATAGGTAGGAAATATCCCTAAATCGTCCCACATTTTGCCAAAAATGGAAACACCCCCAATAGGCCAAATATTTTTAGGAGAAACTTTGGTACATCAAGGGACTACTAGTCATCCCTTACAACCCAAGCACTTTATAAACTCTTTCAAAAAAACACATAATTTTGAAAAGAAAAAAAGGCAATGGGTGGGCTCACAAGTACCCCACACCTCTTAAACCTAAAACAACCAAAAACAAATAAGAAAATCCATTTGAACATTTTCCAATTTGTCAAGAATAAGAGGAAGAGAAAGAGCAGCAATCAAAATGAGGCAGTAGAGCATCAAATTCACGTCATATGAGGTAAGTTTACCATGAACTATTCATTTGTTCAAATGTCTTTGCGCTTTTTTTGGGTTTTTTAAAGTTTGAAACAATTAGGGAGGGTTTTTTGTTTATTTTGTGTTCTATGTTTGCATTTGCAACTATGTTTTGAATTTTCAACCAAAAAAAAAGAGTAGCAATGAGAGTAGTGTCAGTGAAGAGGTTGAAATTTATAATATCCCTCTTAGTTTTTCTCTTCTTCTTTTTTTAACACACAACACTCCACCCGTTAATGTTAGCCCAAGAAAGATGACAAGCTGAAAGCAACCCTTCACTTTTTGATCACCTAGATCCCAGAGTAGGCAAGGTGAGAGGATATGGTGTAAGGGGATCCGTTAGCAATAAACTGAAAATGATAGAAGTACAAATGATATTGACACAAGCCGACTAATATAGAAAATGTAAATACTTAGGCAGCAAGCCAGCCTCTTCCACTTTTCAGTAGGCTACAGGAAAGTAAATGTAATGTAAAATGCTTAAGCGGCAAGCCAGCCTCTTTCACTTTTCAGCGGATAAAAAAAAGAAAGCAACTAGGCGGCAAGCCAACCTCTTCCACTTTTCAATGGGAAAGAAAACAAAGAGCAAAAATGAAAGAGTTGATCAGTACTATTGAATCAGCATTACAATATTGAACCTCTTGCAATGAAACTTGAGATAACTTAGCAATTTGAAAGCCCAAATGTTAGGCAATGATCTCCATGACAAATACATAGATAAACATCAAGAAATAGAGCCAAAAGACTAAAAATACCAAGTCTGATATAAAATGGCAGCATTCTGATTTTTGACCAGCAATCTTGGAAATCACCAAAATACTCATATCTTCCTCAAAACACCTCTGAATGAACTCAAACTGAAAGAAAATTAAGCCTAGAGACTAGGCGTCCAAATTCAAACAGCTAGACTCTACCAAAAAGCTCTGTTAATTTCTGCACACTTCCCAATGCAGCCTCAACAAATGGTACGACCTTCTAGGGAAGGGCCACCTCTAAAATATCATACACCTTCTAAAATCACCAAAACAAGAGCATAGGAGCACCCGGTTGCAAGGCTTCCAACAAATCAATACCCACAAAATTTGCCCAACTCCTCAGAAAGATGCAATCAGAAATGCGCTTCAGCCATACTCAAAACCAACAACATGAAACTAAAGGAAACACACCAAAAAGGGCACAAACTGGAAAATAACTCACAACCACACCCAAAATCAGAAAACATCAAATGACGCCATCACCTTGAAGCTCAGTTGCACCCTCTAAATGAAGGAGCACCAACAATTAGCTAGGAGCTATCTTGCAAGCCCAAAACTGAATAAGGCTAAGAGGTATTCCAACCCCGAAACAAGAGTTTGGATAAAATCCGGCAACACTTTGTTATGAGATGAATAATGGATACCAAATGAAGAGGCAAGGCCCTATATATATATAGCTTTCCAACCTAGAAATTTGAATTACCTTTTCCCTCCGAAAGGGACGCCCAAAAGAGGAGATTAAAATAATCTCTTAATTTGCATTTGACTTGACTTGACTTGGGCACCTAATATGACTTAATAATTTAACTTTATCAAAAAGCAATTATATTTTCCAAAAGGGACGTCCACATAAAGTAACACAAATTTAAAACAACTTGAAGTCAAGTGTCTAGGCGTTGGGAGCCAAAAGCTCAATATTAAAACATAACTTAAATTGCCAACTCCAAAACAAGCTCCAAGAAAGCTAGAGATGCCACTACATATTCTGCCCTGCCAAAAATAGACATTGAATGTTGAACTGTTGTTGAAACTACACTGCCAAAAATAGCATTTACTAAAAATAGCATACTACTAAAATTTGTGACTCCAAACTCCGTTAGTGCACAAACAGGGTAATCGACATAGCTTACTAAAAATAGTAAGTCCAAAAATGTCCTCCAATGATAATGCATCTCATACCATTTTGAAGCCCTCTGAAAACCCAGAAAGACCCAGAGGACAAACTATCAAACTCTTGCATGCAACCCCTGAAAATTCCGAAGGATACCTCCTAGAAAATAGAAAACCCTAATTTCGCCTCGGACTAGCCTACGAGCCTCCGAAAATAGGCTAACGGTCATTGGAAAGCGTAAGGCTTAATATGGGGACATTACAAAATTCAACAAAGAACTATAAGTCAGAAATATTGTTGGGGGTTCTTCTAGAAGTGGGAAAGTTGCAGAGACTATGAGTTCAAGTAACCTATTTGATGCCCTTTTGAACTCCTCAAACAATATGCCAAAGGCCCATTTAATGTCAAAGAACCTATTTTACAATTTGTAACATGCATTGACAAAAACAATAAAAGAAATTCAACAAGTAGAGTATGGCTTTGTCAATTGTGCTAAAAAAAACTAGAAGGGAAGCTCTACAAGGGTTTATTCTCATCTTTTATGCATAAATGGACTAAGGGTAAAAAGTTGTGAAAAAATAACCCTCACTAAGAAGGTCAAGATAAATAGATTGCACATGGAGGAGGAGAAAACAAATAAGAAAATTTCAATAGAGATTATGTAGCATAGAGTGTCATCACCTATCCACCATAGACATAGACGTTTTAAGTCTAAAGGGGGAAATTTCTACTTCTACCAAGGAAAAGAAAAGAACTACTACTACAAGGTTGTTTAATACACAATCACAAGACATAGCCAAATTTTTCATTGGTAAATTTTTCTATGCACATGCCATACCATTTCATGTTGCATGTTCTCCCTATTTCAAAAAAAAATTCAAAGATGGAATTGTTATTGGTCCATCATTTGCCCCTCCCAAAAAAACATAAGCTACATAGCACCCTTCTTGACAGAGAATCTTCTAAGCTGAGTTCATTTATGGAAGAAATGAATCAAACTTGAATGAAGGATCGCTACTATATCATCATGGATGGTTGGACCAATATCAAACATTGCCCACCTATCAATATCATAGTCATATTTTCAACTAGCTCTTATTTTCTTAAAGTTATTGATTGTTTGAAGAAAAGGAAGATGAAAATTTTCAATTTCAAATTATGAAGGATGCCATAGAAAAGGTTGGATCCTCTAATGTTGTACAAGTAGTGACCAAATAAGCTTGTGTATGTAAGCTAATTGAGATGATGATGGAGGGTGCTTACAAGCGTGTGTTTTGGACTACATATGGTCATGCATTTAACAACACATTGAAAGACATTAGGAAGATAGATTGGGTGAAGGAAGAGGTGATGAACCTAGAGACATAAACGTGTTTATTTCCAAGCATCACAACTCGCTTTTTTCAAGACTTTCGAGGAAGGAATTCCTCAAACCTATAGATACTAGATATGCTAGCTACTTCATTTTGTTAAAGATGATGGTTAAAATGTAGGAGCCTCTAGAATTAATGTTGGTTAATTCAAAATGGGGTTGATATCTAAAGATGATTGGTGGTCCACAATGATGTAAGAAATTGTTGATTTTCTTATTAAGTTTTTAAAAATTTAATTTATCAATGTTTCCGACTCATAGATTATTTTAATTCTTTGTAATAGCATTCAACCTTTATTATTTGAGTCTTAAATTCTTAATCTTTTTTGAAATTTTCATTTTTGTAGCTTGCTTGCAATCACAAATAATTTCACTCCTTCATCGCACCTATTATGTAAGTCATAAAATATGTCGATACAAACTCTCCTAGCCTTGGTGAGATTTATGAGACATTTAATATCATGCTTGGGAAAATGAAGCAAGTCACTCATAGCTAAGATCTCACTTTGGGATTTTATGAGCATATTATACCCATGGCGATGTGACAATGCAACACTATAGTCACTCCTCTTCATATGGTAACCTATGCTCTAAATCCCAAATGATATGTAGCGAGCCCAAGAAGGGTGCCTCCATCTCATGATGAAGAGGTGAAAGAAGGCCCTTCAAAAGAATGTCTACTAATAAGGAGCATTCTATACTTCCCAAAAAGTGACTAGACTTTTTCCATCTCCATGTTCCAACCTTTAGCAAACCAAAGGCTAATAAAACTACATTAGCTCAAACCAATTCTATTGGGTAGTGGATGTGGTATGACAAGAACGAACCACAATTGAGGATATTTTCCACTCACCTCCTTTCAGAGGTTGTCATTTTTTTTATACAAAAAGGAATCGGTCCACATATAGCTTCATTCAATCAATCAAGAGAAAAAACCAAAAAAACAAATGAAGAAAACCCTAAATGTTATGCCAATGCACTTAAAAGCTCTATCAATAGTGATAGCACCAATAAAGAAGGAAATGATATCCCACAAAAGACCAACATCCCTTACAAGGACACAAAGACAAATTTAGAAGATCGTTCCCTCCAAGGCAGTCTCACATGACCAGTTTCCAAAACTCCTCCTTTGGTTATTGCTTTTTCTGCAATCAAATTGGTCATAAGGCAATGGATTGTAGAGTTCATGCAAGAAATGATTTTGGGTTCTTAAAGAGAAACTACAATTCTTTTGATCCCTTAATGGACTTCCACATTATGTGCTACAAGTGCAACAACTATGGTCATACAACTCATTTTTCTAGAAGTAGTTTTGTGGAACCTCCTAGACAAAACAAGGAGGATACTCGTGGCAAGCAAAAGGAGGAATCTGCAAAAGTTTGGAAAAAGAAGCAAGAGCAACAAAAGAAAGAAAAATCTATGCTTGTTCAAACAACCTTTCATGCCCAAAATGAAGGAAATCAATGGTATATTGATAGTGGATACTCAAGCCGTATGATAGGGGACGAGAGCAAATTTCTCTCTTTGAGGGGAGTTAATAGAGGTATGGTAAAATTTGGAGACAATGCTACAACAAGGATAATAGGAAAAGGTACTCTTAGTCTTGACAATGGGAAGACAAAGACAAAAAATGTCTTGTATGTTCAAATTTTGATGCATAATCTTCTTAATGTGAGTCAAATGTGTGATCAAGGACACTCTTACTTTTCATGCTCAAGGTTGTGAGATAAGGAAAGTACAGGAAAAGGTGTTGCTGATGCAAATAACACAAAAAACAACCTATACATCCTTAGTGAGATCAAGGGAGAAAAATGCTAAATGGGAAAAACAAATGAGAGTTGGTTATGGCATAGAAGAATAAGTCATATAAACTTTGATAATCTTGTAAAGATTAACACCAAACAAGCCGTAAGAGATATGTCAAAGAAAACTAGGCCTTCAAATACTCTTTGCAAGCAATGTCAACATGGGAAACAAACAAGAGCTAACTTCAAGTCAAAGGAGTACTCAATAACAAAACACTTTGGAGATTGTGCATACAAACCTTTGTGCACCAACAAGGACACAAAGTTTACAAGGTGAGTTATTTTATGCTCGTTATTAATGATTACTCAAGGATGACATGAGTTGCTTTCCTTAAAGAGAAATCTGAAGCATTCGAGAAATTCAAAGCTTTCAAAGTCTTACTTGAAAATGAAACTAGGTTAAAGATCAAATCCTTGAGATTAGATCGAGGAGGTGAGTTTACCTCAAATGAATTTGAAGACTTTTGTGAGCATCATGGAATAAAAAGACATTTTTCAGCTACAAGGACTCCACAACAAAATGGAGTTGTAGAAAGAAAGAATCGAACAATGCAAGAGATGGTTCGAAGTTCGAACAATGTTAAATGAATCTATGCTACCTGACAAGTTCTAGAGAGAAGTGATTAACACAATTGTCTACATTCTAAATAGAGGGCAAATCAAAATCAATAATCGCAAGGCACCTTATGAACTATGGAAGGGAAGACCAAGGACAGTGAAATACTTCAAAATTTTCGGAAGCAAACGCTACATAAGAAGAGATGATGAGGATTTGGGAAAATTTGACTCTAGATTGGATGAAGGCATCTTCCTTGGTTATTCTTCAAGAAGAGAGGCTTATAGATGTTATAATAAAAGGTTGCAAAAGATTGTAGAAAGCACCAATGTAAGAGTGGACGAAGAAAGACATCAAAAAGAAAAAATACAAGCAAATGATCATCTACAAGACTCAAGTTGCAAGGAAGAAGAATGTGAAGACTCAAGTTGCAAAGAAGAAGAAAATGAAAAAGAGATAAGACAAAGAGATACAAAGACACCATCTAGATTTGTTAAAAAGCATCATTCAAAAAATATAATTCATGGCGATAAAGATATTGGGATACAAACTAGAAGAAGATTAACGAGTCCATCAGAACATGCAAATTTCTCCTTGCTATCTAAGGCAAAGCCCAAGGACTTAGCAGAAGCTAGAGAAGACAAGCATTGGATCGATACCATGGGAATCAAATAGAAAAGAATGAGACATGGGAACTTGTTCCAAGACCAAAAGATAAGAATGTGATTGGTAGCAAGTGGGTCTTTAGGAATAAGTTGAATGAAGATGGTCAAGAGGTAAGTAACAAACCAAGGTTAGTTTACAAAGGTTATGCTCAAGTTGACGGTATTGATTTTAAAGAAACCTTTGCTTTTGTCGCAAGATAAGAAGCTATCAGAATGTTTTTAGCATTTTCTTGTTTCAAGGACTTCAAAGTCTCTCAAATGGATGTTAAGTCAGCCTTTCTCAATGGCAACTTAGAGGAAGATGTATACATTGAGCAGCCAAAAGGGTTTTTGTAATCAAAAAATAAGGATTATGTGTGAAATTGAAGAAAGCACTTTATGGGGTAAAAAAAGCCCCCAGAGCCTGGTATTCAAGACTTGAGAAATATCTACAACAACAAGGCTTCAAAAGAGGAATTGAATATAGAAATCTCTACATCAAGACTGAAGGTGAGAACCAATTAATTGTTTGAAATATACCCCTTAATTTTTCCCTTTAATTTTCAATCACAACAATGCAAATCATGCACCTGTTAAGAATTAGCTCTAAACCAAAACACAGCTGAAACAACTCTAACCAAGAATGCGCCCTAAAACCACTTAAGGAGGAGGGTCGGGCATATGGTCAGAGCATAGTTTACATACTCGGAATCGGAGAGTACTCGGCAAGCCCAAAAAAATTGACTCGGGAAAAACTCGGAAAATACTCGGCAAATACTCGGAAAATACTCGGCAAATGTGTGTGGATATTTAAGTATGTGTATACTCAGGACTGCATTGTGCACACATACATATCTATAAACATACACAGGATGCCAAGTTTGCATGCATATACACACACATAAATATTTATGCACACACAAACTTGCCAAGTTTGTGGGTTTTTTGTGAGCTTTTGGTGATTACTCGATAATTTGACATGAGAAAATCCATCTGCATACTGCCCGAGAGTAAAAGCAGAAATTACTCGGCATGCAAATTTTTTGGAGATTACTCGGCTACTCGGAGAGTAATCGGAGAGTATGTAATCTATGGGTCAGAGGATCCCTAGGATCTAATAACTTGTTAACAACTGAAAATAGAGAGCTAAACTCGACACCAAGAATGTGCACGCAAAATCCTTTTGCAAGGCGAGGTGCTAGCATATGGTGGAGTGCTAGATATTAAACTGAAATACAACTTCTTTTGCTGATGCATGCATCCACAAGCAATGGGAATACTCCACTTATTTTGTGGGTGTGATTATTACAAACATTTAAAAGCGGCAAGCCAGCCAATTAACCTCACTTCCACTTAAACTGTGGGGGATATACAATCCACACAACCACTTTATTTTCGTGGGGGGAATTACAACAAAGTAAATTGCAGCAAGTAAAAAAAAATTGTTGTTAGTACTACTAAACAGCTTACAAACAATTACTAAACAGCTGCAATGTATCAACCATGAATTCCCAAAATAAGCAATGGTTAGAGTATCACTTCCTCTAACATTTACAACTTGAATAGATGCATAAATGAAGCTCAAAACAGCAATAATAATAAACTTAACTAATCTGATCAGAAACAGAAGGTACAGAAAATCAGACCAGCAAGCTATAGATTCACCAATTTGGACGAAACTCCGCAGAAATAGCTCTGAATGCTTCCATACCACAGTGAATCAACAGCTGGAAGCTAGGAGTCCAAACTCTAATGGAAATTCGAGCCAAAAACAGGTGGAAACAGCAGGCACGAATTCCAATGCAAGTACCAAATGGTACGGCCCCTCAAGGAGGTTGACTTGCTCTCAAAAATCAAGAACCTGATAATAAAATCTGCAAATTTGCAGGTTGGGGGGGCCTCCACAGTAGCACAGCTTGGGCCAACACCCAGAACAAAACCAAATTCAATGATGAAGCTATGATCCTCCACACTTTGCACTTCGGCACTAGATGAATATGAGTGTTCACTTGCTGTTTCTTCTCGTAACACCTCTTTATGCTTCTTTGGCCTGTTTCTATGAGGAGATAACTTCACAAAACTTTTTGAAGAACTTGCAATTGACCCGGTGATTCGCTGAAATCTATCTGGCGAGAATGAACCAATTCGATCCAGCGTGCCTTCAATTTTGTGCAGGAGTTGGCTGATTCACTTACGGAGGAACTTGTCAGTTAGCTAGACGATTTTGTTCTCGCTGTTGGGCTTCAAATCTTTCAACAAGTCGATCTCTTTGAATAGCAAGGTCAATGCATTGGGCTGTTTCTTCTTCTTCTTCAAGTATGAAACGCATGTGCATCCAGTCAGGAGCGTTTCGTTTCAATTTCCACGCTAAGCTGTATAATTCAGTGATAACGTCTTCTTGTTCAGCGTGAAAGTCCAAGTCAAGTTGCAAAACTGGATTAGGTTCCTGTCCGGGAAGAGGAAGGTTGATCGGGAGTACCATTCTTCATCTTACGAACAAAGCCTGATCTTGTCAATCTGCTGGTGGCGATTGCTTGTTCTATATAGTCAAAAACTCGTTTCAAGCGATTGATCTTCTGTCTTATCAGATGCCTTTGAATAGCTCCCTCAATGAATTTTCCCTTTTCTTCTTCTTGAGCAAGGACACGGCTTGTTTGTCTGAACTGAGCGTTATCCGTCTGTGTTTGCCAGGCTAGTGAATGCAATTAATCAAGAATATCAATATTTGTTGGGTCAGGTTGTTCAACAGGTACATGAAAAGGAAATTCATGTGGCAACACCATACTGCATCATGCTTACTTAGAAAGTAAAACCACTGTCGTTGGCAGTGGCCCTCCTTCTAGCGCCAATTCTATGTTGGTGCGTGGGAGGAGGCGACCCTACAAAAGATACTTAGTTCAAACCCTCACTGCAAAAATATTTCCTCCGTTCTGCCCTCCTTCTAGCGCCAATTCTATGTTGATGCGTGTTTTGTGAAACACACGAACATACTAGAATAAAGTGTCCGAAGATGCTCTATCCTCTCTTAATAAAAATCATCTTTCGTGCTAAGATTGTGAGATAAATCACAAGGTAATTCCAATGTTTCTAAGTTGGGGTGCGGATAGGCTCTGTGGTAGTATGAGGTTTGCTGGTAACCCAAGGGGGCATAGTACTTCAGTAAGTCATTTTTGAAAGCAAGGGTTTGAATGCAGTGTTGTATTTTTTGGGATTTTCTGATTCTGGATAAAAAATGAAAAAAAGAAAGGGGTGAGAAATCTTATGCTAATCCTAAGGAACTAGGAGACGGTAAAGATCAAATGCAACTTAAAGGAAACCATGCTTTGCTTCGTCTCGAAAAACGACAACTACACGAAAGCAGGTGCAATCTTCTGGGATTTATGCTTGAGATTTTTCACTATAAATAACACCATCAATTCGAACAATATTATTTAAAGTAAACGTTTTAAAAGCATTTATATCAAGAGCTCAGTCTAACTTTGCACATCAAATGAAAAGCATACATTTGAAAAAAGTATGAGCTAAGTTACTTTCAATCCTCACCATCAATCTTTCGCTCCACTAACAAATAAATTTTAATCTACAACAATCCTACGAGAAAGAGCAAATATGCAACCATGCACCCATTTGACAATAAAGGTTTCAAAGCAACTCATGCAATTATGAATTTTATTATCACAATGGTTTTCACAACAATTTCGTACAACTCTTCTCTTACTTCTAAAAAACTAGTTCTAACTCAAAAAAAATCTAATCTCTAATCCTCTAATAACAATTTTTCTGATTTCTTTCGATTGTTTCAAATGAAAATGAAAGGTTACTTATAGAATTCCCCAAATACATTGAATGGCCGAGATTAAAACAAGATCAAGGGCCCAGATTCGAACAAGAAAACCCTAATTAGGGTTGCCAAAATGTCGACCAGTTAACTGACAGATGAGTCACCCACTGGCAATTGCATCCCTATCCTCTTCAACAATGCTCCGTTCAACGAACCTGGACACAATGGCGCCAATCTCCTCAATGGTAATGTTTGGCAAGGTACTGACATTGTATTCCAGCAGGTCCAAACTGTCTGCACAATCGGCAAAGACAACTGCCCATTCTGATTCATGCTGCAAGAAAGTACTACGGACAGTCAAGAGGTCAAATGCCTTAGGTTTGTTTATCTTCGTATATTTTTTTGTGCATCTTCTTTTGACCGGTAGTACGTTCGGTTGTAAGCCGAAATGCCAAATGTTTCTTGTATAGCCAACTCGCCCAAGTACGCCAATACTCTACCATCAAGCGCCTCAATTTGTCTTTCTTCAGCATTATAGTGCAAGGCGCATTTTACCATCAACTCTGGACACTCGACTGCTGGCAGAAATCCTGCAGCTTGAACTATACCATTTCGCATCATCTTCCGCACAATTGGAGTTGGCATGCGTGTGTCACTTCCATACATTCTTTTCCGAAATTCTTCTAAGTCAGTGTGGCCAAGATCAATGTCAGCAACATTCTTCCATTTGGAGACAATTTTAGATTCTGTCTGCGAACCCTTTGCTGGCGAACTTCATTTTTGCTGATGATTATCTGTTATCCAGCGTAAATCTGCATAAAAGAAATATTTTAATTCAAAAATTATTTATGCATAAATAAATTCCAGCAAACTTGATAAGTTAGTTCGTGAAAATAACCGTTGGTGGAAATGAAAGAATTAAATTGTTTGCAAAGAAAAAACTTCGTCAAAATAGAGGAAGCAAAGTCTACCTATCAATGAAAACTGTGTTGTTGTTGAAGTAAATTCGCACTTTCAGCCTTTTACTTCGCAAGAAAAATAAAAAACTTCACAAACTTCTCTGCCTTAACAAATTTTCTCAACTTCGCTTTCGAAAGAATGAATGAAAATGAAATGCAAAGCCAATTTAAGGCTGAGAAAATCGACCCATTTAGCAAAAATTAATTGTTTCCAATTAATTCAATTTGAACTCGGCTGGCGAACGGCAATTTCCATCTTCAGCATAAGTCATTAAAGAAAGTTTCTAATTTTGTCACCAATTGAGTGAAATTCTTTTTCCTTCTTTCTTTTCTTAGCAATTTGCCTAGAGAAATTCGAATTTTCTCATTAAATGGGTTTTGGAAAATAAAATATTAAAATAATATTTTATGTGTTGTTTCCAACCCGTTCGTTAAAATAATTAAATAATAATATTTAATTATTTTTTCATCCAAAGGCAAATTTCGAATTTAAAATTTCCCTGTGCCTCTGCGAATTTTAATCTTGCCAGGAGATTTTTTTTTACTTCAGGCGAATTTCACCTTTGCCAGACATATAATTTGATTTTTCAATTAAATTTCCAATTGTCTGGACTTAGGCAAATTTTTAAATCTTTTGATTTTTTCTAGGCAAACAATTAAATCTTTGCTCATCCAAGTGATTTTCATGACACACATGGCCTAGGCGTGTTTGCCTTGTGCAATTTTTTCATTTTACCATGCTTGGGTGGACTTGCACTAGCAATTGCCATTAAATTTTAGCAAATGGCGAATTTTCCTTTGTAATTTCACCACCTCCAAACATCCTAGAGCGAACCTCTTTGCATTTCACCCCTTTCCAACCTTCTTGGAGCGGACTTCATGTGTCTTTTGCAATTTTTCACCTTGGGGGCGAACTTTGACTTGCATTTGCAATTCTCTCTTGCACATGTTGGGTGGACTTTGAGTGTTTTTTGCATTTTGTACATGGCATGGGCGGACTTTGCTTGCCTTTTGCACTTTGCATTGCTGGGCTGACTTGCCAACTTTCTTACCATCTACCTTGGGGCGGACTTTGCCTTGAATTTGCATCTCCGAACTCCTTGGAGAGGACTTGCCATTTACCTTACCATTCATCTTGCTGGGCGGACTTTGACTTGCATTTGCATCTCCCAACTCCTTGGAGCAGACTTGCCATTTACCTTACCATTCATCTTGCCGGGTGGACTTTGACTTGCATTTGCCACCTCCCAACTTCCTGGAGCGGACTTGCCAACTCTCCTGCATGTTTGCCTTGGGGCGGACTTCAACTTCCTTTTGCAATTTTTCCTTGCAAGTGTTGGGCGGACTTCACTATCTTCTTGCAAGTGTTTGGCGGACTTCCTCTTCTTTTTGCAATTTTCACTTTGCATATGGGCGGACTTCATCATTTCCTTGCAAGTGTTGGGCGGACTTCATTTGCACTTCACCATTTTCTCTTCTTCATGCATGTCCATGCCTTAGGCGAATATTTTAGATTTTCAAATTTTTACCCATTTTTCTCTTGCAACCTTCTGAAGTTGATGTTTACGAAGCCATGACCTGCATACTTTCCCGAAATAGAAACTTTCTAAAAATAGAAATTTTCCAAAAATAGAAACTTTCTAAAAATACTCCCTAAAAAATAGGGATCCCAAAATGTGCTAAAAATGCCAAAAAAAAGTCCCTAAAAAATAAGGGCCTAAGATGGAAACCCTAAAATTTAGGAAGTGTCAAAATTGACTGAACGGACAGTCGATCTTCGTCCACAAGGCCTTCTAAGCGCTTTGGCAACGTTCTATCATTGATTCGGGTTCACAATTATTTCTTGACTCGGATGACCTTCAAAATTTCAAATTCTAAGTACCCCACCAGAAAGACCAAAACTCAGAAGCAAAACTACCAGAGGAAAAAAAACACTAGGGTCCCCATTTGCAATGGGGCGATGTGTGAAAAGGTCACAAGTACAACTTCAAAACACAATTTTAACTAAGTATAAAACTTATTCCAAGGAGACAATTATCACCAAACTGGAAACTGAGACATTACCAAAATCTAGATAATGAACTACACCACACTGTTGATGAAGACACTGCCACAAAAAGACTTACTAAAAATAGCCAATGCCAAAAATAGTAAGTTAACTTCAAAAACCTTCAAAAAACCAACTGAACAGCCACACTGCCCAAAATGTGAACTGCACATGATTCAGTTGTTGTTAGAAGGATACTGCTATAAATAGACTTACCCAAAAATAGCAACTGCTATAAATAGTAATTTTGCAAAACATTATCTGAGATTCTGAACATCGACTGAGCAGTAATCATGACTTACTATAAATGGTAAGTGTTTCCAAACGCCTTCTGAGCACAAACCGGAAAGCCAACATGACTTACTATAAATAGTAAGTGTCTGGAAAAGTTATCAGATGGACATGCATGATACACTATTCTGAAGCTTTATGAAAACCCATAAAACTCCACCAAACATGCATCAAAAACCCATGCATGCAAGCCCTCAAAACTACATCTGAAACCTCCTAAAAAATAGGAAACCCTAATTTTCAGTTTTGCTTAGCCTATGAGTTTCCGGAAATAAGCTAAAACCTCAAGAAGAGCGTAGGGCTAAAATGGGGACATTACATTGTTGCGGTTTATATTGATGACATTATTTTTGGAGGAAGCAATAACAGAATGTGTCCAGAGTTTGCAAGGGACATGCAAAACAAATTTGAGATGTCTATGCTTGGTGAGTTGTCACTTTTCCTTGGTTTACAAATTTCTCAATCTGACAAAGGCATATTTATTGTTGGCATTTCAATTAGCACCTCTGGAGTGCTTATTGGAAACGGACAGCTATTGCAAGTGTGTTAGTACATGCTCTTCGGTTATAGAGAGGAAGATCTCTCTTTGCTGATTTTCTAATGTAAAAAAGGGCGTACTAAGGTTCCTATCTTTTTTACTCAACGGCGGGACACAAAGGTGCATAAACACAATGTGTCGTAGCTAAGCTTTTCTCTGGTTTCTGCAGATCTTAACTACAACTAACTAAGCTTCTAAACTATCCTACCTCCTCAAGATAAATAGAGCATGAGGGCGTAGGAGTGAAATGGATGGGTTGGATTACTTGAATCCTCCGTCTCAATGGAATATGGCCGAGACTCTGAACTCTTGGATATATACCAAGATAGGGCTCGATACAAGTAAACACTCATTACGGTAAACTGGATCTGAGACTTGCCAAGGAGGAGGAACCCCTGTCCGAGGTGTAGGCTTGGAAACAGCTTACAGGAAACAACAAGGAACGATGGCCTGTCTAATAGGATTCCCGAGGAGGTGACAACACCTGTCCAAAGTGTAGGCTGCAAGACAAATCATTAAACAACATCATACGATAATGATCGATAACAAAATATCCAAGGAGGTGACGACACCTGTACAAGGAGGAGATTGAAACAATACACTATTTGAAAACAAGACTATGAATAGACTCAAGTATTTAGATCAAGCAAGCATGTGCCATCTGATTTATTTCTTCAAGCTTTCTCCAAAGAATTACAAAGGTCGGGACAGCAAAGGCACGAAATCATGCACAATTACGATCAACCAACGAACTCTCATCCAAGAGTGAACAGATATAAACAAGCTAACTCTGGCAACAATGGCGCAGCAATTTTGCTTAGCAAATAAAGGTTAAACAAATAATGAGCCCAAGGCTCTTATTTATAGAAACTCAAAGGAGTAGGCAACCCGAAAATCTCGTTGAGTTAACAATCAGTTCTTGCCAATCAGCAAGATTTATTCCTATGTCTAAAAGTAGGTGAGCAGGCAGTTAACTGGAAATCTACTTCAGCTAACTGAAACTAAACAAAAGTCAAACTGGGAGTCTACCTCAGTTGACTGATACCTAACTAAAAGCGAACTATAATTACAAATGTGTCTCCAAATAGACATCCACCTTTAAAGGAGATCTGAGATCCACAGATCATGGGAGTCAATTAGACATCCTAGATCAGTGGGATCTGACATGCATGATCTGTGGAGATCTGGAGTCAGCTTGGAAAGGGGCATCAAGTTGACTTCAGTTGTATTTATTGCTATTTGGAGGGCAGGACATCCTTCTTGAGGTGTTTGACACCTCATCACCATTGGTCAACGGTGCTTTTGTTCATTCGTTGACTTCTTCATACGGAGACCGTTACAAGCATGTCAATCGTCAACTTATCGCTTGTCAACAACTTGATGTATGCATCTCCTTCATTCTGCTTCCCTTAGGAGGGTTACTCCTTTTCTTTTTGTCTATGTTTCCACTTTGACGTGGAAGGTAGTGTAGTATTAACCGATGACAGCTCTGTGTTATGAATGACTACCTTTCGCGTTCTTTTGCAGCTTTGACGTTTTCCTTGTTCTTTCTCAATGGAAGAGTGTTGTATGATGAAACCGCAAAGCTTGATGATGAAACCGTGAAGTTTGACCACGATCACTCCAACTGTGAGAAATGCACATGAACTTGTTGCATGTGTAAAATTCCAACAGTTACCATCTTCTAACCTGGCCTTGGAAGGCGATCAGATGTATGAGGTGAAACCATTATGGAACCTGTGGACTTGTGTCTATGCTTGTCAAACTGTCTAGATTGACCTCTGGGTGTGCCCGACGTAGATCGATGCCAGTCGTTTTCAGAAAATCATGGAGTAAGACCATTTTGGTCTTGTATTCATCTTGGGAGAGCTGCATTCTAAAAACCTTAAAGATTGACTGTGCACACGATGTTGTTCGGACAACTTTTTCTGGAACTGCTAAAAATAGCCCTACAGGGGCAACTTTTTACGAAAAATTTTGAGACGTGGGTTTTGTTGAGAATGATTTTCTAACTAAACCCAAATCGTCAGAAATTCAGAAAAACGAGTTTTTCTATGACATGCAAGAGCCCTTCGGTGGCAGAGGTAGCGAGGCACCAAAAAGTGATTTTTCTCGAAAAAATCCAACACATGGGTTTTGTTCGTGCTTCAGAGCTGAACAAACCCAATTTGTTTGTTTTTCAAAATTATGACTTTTTTCCGAAAACCCTAAAAAATAGGGGCAACAGGGCTACTTTTCTGGAAAAATCCAACATGTGGGTTTTGTTGAAAAAGCTGTGTTGACCATACCCAGTTGGCAAGATCTGTGATTATCTGTCGTTTTCTCGGACATGCAAGAATTTTAGACAGAAATAGAGGAAGTAGACAAAAGGTGGATTGGAAGTTATCGGCTGTCAATCTGGAAGAATTATGTCTTTTGATGCAAACTCTGATAAATAATCCCTCTATGCAACAGATCTTCAAAAATATGAAGAACGGTGAAAACCCCTCTGTCAGATCTTCAAAAAATGTTGGAGAAGAAAAATATTCGTTCTTGAGCTCCTCAACTTGCAAAGAAATAATGAATAATGGATGCCTAGATGCTTTGATATGTCAATTTGGAGTTGCAAGCATCAATTGGGCACCCAACTAAGGATTGAGCCTGATTTGGAGTTCAAAAAGGTGATTTCCACTGATTGTGGAGTGTTTGGCCTCTTTTTGCCTCCAAAATTTGTTAACTCAAGTCAACATTTGCTTTTGACTTTCTTAGGCGTCCCTTTTGGAGTTTTGATCATTTTTGCAGGTTGAAGTGCCTCTGTTTGATCTTCAATCTTGGCTGCTTAGTTGATCTTCGACAGTTGCTAACAGATCCATTGTTGAGATGGGATCAGTTTGACGAGATATGCCTGGGAGAGATTAACTCAGAAAACTGAGTTTGAGCTTCCAGAATGAAGGGCGCCTTTCTTCAAGAAGGGCGCCTTTTGACTGTTCTTCGTTTTGGCCTTTTCAGACCCTCTGTGCTTTGATCTGACCTTCTCGTTGACGGATGAGTCGGATGACTCTGCTTGACGATGCATCGGGTAGCCAGCTCGGTCTCGCATAGGATGACTGACTTCTCAGTTGATGATAGTGAGTTTATGTCCTTTAAACTCAAGGGCGCCCCTGTTGGGCTTGTTGATTGGTTTTGTCTACTCTGAAAACTGTCTGCCTTGATCTCTATCATTAGATGATTCAGTTGTCGGATCATTTTGTTGACAATCTCGTTGTCGAGATTGATCATAGCTAAGAAGGTTGTTCTGGAGAGCAGTAAGCATTCAGGCTGCATCTGCATGCCTCAAAGAAAGGGCGCCTTTCTCCAAGAGGGGCGTGTTTCCTCTGTCCTTAGCCAATTTTTGGCTTGTCCTTTCAATCTCCAGTTCTGGCTTTTTCTGCTTGATCTCAACGTGTGATCGTTTGGCGTGTCCTATGAACCTGTTGTCAGATTGATCACATAGCTGGGAGGAAGCTGAAAAGATGTCATGTATGAAGTAGTTGTTGATGGATTCATCTGGTGCCTGTAACTGAGGGGCGCCCCTGGCTAGTAGGGGCGCTTTTAGCTTGATGCTCTTTGATTTGGCATCTTTATTGTTTATAGATTCTCCATACTTCGTTGACGATTGGCCAATGATCCCTGAATCAGATGATCTTGCTGATAGTTGCGTTGTTGAGCCAGCACGAAAGTGAAGAGGAGGACTAATTTGAAGATGTCAAATGATTACATTTTCCCTCTGAGATCCAAGGGCACCTTTCTTCAAGAGGGGCGCCTTTTTCAACTGTGACTGTGTTTTGCCTTGGTAGACAAAACGTCCATCTTCCAGAGTTAGCCAAATTTTGGCCTTTTTCGTTTTGAGAATCTCCTTCGTTGAACGGCATCATTTTCATCATTTTCCGCCATAGCTTCTTCGTTGGAGTTCTTGAAGCTTAGCTTTCAGCACCTGGTACTGGCCAATCTGCCATTAATGGCTACGGAGCTCCTAACTTCGTTCCTGAAAAATAGAAATAGACCCACCAAAGTAAAACATATCTTTTGATGATTTTGACTTGATCAGTGTGATCGTGAAGTCAATTAACCCTATCAGAATTATTTTCAATCATTTCCAAGAAGGTCCTATTTTTAAGGGTTTCCCTAAAAATAGGGGCATAAAACCCTAAAAATCAAATTTTCAGAATTTTAACCATAGGTTCCTTGACAGAAACCCACAAAGACTTCATGTTTGTTTTGACCTAAAACATACTTTTGACGGCATTTTTACATTGTTTAGCTCAATTTAAGCAAAATGCCAAAAATTTAATTTTGGGTACAACATTTATCTCGCAAACCAAGTATATCAAGGAAATGTTTAAGAAATTCAAGATGGAAGATTGCAAACTAGTTAGCACACCCATGGTCATAGGTTGTAAATTAAGCAATGATGATGAATCTCCGGAAGCAAATTAGACATTATGCGGGTCCATGATTGTGAGCCTACTATATGTGACAACATCAAGGCCAGACAATATGCAATCAATCATCAACAATCATCAATCTTATTGTACTTAGAGGAAATTAGTGATCCTAAGTAATTATCATTATCATGTCTTATGGAATCAATCATTCCTCGCAACACCAAATGAAACTCTCAAGCAACACCAAATGAAACTCATATGCAAGCAGTCAAAAGAATATTCAAATATCTAAAGGGCACTTTGGATTTTGGTTTGTGGTATTCAAGAGGTGAATATTTTTCCTTAACAGCATATACTGATATGGATTGGGCATGCAATATTGATGATAGGAAAAGTACAAGTGGATGAGCATTTTGTCTTGGTAACAGTCTAGAGTCTTGGCTAAGCAAGAAACAACCTTCAATTTCATTATTCACAACAGAGACCGAACACATAGCAGCAACATCTTGTTGCACAAAAGTTCATTGGATGAAACATACATTGAAGGACATTAAGTTTCAGTATGATCATCCCATCTCCATACTTTGTGACAACACAAATGCAATTAATATTTCAAAGAATATGGTTATGCATTCGAGGACAAAGCACATTCCTATCAAATATCATTTATTAAGACAACAAGTAGCAAAAGAGAATGTCAAGATGGGTTACATCACCACAAAGGAACAAGTTGTAGACATTTTCACAAAGCCCCTTCCTAAAGAGACTTTTGAGTATCTCAAGCAGAAATTGGGAGTGATATCACTCTCACCCAATCACTAATTTCTTAAGAGGAGCACGAATTTAAAGGCAGCTATTAATTGCATTATCTTTCAACTCCATGAAGACTTTGCCATTGATGTCAAAGGGGGAGAGTTGCAGTAAGGGGGAGCATTACAAACAAGTGGAGAAGTATGTTCATGTTGCATTCACAGATTAATACTTTGTAGGTTGCCATCAATGACAAAGGGGGAGATTGTTGGAAATATTATTGTCATTGATGTCAAAGGTGAGATGAGAGGAGGGTCTAGACAATAATTTTGTCGTGATTTATGTGGTACTTTTTGGTGCCCACACTGTTGATCGCCCCTCATGGATTTTGGCGCTCACATTCTATGCAAGTAAAATATTTATTTTTTTAAGGCCCTTGGTTTACCTTTCTTGGTTGTGGTTCCACTAGTTGAGGCAACCCCTCATAGTAGTAGTGACTTGATTTACTCTCAGATTTTGATGCACTCTTACCAAAGGTAGATGTTGATTAGGAACAACTATATATTTTCTATGTTTTGTCATCTTGTAGTTGAAACTTGCAGCCTTTGAGCATTTTGTCATAAATTTTATATAACATAAATGCGCATTGATAATGAAAGCAATAAAATTTTGTTAATTTAATTGTCAATTTTCATGTGAAATCTCAATTCAAGTCTACTATTATACACTAAGGTTCTATTATGTCTATGATTGGTGCAGGAGCACCATTGGAAAAATGTTGTCATTCAAAATTGATCACGAGTAGGCTTTAGGTGTTGAGTCTTGATGTATTAAATAAGGTCATTGAGACCATTTATTATTGTAATGAGTCATATTAGATGGTTATTAGGTGTTTAGGGGGTATAGATTGCAAAAATTGCAAAAATAATGCAAAGTTGTCATGTTGAGCAAAAAATGCAAAATTGGGAAAAAAGTTGCAAAAAGGCAGTTTGTGGAATGCCAACGGTTGAGTCATTCAAAGGTCAGTTTTAGGCATTGGGACAGTTAGTTTAGGAGGGAAAAAGCATAAATAGGATGGAAAGCATCGATGTATGTTGGATTTTGAAGTTTGGAAGCCAAATAAATAAAGAATACCCCATTTTTCTTCAGATTTTCTGTAAATTATTGTTTTCCCAGACCTGTACAGCCCCGTACAGTAGCTAATTGTTCTGAAACTTGTTGGAATTCATTTGAGGCCTGAATCAACCCTGATATGCAATTGGTTTGAGAGTCTAACATTCAAATTGGTGGTAGTTTGAGTAGATTTTCTGAGACTGCCTGTGAGTTCCCTGTTCTAAGGGTTTTGGTGATTCAAATATGAAAATTACCCCATTCCACCTTCTGTGAAGACTGTATCTCGGTGGAATGGGTGGATTCCATTAGCTTTAGGTGTGTTCATGATTCTTGGGTGCAGGGGAGGCCAAATAAAGGGTTAGGCATGATGCCCTAGAAGTGAAAAGTGTGGCTTTCTTGTGAAATTGTGAAGTTACGAGTATGGAAATGTGTGAATTTGGTTGGGGCAGCACTATTTGTTGATAGTTTGAGTATGTGCAGGCCTATTTGAATCTGTTTGAAGTGGTGGCAGGGTTGTTTGAGGGCTGAAAGTGTGTTTTTCAATAAACCCCTATGTTTATTGTTAAAAGGGAGGGTTTAAGGATAGGTGTATTGGAGACTGGTTCTCCAGATGAAAATTGTGAAATCTTAGGTTTGGTAACCTGTAGAAGACTGCCCAATTGAATTTTGAGTTAAAGGGAAAGTTTAAAAGCGACCTAATTGGTCAAGTGGGACAGCATAGGTGCCCTGATTTGAGGAAGTTGTTCAAAAGAAACCTATTGAGAGTTTGTGGCATGTTGTTGTGTGCCCTAATGGGTCCTTGAATTGGTGCTGGTCCTGATTGGAATGGACATTCTCTAAAAGATATACCCAATTTACACAAATTGGACTACTACAAGGAATTGTGAGAATTTGACGTGATAGAGATGAATTTGAAGTTTGGTGACTTGAGAGTTGGTGTTTTGGTTGAGTGTGTGTTGAGTGGTGTTGCAGAGCTCCCCTGATTGACATCAATGATGAATGTCTTAGCTATGTTATCATATGAATAGTTGAGTTTCCTTATATTTTTAAGTTTTCCTTTTTTTAAAATAATTGTCTCCTAAAAATGGCCTAAAAAACCATCCTAGGAACGTGTCACCTATCCCGTGTTGTCCCCATCCTAGAAATGTGTTCCCCATCCCCTAACGTCCCCATCTTGGAAACTTGGGGGAGCATAGGATTTTTCTTTTTCACAACCCAACAATGATGGGTGCTTTATAGAAGCGCTTAAGACTTACCAAGGGGCACTAAGCACATAAGCTATATGTTGACACAAGTGAGCTAATTGGCTGATTACCTACGACAAACTCTATGAATCCATTGAATCTTCAAATAGATCAAATCATGCACTCAACACAGTACAGCTGCTTGTGTTTGACAACACCTTGTACTAATAGGATCTGCAAGCACCCTATGCAATAAAAAACTTAGATTTTTAAAAAAAACCTTAAAATATACAAAAGGTGCATGCACATAGAGTGACACCAATCAAGGAATATGCCCAAGAATATGCCAACATATGTACAAATATACCAACGATATGGATGTCGTACAGCTAGGGTATGGAGGCCAACCAAAAAAAAAAATCCAAGGACAATCACCAAATCCTATTCAAGTTTATTGTCAATCCATACAAATGTGGGCTTATTAAACTCAACTGTGAGGTCAGATTTGGGCTAGGATGCACAAGAAAATAAAAACACTTAGCAAAGATATCCCAAAAAAGAGAAAGGGCTTGCAAATTCAAAGTTTAATGGCATGTTGAATTTGGCAAAACAACTTTACAAGAGCAAGAATCTTCTGCAGCACTAAAGAACCTTCAACAAGGGAGAGACACAAAATTAAATGTTATCTTGCCAATACTAATACAACCATCATAATACAAATGTACATAGAGATCCTTGTATATATAGGCAAGGGTGAGACAAGAACATAGTTGGGCTAGGGTGAAAACTCCACATGTGCATGTGGCAAGTGTCATATGCACATTGCTAGAGACATCTAGAAGCTATCCCTAAGAAAAATTAACTACCTAGGTCTGAATAGGACACATGAAAAATAGTCTGGTTAAAAACATTTTTAACCTAAAATCATCTTGGGGCTAAAGGACATTCGAAATTATCAAGCAATGGAATAGATTAAGGAAAGCATTGCAAAAGAAATTAGGCTATCATAGATGATAATGAAATTATTTATGATCTATAATGTAATAAATAGGACTACCAGACAGTCCTTCCATAAATCAATACCTCCTTGCCCGTCTGCTAGAGTTGTCTCCAATTTACCTATAAGCTCAGTAAATTGTTACCAAAAAGTAAGCCCAACAAAAATCAACGTCATTGACTTATTATGATGAAGCATTAGACAGCTACAAATTGTAAAACAGGCACAAGAAAAATGCATGTACAAAAGATAGTATATTGGTTCAAATGACAGTGGACCTTCTACAATAGAAACTTTGGTGAAGGAATATGGTGTGCATATTGGAAGAAATTAAAAGAAGATAAAACCGAGGAAAAGGAAAATGCATAATGATTACAAAATGTCACACAGAGAGGTACATGTGTATTTATTGTCCTCACAATAGATTTTGCAAGATTTACAGTGTAAAGCCATACATTTAGTGAGTGTTCTTTCAACCTGGAAATGAAGATGAACCAGCAAGTGGTCCTGATGCAGAATGCCGTTCTCTTCTAATTGAGATAACCAGCAGAATCTTACATTCTTCTCCACATTGTCTGATTTCATTGCAAATAATTCTTCGAATAGTTTTTTCTAGTTAAAAACCTTTAAAACTTGATGAAGCATCAGATTTCAATGGGAAGGTTAAAAAATATGCAATGTTCAGAAGTTTAGAGAAAGAAATTCCATAATCATGTGACAAAATTAGTAGTGTCACAATGATTAACACTTTTTAATCTTAAAGTAACTATAATTATCCATATTCAATAAACTCTTAACTCTATTAAATGTGTGAAATATTCACATTGAATAACCTACAACTGCTAAACAAGTATGTTATAAGCAGTACAAAAAACTTATTTTGACCAGAAAATGTTATTTCAGTTACACTTTACCTCAATATCGATACTTGAATACAGGTGAAGCTGATCGCTTTCTATGTTCATCCGAGCACCTCTGCTCCCTATTTGCTCTACACTCTGCTCAGGTATGAAAGAGTATGCAAGAAATGAGAAAAATGATTTTACAAAAGCTACTCAAAAATAGGGAAGGAACAGGCATGCATGTGATTCACTACTGAGGCAAAATATTAAACATTATGGTAAATACCCATTAGAAAACAAATGCAGGATGGAAAATCATAAATACAAACAATACCAAAAGTGAATTATAAGTCAAATCAGTTGCACATACTGTTAGAATATATAATTACTATTAATTCATTGTAATAGGGATACACATAATATTAAACAAGAATGAGTCATTATTATTATTATTTAATCATATTGTCAGTTAGTCAGATGGTTGAATAGTCAGTTGTCAATTAACCAACCTTCTCTTGTCTATATTTCTGCTTCATTAATAAAATCTTAGCTCATTGTCCTCCATCTGCATTTGCAATATAGTATCAGAGTGGAAGGACAGTCTCTCTTCAATGGGGCTCAATTCATTTTCTGGCATGGCTTTGATGAAAGCAGTGAAATAAGGAGATCAAACAACTGAGTTTGTGGATGCAGAAAGATAGCAGAGGCTACGATAATGGCACAGAGAATGTAATGGTGGCTATGGGCTGAGAACAAAAAATTCCTTTCGCTTTTCTCATCTTGGCCAAGCAGTGCTTCATAGTGACTAAACTGAGTTCATAGCTATTGGCCAAATTCTCACAGACGAGCAAAAATCTACACTCCCTGTAGTGTTTCTGTCTGCCATCTTGCCAAAAGCCAATTAAACTTTATCCCATGGCCCAATGAAGACTATGAGGAACAGTAAAAGTTGCAGCCCATCAGAAAATCCATCATGCTGGTAGAAAATAGCATTACTCCTTCATCAGTAGGAATATGATAATGAAAGGTGTGATCTGTCTCCTGGGTGCGGTGCGGCATGGCAGCAAAGAAATTGAAACAGTATGTGTCTTTTCAAAGGTTTTTGATCTTACCCTTGGTGCCTGTCAAGTGGTGTGATCAGTCTCCTGGGTGTGGCATGATGGCAAAGAAATTGGAATGGTATGAGTCTTGTCAAAGGTTTTTAATATTACCCTTGGTGCCTATCAAGTGGCAGATTACTCAAGTTTCAAATTTGTTATATATATATAGTGGTATGATCAGTCTCCTGGGTGTGGCATGGTGGCAAAGAAATTGGAATGGTATGAATCTTGTCAAAGGTTTTTAATCTTACCCTTGGTGCCTATCAAGTGGCAGATTACTCAAGTTTCAAATTTGTTATATATATATAATACGCATTTAATTCCACATTCAATGATTGGAAGGAGAAATCAATATTCAGATAATGGAAGCTTTTAATTTGATATAAATGTAAAATTAAATATAAGTGCATAGAATATAGTTCCAATATAGAAAAAACCTATATTAATTTTGTTAGATACACAAGTAGAAAAATTTGGAGCATTTTAAAAATAATAATATAAGCCAGCATTCAGTATATACAATGCCTCTAGTTCACACTTACAAATAAAGCCATCATTATGAACAACTGCACACAATGCCTATCAAATCTGCAACAACAACATCTATGACATCAACCCTATAAATCGACAGAAAGAAATAAAGATTCAATTCCTTGCAAATTTTCACTCCATTTCCCATCCATTGATACACTATCTTTAGGCTATAAAAGCATAAGAAAATCATAACAAAGTATCTTGGAAGGTTGTCCTTCCATGTACAGAGAGACATTCTGCTAGGCTGTCACTGACAACACAAATCCGTTTCACATACTCCTGAGGTACCACATACCATCCTTAAAGTCTTTTTCACATACCACTAGGTATTTAGAAAGGACCATCTTCTTTCAGATACCAACAGATATTTCGAACGGGTCAGTATATCGAGCGACTTGGTATATCAATCAGGCAGGTATAAGAAAGGAGAACCTATTTGCAAAGATAAGGATCCCTCATAATCAACAAAAATGGCTTCAAATGCTCTTAAGATAATACTTTCGATTTCTCAAATGTTGAGAGGTAATACTTATTCAATCTAAAAAACAAAAGTCCAAACCCAACTGGAGTTTGAGAACCTGAGGAATATTGTGAATGGCACTATCAGAATGCCTGCAGCAGATGCCAATGGGCAGCAGAGGTTTCATAAGGACAAAATAATTGTACTTTTTGTGTCACAGATGTGTACAACCTCATATTAGCACAACCAAATCTGCAAAAGTAGCATAGGATAGATTGAAAATTGTGTCTGAATTAAAGAATCAAAACCAAATTGTTCCCCTCCAAAGTAAATTACTTGGCTTTAAGATGCAAAGAGGTGAAAAATTAGAAAGACTCTTGAGGAGAGTGGCAAAGTTGAAAACATCACACCAGGCATTAGGAGAAACAATTTTAAGTGACTCTCTTGTATCAACTGCCTTAAGAGCACTAACCCCTTCCTTAAAGTTTGTATAACCTTGCTGAATGTGGATAGCACAAAACCTGCATTAATAAAATTGTTGAATATATTTCAGCAGAAACAAGTAATTCAAGATGAGGTAGCCAACACCAAAGACAATCAATCTCTCACATAACAACAATAAGGAAAGAAACCTGAATGTCAAAGTACTCCACTCAAGCAAAAAAAGGACACTCAGTCTGCACCAATGAAGTGTCTCATTTGTGGAAAAAGCACACTTCAAAAATAATTCCTTTCCTACTGAGAATCTAGCCAATGAATCCATAAGAGAACACTAATGAGGCCAAGAAAAAGAAATCCCAAAAGCAACAAGGAAATGTTGCTTCAACAGGTGACTTTGATGAGGAGTTTTTGTATGCTACAAAGACAAAAACATCCTCTTAAAATCAATCTGTGTGGTATGTAGATTTTTGTGCCTCCAAACACACAACTAGTACAAAAAAGTGGTTTGTCAATTTGATCACTTCAAATTCAAATGGACAAGTTTCATTGGGAAATGATACAGTTTATAAGTCATTGGTGATATTTCTCTACCACTCTAAACCTATGTTCCACGGCGTTTCGGGGACGGGGACGGGGGGATGATAGGGGGCACGTTTCCGAGACGTTTCCTAAGGGGCAATTTTTAGGGGACGGCAAGGGACAGCAACATACAAAATACATATACATATATATATGATTTTTTCAAAATTTATTAATATATTAGAGAGAGAGAGAGGGAAAGAGAGATAGATATGTCAATAAATTAATAATTGATAGCAACAATATCAATATGTAAATAAATCGCGAAAGTAGTACTATAACAGCATAAGAAATGTCATTAAAGCATTATAAAATTTATCACAGCAGTATCAAACATCAATAAAACCATGGTCTATCAATATCCAAATGTCTCAAACATGTATCTAGAAGTCTCAAAATTCAAACATGAAAATCAAAATATCAAATACAACAGTCTATGAAATTAAGCCTCATTCGGGCTATGAATATCCAAAGACTCGGAACTATATATATTCTGACTTTTGGTCAAGGAAGATACAAATAAAGATGTATTCATTAAGAAATACTCTTTTCTCAAGCTGTGTGCTAACTATTTACTCTATATAATCATCACTTTTTTTATTTTAAAATATTTGTCATATGTATTGAAGAGTATCTATCTTATATCACATTAGAGAAAAGTAAATAACATATTGAAAAATACATCAATTAGCTATGTTAGGTCCATAAAAAACTCCTCTCCCAAAGATGTCTTGTTTTGATTTAAACATTACATAATGTGGAACATTCAAAATTTATCATATTCTTGCACTTTGTAGGACTTTATCAATTTCTCATACCACCTTTTGTATGATCGACAATTTAGTTATTGTTAATTATTGCTTTCATGATAATCCCTGATCTTAACGATGGTATCAGAGCATGTAGGTAGAAGTTTAATAAACTTTGAAAAATCGATTTTTTTATTGCTTTTTAATGTTTGAAGCTCTCAGTCTGTGGGGGATGGCTAACTGTCCCTGGTACGATTGGGTATGTTTCCAACGTCCCCAATCCATATCAGGGACGGGGAACCATCCCCAAACTGTCGGAAGCATTTCCTGGTGTTTCCTATGAATTTTGTTGTTTTGGGGACGGCAGGGGGACGTCCCCTTTGCGTCCCCCCATCCCGGAGACGGGGACAAGGGGTTTTGGGGCAAGGGACGCGTCCTTGTGTAACCCTGCTCTAAACCCAAATTGTAGACTTACAAAAGTTTTGTATGTTTCAAGATTCACAAAGAACTATTTGTCAATAAGTTAATTACTAGAACATTGAGTTTGATCCTTGGGACAATGAGAAAAATGTCTTATTCAAGACAATTCTTGAGATCTTGAAGTTGTTGCCCATGCCTTAGTGGTTAAAAAAATGTTTCAACTTGTTCATGTTGCACACGCAGATCAAGCCCTAATAGTGAAGGCATGTTCATCCGCAAAACTCTAGCATAAATGACTTTGTCATCTCAATATTGGTTATTTTCTTGGTTTGACTAGACATGAGACAGTGCAAGTAGTTCACCCATCAAGAAAACTAAAGATATTTGCTTGAGTTTCTTATTGTTGAACAACACGCGCATGCTCCTTTGGTCCCAATACATATCAATCTATGTAGGCCAATGACATCTAGTCATTATAATTCCCAATACTTTCAGCTATTTGTTGATTATCAAACCAAAAAAATGTGGGTATATTGCTTGACTAGCATAGATCAAGTATTTGCAAAATTCAAAGAGTTTCAAGCCCTTGATGAAAGTCTAATTAGTCGCACTCTCCAAGGAATTCACTCAAATCAAGGAGTAGCAATAAGTATTTAGAATATCTAAAGGAACATGAAATTCAAAGAAACTTGACCACTTCAAAAATAGTCTTTCAAAAGGCATAATTGTAACTTCATCAGCATAGTATGCAACACATTGAAAGATGCAGATCTAGTTCCTACATTTTGGACAAAAATGATTCACAAAGCAATGTATTTGTTAAACAAGTAACCCACAATGTGCTTGATAGAATCACTCCTAAAGAAGCTTGGACTAGTAACAAACACTTTATCACACATCTCAAGGTGTTTGGGCATAGAACATTTGTGCACATCTCCAAGGTGCAAAGAAAGAAGTTGGATTACAAACCCTTTAAATGTATGTTTTTTGGATACAACTAAAAGTCAAAAGAGTATCAACTCATGGATCAAGCCACAAAGAAGTTGTACATCAACAAAGATGTTATCTTTGATGAGGAGAGTAGTTGTGGCACACTTCCCTCATTGCCTACTATACTAAGTCAAGCCCCAAAAATATTTGAGGGTGAGGAAGACAAAGAACACAAACAAGCAAATGGTGCAGATTCGTTTCAATCAAAATAACCTCCATCATCATCCTCGCATGCGCAAAAAATACCCTTGGTATCTCAACACCATGAAATATGTGAAGTCAAATGTAATTTTTGACATGTCTACTTCAAGGCCAAAGACATGTGAGCAAGTTAATTTGGCTCTAATATGCATAGTGATTTAGAACTTCAAACCAAATAAAATAAAAGCAACTTTTGAGTATGTAAAAACTTGAAAAAAACCACATGGGTATTTATTGATCTTCCACAAAGGAAAAGAGCAATTCCATGCAAATGGGTGTTCAAGATGAAGTACAAAGCAGAGGAAGCATTTATTATAAGGCTCAATTTATAGCAAAGAGAAATGTTCAAAATGAAGACATCAATATGCCCTTATTGCAAAAATTAAGACCATCAAAATGGCTTCCATTATAACAACTCAATTTGGATGGAAAGTACATCAGATGTATGAGAAGAGTGCTTTCCTAAATAAAGATCACAAGGTGCTTTCTTAAACCAATTCAAGAGCATAAGGTGTGTGAGCTTGTAAAATTTCTCTACGGTCTGAAAGAGCTTCCTAAAGCTTGGTACATCAAGATAAATGATCATCTTCTGCAACATGGATTCAATGAAAATACCTATAATCCCAATCTCTACCTCAAAGAGTAAGGAGGAAGATTGTAATTTTGTTTATGTCGATAATCTAGTCATCACTCAAAGCTATCAAAAGAATATTGAAGAAACAAAAAATGATCTCAAACGATCATTTGACATGATAGATTTTGAGTGTAAAATCCCCTTACAAATTTTTTCATTTTTTTCCACAAACACTCCACCCGTTAGGGTTAGCAAATCCAAATAAGCCAGCTCAAAGGAACCCTTTCACTTTCTGATCACCCAAATCCCAGTGTGGGCAAAGTGAGAGCATACGGTAGAAAGGGGATTGTTAGCTTGTAAAACTAAAACTATTGGAAAGTACAATGAGAGACGGCTCAGCCGATCAGAATGTAATGCAGATGCAAGCTCAACCACTTATTCAACAGGACTGTAAAGATGGCTCAGCCGATCAGCATAAAATGAAAATGCAAACTTGACCACTTATTCAGCGGGAGTGAAATTACAAGAAAAGTAAATGTCTAGGCGGCTAGCCGACCCCTTCTGTTTTTCAACGAGCAATACAAGAAAGTAAAATACTGGAAGTAATGGATGGTGAGGCCTGTCCCTTACACTAAAAGTGGGAGTTACAAAAAGTAAATTGCAGAAACAAAGTGACTGAACCAGTACTACTGATAATAACCTTACAATATGATAAAATCTGCAAATTACAATGAGAGTTAGATGTCCAATAAGCTCCAATATGAAAGTAGATGATCTCCAAACATAAGCAAGCTAATCAACTAAGGAAAACAAGCCAAAAACTGAACTTTTATCAATCTGATGTAAAATTGCAGCGTTCTGATATCTCAGACCAGCAAGCTCAAATCACACTAAAATGCTCATAACTCGATGAAGACTCCTCCAAATGACGTGAAATCAAAAGCAAAGCAAGCCTAGGAGTTAGGCGCCCATGTTCAAACTCACAAACAGCAGCAGAATGAACTCAATAATTGTTGCACGCATTCCAATGCAAGAACAGGAGAGGGATGGCCTCCTTGAGAAGGGCGACCGGCCTTAAAAAAACACATTCATCACCAAAAATTACTAAAACTAGTGGAAAGGGGCACCTAGCATAGAGAATGAGATTGGAACAATACCCACAACCACTGAAAAATCGAGCAAGGAGCTACAAGCAAAAACATGCTTCTACAAGCACCGAACCAGCAAACACAAACTTCGGAAAACTTCAAATATCTTCATCACAATAAGCTCAAGCTGCTCTTCAGTGTAAACAACGGCCACAAAACTCAGCTAGGTGCTATCTTGCAAGCACGAAAACAAGGTTGCTAGGAAGTATGCTTTCCTCGAAGCGAGTCTGTAGAAATTTTGGCAACAATTTGTCATAATTTTCAATGGATAGTCTCAAAAGAAACCCAGCACTCTTATTTATAACTTCACTTCAATTTTCAAATCTTTTTCCCTCCAATTAGGGCACTCGAACATGACATTCAAATTCACCTTTATCAATTTGCATTTGAATTTCATTCAAATTTCATTTGCCTCCTTGACTTGGCGTCCAAACATGAGGAGAGATGACTTTATTAAAATTGCAAATATATCATAAGTTTTGCATCCCACTTTATCAAGTAAAAAATACATTATAAATGACTTAAATATTACCTCTTCAAGAAGTCATCCCCTTTAGCATTTGAAATATTTTTCACTTAAAACATTATCTCATCAAATATTAAACTTGTCGAAATAAGCATCACAAATGCTGGAGATCAAACCGAATAAACTGCCTTGCCAAAATAGCCATACTACCAAGCTATTGAAAAACTACCAGTAATAGCACCTCTAGAAATAGTACTTACTATAAATAACATACTGCTAAAAATAGTACTTACTATAAATAGCATACTGCTAAAATTAGTAAGTGTCTCCAAATGCATTTTAACCACATTCTGAGCAGCCGTCATAACTTACTAAAAATAGTAAGTCTGAAAAAGTTACACGTTTTAGTTGCATGTCATACCACTGTGAAGCTCTCTGAAAACCCAAAAGGAATCCAGAATCCAAACTGCAAAACTCCAACATGCAAACCCCCGAAACTGCCAAAGCATCCTCCTCGAAAATAGGAAACCCTAATTTTTGCTTCCGACTAGCCTACAAGCCTCTGAGATAGGCTAAGGGCCAACTACATTGATCGCTACTAAGAATGGGACATTACATTGAGCTTCTACATAATTGTCTTGGACTAGAAGTGTAGAAATTTAAAAAACATATATTGTGACTCTAATGAAAAATGCCAACAGCTTGCTCAAGAAATTCGAAATGGTAGACTGCAAGACTGTAATAACCCTAACGGTTATTTTAATGAAATAAAATGTCAATTTAATTATTTCTAAATAGATTTGGAAAAACCCAAAATATTCCTTTTAAAATCCTCAAGAGTAATATGGATAAACTACTTCAGCTTTAAATATTTTTAACACAATCTCAAAAAAAATCTTGATTCTCATGAGAATAATAATAAGATTAATACCCAAACTTACAATATTAAAGAGATATCAGTTACAGAACTTTTTGCTTATTAATGGTGTCTAAGATTACATCCAAGTACACGGCAATGATAAAAAAACACACGACTGCAACAGCGGCAAGTACATCGATACAACAACCAACAACATTCAAACTGCTCAAGCTTATAATTAATTGTCGGTTATATAGATTTGATTCAAATGAGATCCATAACCATGAAGCTTTCTCGCAACCTCCAAGTGAGATCATTTGACCAAGTCAAAGGATTTTCATCCTCTAACTCACGAAACCAAAGTGTTTCCATCCTTTGGTTCCTTACAAATCCAATGTTTTTTGTCCTCAGATCTGACAACTTGAACACACATACTCAAAGTGGTATTTAGCTAAGGATTTTGTGTAGAATATCATGGTTTCTTCACTAAACACATCCAATTTTTGATAATATTTAAACCAACGATCAATATGAGATACTATCCATAATAATGCCTAAGATCTATGCAAGAATCATGGGTCACTAAGGATGCAACCACCGCAATTGATGAAGCATCATTGTCCCTCTTTTTGTGTCACACGTAGGTGTGAATCCACGCTGAAAATATAAACAACGGTTCCATAGGCAAGAAAACTCCTTCTAGAGTGGTTACGGCTTTAAAAATGGCCATTAATAGCAATCTAGGTTGAATAGGGAGGTAGGTGGGAAGAGTGGAGGAGAAGGCAAGAATGTAGCAGTTCATGGATTGAGGATATTGCATGACTCATGCCATAGTTCAGGGGTCAAGGTCACGTATGAGTAAAAGACATGCTATGAGTAAGACATGCTAAGATGGCAAATTCCAAAACTCTAACAAGGATAAGAAAAGGAGCGGAGTTTGGTAGAAAGGTATACCGAGATGGCGAAGTCTGAAATCCCAACAACTTGCTTACACACAAAAATCTAAACATAAAAACTTCCACACTTAGAAAATTTGAGTCCTAAGAGGAAGGGTAACATCAAGCATAGCTCACAAAAAAAAGGGAAATGGGCTTTCTTTCCTAGATAGAAATGTATTGAAAAGGGGTCATTACAAGTCTGCACCCCCCGCCCTCACCACCCCCCAAGAAAAACATTGCTTGCCCTCAAGCAATGCAAATTAGGATGCTTGAAGATCTCTAATCCCTCCCAAGTAGTGTCCTCAACAAGTAGGTTCTTCCAATGAATAGAGTATTTGGTGATACTTCTTCCTCTCAAATTTTTCATCCTAGCATCAAGTACCTCTTCGGGTATCAAAATCAACTTACCCTCATCATCCAAAGGCAATAAGTTTGTTAAAGGCACAATATGTTGACCAAGAGCTCTTTACAAACGAGACATGAAAAGCAATATGGATCTAGCTATTCTCTAAAAGCTCCAATGTGTAGACCACTTCACATCCTCTTCATAATCCTGTAGTGTCCATAGAATTTTGATTTGAGCTTTTCAACCTCACTTCTTTTGAGGGAAGGTTGTTGGTAAGGCTACAATCTCGAGTAAGCCATGTCCCCCACCTAAAAAAATCTCATAGTACGATTATGGTCTGCATAAAAGTTTTGTTAAGGCCAAGCCCATTAAAGATGATCTTTAAGTGACCTCAAGATTTCTTGACTTTGATTAACCAAGTCACCCACTACAAGTACTCTATGGTTTGTGACTATTAGATCAACAAAGTTTAGTGCATCATACCCATATAAGGTTTTGAACGGAGGCATACCAATAAACATATGATAAGATGTATTGTAACAATACTCTTCAAAATGCAACCACTTAACTCATGTTGAGTGCTAGTTTGAAACATATTTACTAAAGTAGCCCTCAACCCATCTATTCATGATTTTTGTTTGTCCATCTATCTGAGCATGATAATTTGTGCTATGGGTGAGCTTTGTAACTACCAAGTGAAATAATTCTTGCCAAAAAGCACTCAAAAATCTGCTTTCCTTGTCACTAACTATTTTCTTATGCAGTTTGTACAATCTAAACACTTCTTTGAACAATAAATCTGCCAATTGAGCTTTAAAATCTTATGGGATGGCACAAAAATGTGCATATGAGTCAACTAGTCTCCAACAACATAAATACAATCCCTACCATGTACCTTAGGGAGGCCAATGATGAAGTCCATGGGTATGCTATCCCACTTTTAATTTGGAATTGGTAAGGACTGAAGCAATCCTATTAGGAAAACTTGTTCTACCTTGTTTTGTTGACATGTAGCGTACTCCTTTATATGCCTAATAACATTTTCCTTCAAACCTTTCCATGAGAATCTTTCCTTGATTTGCCTATATGTCTTGAAGGATTTGAGGAGCCCTATTAATGGTGTGTCATGAACTAATCTTGATATCTTCCCCTTCGTCTTAGATTCAAGGACCAAGAAGACTCTATTCTTGTATAGAATAAGTCCATCTACCACAATGTACTTATCATCTTTTATCACTTCATCTAGAATGTTAGTAGCAAATGTGTTCTTAGCATATTCTACTAAAATAGAAACCTTCCAATCAGCTGAAATGGTGGAAAAGGAGTATAGAGTAGGCTTTCTAGAAAGATCATCAACAGCAATATTTTTGTTTCCTTTCATATTCTCTTTGACGAAATCATAAGCTTGTATGTTACTCACCCACTTTTGTTGGTGATCATTCAAATCACTTTGGCTCAAGAAGACTTTATGCTATTATGATCAACTTTCACCACAAATTTTCCAAAAACTAAATACTATATGAACTTCTCCAAAGCATGCATAATGACCTGTTGGAAATGTTGTCATCGATATCAAAAGAAGACAATATTGTCATTGATGTCAAAGGGAGAATATAGAAAATGGTTGTTATTGATGTCAAACCAAATAAACAAGATGTTTGTCAATGATGGCAAATGAAATATATGTCAAGACATATGGAAGATTATTAGCATGTTCATTAAAAATGAAATAACTGTCACAATGATAGATGCAAAGATCAGATTGAGAAAATGGATGTTGCTGGCCGACTTTGCAAACGGAATAAGAATATTTAGTCTTTATGTTGGCCGACCTGCTGCTGTTTGGTGCCTCTCTTTGACATTTTTAAATGGAAATAAAATAAAATATTTTATGTGCTAAAAGGGCCGACCTCATACCTTGTGCACCCATATTTTTTGTGGCAATTAAAAATAAATAAAAACTTCTTATTTGGGCCGACCCCATAGTGTTCCAGCATCCATATTTTGAGAGGGAAAATTAAACTAAATAAAAATTCTAATCTGCTGGCCGACCTAACTAGAGAGAGGTGATTGTTGGGTTGAAGAGGCACTTCAAGAGGTATAAATAGAAGATCTTTGGTGGACATTAAAGAAAGCAATAAAAGACGATATCATTAGATATGAAGAAGATTTTAAAGCAGATCTTAAATATATGAAAGGCAGAAATAAAAACTTATTACAGCAGATATATGTTAAATATTTGAACAGATTTATGAGATCCTTTTTTATCTCATTTTTGTGAAGTTACTCAACATGAACTTATGCTTTATTGTGAGAGGTATTTTGAAGGCTTGATCAAGATTGTGAAGCAGATTTTCAGTTGTATAAAGAACAGAATAAAGAAGAATTTACAGCAGATATATATCATATATGTGAGCAGATTTATGAGGTTAATATAATCTCATCTTGAGGGCGAATTAATCTTGGATCAGATTTATGAAAGAGAAGTGTGCATGACTTGGATCATATCTGTGAAAGAAGGATAGAGTGTGAATTAAGATCAGACTTGTGAAGGATATTGTGTGTGAATCTGATTTGAAACAGAAAGACTTACATCATACAGAATCAGAAGTAATAATCAGAATTGAGAAAGATAAAATATCGTGTGGGATACAATCAGATTTAAGGAAGAAGAATATTCTATGAGTTGTAATCAGATTTGTGGGAGTTGAAGCCTCCAATAGGTTGGAGCCTATCAAGTTGAGCTTGGAGTCTCTTACAGTATTAAAGCTCAGTTTGTGTGGGGGGGTTGGAGCCTCTCAAGTAGAGGTTGGAGCCTCTTGCTGAGTTGGAGCTCAATTGGTATAAGAGATTTGAGACTTTGATAGTAGGTTGGAGCCTACTAGAAGAAGATTAAACTATAATATATATGCAATATTGTGTCGTGGTTTTCTCCCGAAAGGGTTTCCACGCAAATCGTGTGTTCTCATTGTGTTCCTAATTGCTAGATCTTACTAGAATGGTTTAATTGTGATTGGTTAAGTTTTGAAAAATAAAAGACTGTTAGATATTGATTCACCCTCCCCTCCCCCCAACCCTTCCTCCGCAATATCACTGTGTGCTCAACATAACCAACATGTCCTTATCATTGATGAAGTAAGTCTTTTCTAATTTATTCATTTTTCTACTTTTAAAGGCTTTAGGGTAGCCTCTCTGAATCAGAACAGCTCCTATTCCTTCTAAAGCATTGCATTCTACAACAAATGTAAGAGAAAAATCAAGTATAGAAAGTATCAGGCATGAGCTCATTACCTTTTTTAAGTTTTTCAAAAGGTTTTTGAGCAGCTTCAATCTAGTCAAAGGCTCCTTTCTTTGTCAAATATGTCAAGGGTGCAACAAGTTGAGAAAATCCCTTAACAAATCTCCTATAGTAATTGCATCGCTAAAAAAACCTTCTCAATTGTGTTAATGCGATAGCTTGGATCTTTTGTGGATCCACTTGTACACCCTTAACACTTATAATATGCCCCAAATACAAAATCTTTGTCAACCTAAACTCACATTTCTACACTTGTGCATAAAAGTATTGATACTCTAAATTGCCCAACACCATGTCCAGCTGATTCAAAAGTTATTCACATGTTCTATTGTAAACCAAGATATCATCAAAGAAAACTAATACAAATTTCCTCAAATGCTCATTAAATACCCAATTCATGCTTGATTGGAAAGTACCTAGAGCATTTGTTAAACCAAAGGGCATAGCCAAAAATTTAAAATGTCCAAAGTGACCTTTGAATGCTATGTGGTGTACATCCCCATCTCACATAATTTTGGTGGTATCCTAATATTAAATCAATCTTTGAGAAGTACACAGCTCCATGTAGTTTGTCTATCAGCTCATCTATCCTTGGCATAAGGTACCTATTCTTGATGGTCTTCTTATATAATGTCAAGTAATCAATACACATCCACATGGTACCATCTGTTAAAATAATTGTCATTGATGTCAAAGCAAAGAAAATAAAAACACCATCACTTTCAGCGTATCCAAAGTCAGACGTCTACAAGACAAAAGAAAGAACAAAGAATATGCAGATATAAAGGTGTTCGAGATTGTCATTGATCATTATATACTCCAGCAAATAAAGAGATCCATTCGTGGAGGAAGAAAGGTCCATTTGTAAGAAAACATGAAAGGTACATTCAACAAAAGTCTAAAAATGAACCACATGAAAGGTACATTCAACAAAAGTCTAAAAATAATAAAAGGTTCAAGAATAGATCATTACACATGAACAACTAAGTAGCCGGGTTCGGCTCCCTGGCTCAGGGTCCTGGTCCGGGTTCGCTCCGGGTACCGGTCCTGGTTCGGTCCGTCTGTGGGTTCGACCAGGGTTCGGTATTTGGAGTCCCGGTTCGCCGGTGAAGAACCCGGGCGAACCCGAGAAGAACCCGGGCGAACCCAAGGCGAACCCAACAAGAACCCACGTGTTTGGACGCATAAAAGCGTTTTTTTTTTGCATTTTTTAATATTTTTCTGCAGTTTGACTTTGACCCACGCCCAAGGGAACCCTAAAAGTGACCTCTAAAACACTTTAAACACCTAAAATGCATCATTTTTATTCATTTGTTTTGCAAACAAGCATTTTCATTCCAAGAGGCTGAGTTCTTATTTTAAAATTTTTGCTTGCTGGGTTGACAAAAGGAGTTGAAGATTGATCAGTGAAGCTTCTACAAACGATTGCATTGCCATTCCTACAGATTTGCAAGTGTTTATTGGCTGCCACAAAGATTGTTGAGGGATATTTTTGCAAAGAGGTAAGCTTTTCTCACATTTTTTTGAGTTTTTTCATCCATTTTTTTGTTTTACATTTTACAAACCAGAAACTTTGTTTTGATTCATTTTATGATTTATATATGTTTTTCCTTTCCATTCTTCTATGAATGTATGCAAGATTCAAAAGAGCTAGGTTTTATAAATCAATATTTTCTCTTCATTCAAATTTTGAATGTGTTGTTTGCAAACAAATTGCCATAGGAATCACAATGTCAATGGGTTCTACCTCCGGCTCCGTAGCTAAACCAAACTCGAAGTTCAAAACAAATCCTAATTCTCCTCTATGGCAGTATGTTGAGATGATAAAACAGGTTCCAGGTGGTGGTGGTTATCTTTGGAAATGCAATGGGTGTGGCGTTACATATACTAGTTCATACCATAGGGTGAAAGCACATTTGTGTGGCATGAGTGGAAAAGGCATCACTCCTTGCCCTGGAAAAAAAGATGCACCAATTCCACCTGAGACAGTTGCAAAATACATTATGGAGCAAGATGCAGCAGATCAACGGGAAGCCCAAAAAGGAAATCACCCTTTGTTAAAAAAAAAATCAAAGGGAATGCAACCCCCATCCAATCCCAATATTGTGGTAGAAGACCACCCATTTATTGTCATTCCGGATCTTCAAGCTCGAAGTGCACAACCTATTGCAAACAAGAGATCAAAGGGGCCTTTGGAACTTGCATTTCAAAATGAGAGTAGAGCCCTTGCCGACCAATGTGTAGCAAGATGCCTATATGCCAATGGATTAGCTTTTAATGTTGTTCGTTCTCCATATTGGAAAGAGATGTTGAGAACGGTTAATGAAGCTCCAAAAGGGTACAAGGGCCCGGGTTATGAGAAGGTGCGTAGCACTTTATTGGAAAAGGAGGTTGAGTTGGTTGAAGATGCATTGAAGCCTATAAGAGATTCATGGGTTGAGACAGGTGTGTCCATTGTTTCAGATGGTTGGAAGGACTCAAAAAATCGGCCTTTGATCAATGTCATAGCGGTGTGCCCTAAAGGGGCAATGTTTTTGAAAGCCGTGGATTGTGAGGGCCAAGTAAAAGATGGAGAATTTATTGCTAGTATTCTCATTGCAGCCATTGAGCAAGTGGGAGCCCGCAATGTTGTTCAAGTTGTAACGGACAACGCTAAGAATTGTAGAGCAGCAGGGTTGTTGGTTGAGGAAAGATATTCACATATCTTTTGGACACCTTGTGCAGTCCATTCACTCAATCTTATGATGCAAAAGATTGGGAATCAAATTGCATGGATCAAAGAATTGTATGCTGAGGCTGAGGACATTCAGATGTTCGTCACCAACCACCACTTGTCTCAAAGCATCTTTAGATCATTTTCAAAATTGGAGCTATTGAAGGTAATTGAAGTAATATTTACATTTGTCATTTTCTGATTTTCATAATTTGATTGTGCATTCTAATTTAAATTCTTCTTTAAAGTTTATTTAAATTCTAATTATTTTTTTTAATTTGCAATAGGTTGCAGAGACCCGCTTTGCCTCTAATACTATCGTCTTGAGACGACTTGTGAAAGTTAAAGAGGCACTTGCTAGCATGGTGATTAGCAACAATTGGTCTATATGGAGGCAAAGCGGCACTGAAAGAGCAACAAAAATTAAGAGCATGATATTAGATGACTCATGGTGGGATCGTGCGGAGTATCTCCTTAGCTTCACCGAGCCCATTTTGAGTATGATTCGCTATACTGACATGGACAAGCCATGCATTGGAGAAATATATGATGGTATAGACTCAATGCTTGAGAAGATCAAGTGCACCATAAATGCAAGAGAGCAAGACCCTGAAGAGACTTTCTTCAAACAAGTGCAAACAATTGTTGAAGAAAGATGGAACAAAATGACAACTCCATTACACCTTCTTGCCTTTGCATTGACTCCAAAATACTACAGTAGTCAGCTTCTTTCACAGCCAGGAAGGCTTCCTCCATATAGAGATTTAGAAGTGGCTGAAGGGTACAAGGCAGCATTTATGAGACTCTTCCCTGACCAAGATTTGCGATCTGTAATCACGAGTGAGTTCACTGATTTTGTGCACTCAAATCATCTAGATGCTGATGCTTCTCGTGACAGGTTCTTAAAGGATGCTCATAGTTGGTGGTACTTCCATGGACAATACTTCCAAAATTTGCAGCCCCTTGCAATCAAAGTTTTATCACAAGTAAGTTTAATAAATTTTCATATTTTAGTTTTACTTTTAAAATTTAAAAGTTTCATAATTTCATTTATAATTTTAAATTTTTTAATTGTTTACTTTGTCTTCATAGGTTGCTAGTTCATCCGCATCTGAGAGGAATTGGAGCACATATTCTTTCATCCACTCAGTAAAGCGCAATAAATTGCTCTCAAAAAGAGCGGAGAACTTAGTATATGTGCATTCCAACTTGCGTCTCCTTTCACACAAACAACGTGACTACAAGGAAGGGGAGACGAAGTTGTGGGATATAGGGCCAGAGGATACTGACTTGGATGCTTCCACTTCCCACCATGTTGCATATGAGGAGTCCGATATCCAACAGGAGCATGGGCACAATACTAGTGCTAGTGACAGTGCCATTGGCACTACTTGTGATTCATCTAGTCTTCCTACTTCATCTAATGTCAATGTTGACAATGACTTTGATATAGATGATTTAGAGGATCCATTTGATGATTAAAACTTTAATAGTGTTGTAATATTGAACTTGAAGTTTGAAGTTTGAACGATGAATATTTATAATTTTATATTTATCATGCATGTTATCATTCAAGTTTATGGTGGTTTTGTTGTTTATATGATGTTATGTGATGTTCTAATCCTAATTCATGCTTCTAGGCTGCATATATATATATTTTTTTATTTTTACATGTTTTTCAGTTTTTGTACTAACGAACCCAAAACGAACCGAACCCCCGAACCCGAACCCGAACCCGAACCTGAACCGGCTACTTAGATGAACAACAATCAATATCTTGAAGGCAATGTTTGCTTATTAACATAATAAAAGCAGCGATTATATTTCTCAAACATCTTGAAAGCAACATAAGTCTGAAGAATTGATTGATATCCCAAGTGAAGAAAATTTTGAAGATTCAATCGACATCCTAAGTGAATGAAGACAAAGTCAGAGAAAGACGAAATAACAAAAATAACAAAAAATGAAAAAGACAAAAAAAAAAAAGAGAGAACAACGATTCAGAAATCAAAAGACTAAGTAGCGCTGGGCATGAATGAGACAAAAATAAAAAGCAAATAGAATAAGACGAAATACAGAAAAGGACGAAAATAAAAAGGTGCGATCCATGTTTCTAGAAGACTTCAGATTTAAATTTTCTAATACAAACAAACAAATCACATAAAGGAGATATGAAATGGTGCGATCCATGTTTCTAGAAGACTTCAGATTTAATAAAGATTTGTTTAGAAAAAGACAAGTTTGTTAAAGAGTTACGATTAAATAAGAAAGCTGCGATTTACAAAGGAAGGTAGTCATTTAAATAAGAAAGGTACGATTTACATGGAGCGCCATGTATATAAGACAAATGAGTTAATTAAATATAAAAACTTGTTAGCAATCTTCTTTATGAAAGAAGGCAAGTAATTTATAAAGAGCAGCGAATTTTTGAAATGACACGTCTTCATTTGAGATGTGTTTATGAAAAGGTATGTCTATCTCTTGCTTTGAGAAGATTTAAAAGGAAAGAGAAAATATGTTTTGTGGGTGTGTGTGGTAAGAGAGTATTCTAAGTCTGAAGTCCCATCTCCTTGTGTGGGCTAAGTGTGAGATCATTCATCACCAAAGGCAGATTGGAGGATTGGGATAGTGCAGGTCAGATTGAAGGCATCATCTTGCAACCATCAAGTCAAGGTTGGTGCCTTGCATTAGGGGCTGGTGCTCCTTGTAGGTAGGTGCCTACTAAAGTTATAAAGGTTTGGATGTTCCTTGTAGGTTGTGTCCTACTAAATCATCTTATTATAAATCTGTAGGTTGGTGCCTACTTTGAAAATATCATTTCAATAAAAGTTGTGTTAACTTGTGTAAATTGATTCATATCAAATAGTTGATGTATGTTTAAGTTTGAAGTTGATAAATAAGTAAGAGGGTAAAAGTTTGTTGATATACTGATTCCCCCCTCTCAGTATATCTTTGTGCTCTTCACCATCCTTGTTTTCTACTAGTACCACTAAGGATGCAAAGGACTTGTACTAGGTCACATGTAGCCCATCTCTAGAAGTTCCTTTAGAGGCCTTTCAATGTCTTCCTTATACCCTCTTGGGTGATGGTATGAGATTATATCTAGTTTTGCACCCAATTCCAATTCTATGCTATTCTAGAAACCTCTATCTAGGGGCAGAGCTAGTGGAAAGTCATTAAACACCATCCTATGCTTATTCAAAACTCTTTGAATATCCACATGAGGGGACTCTTCACTTGGAGAACAATGGGTAGACATAACCAAACAACTAGCTTCCCATGCCACTTGAACCTACGAGAAGTCCTCTCCATTATTTTTGTTGTGACCACCTTGGGTGTGTCATTGGACACCCCTTTGAGAACAACATCTATTCTATCTAATTCAAACTTGAGTTCCACAAACTAATAGTTTTGTGTAAATTAACCTAATGAATGTAACCATTGCACACCCAACAACATATCAATTTATCAAGCCAATAACATAAAAAGCATCACATACCTTATGATTTCCAAGGGCTATATGAATTTGTCAAATTACCTTAGTCCAAGGAAGGTGAATCCATCAATAACAATCAAAATCTTCTACCTTCAATCCTCTTTTCACCACCAACCCTTCATCAATGAAATTGTGGATCACCCTACAATCTATAAGCACTAATATTTGTTGTCCAAACAACACTTCGTGTACTTCAAACGGGTGGTATTTAGGTGCTCTTGAAAGAGTTGTGAGTGTGCCTTCACTCTCTTCTTCCTTTCCTTCTCCCTCAATTACATGGCCTTTTGAATCCACAAATTCCTCTCCTCGAGTTCATTTCAATCTAAGTCCTTGTCTGACACTACCTCAATGTAGTGCACTTGTCCTTTGCCAAGGCACCATCCAACCACCAATTCCTTTCTCCTAAGCTCATTTTTGGTACCCTAATCCATTTGGTTTGTAGTAACGAGAGGAATGGCCTTTTAAGAAGTTGCATAGAATCCCTTTCTCTAGAAGTCTCCCTTATGCCACACAAAAGGGGGTGTCTTGGAAAGATAAGGAAATTTGTTCCTTACAACTAACCATTGTAGACTTAGTCCTCCTTTGATAGCCTCTTGCAATGTTGATGGTGCAAAAGCTCTGATAAGACCTTTGAGCTATTCAAGGAGTCCTTCAACAAAAAGATACATAATTGTCTTTTCTAATAATTACTTTTGAAACTCTGCTACATATGCATTTATTGTAGTTTATTGCTTGATCTTGGAGAGTTCTCTAAAATATTATTTTTCATCTGAGTTCAAATCTATCAAGTACCATTCCATGGAACTCCTATTCAATCATGTCCTTGTGCGATGCAACCATGTTACCACCAATCATATGCAATACCTTATAAATGCAAAGAGGCAAATTTGATCGTATCCTTCTCCTTCATGGAGTTCAAGGTGAAGCAAGTTTGCAAATTTTTCAACTAGGCCCTACTTGAAATCTTGTCACTTCCATCAAATGTAGGTTTGCAAAAACAAATGAACTTATTCTTCAATTCCCTGTTTTCCATTTTTAAAGTGTTACCTAATTCTTTCTTGTAGAGTGGACTTTTCCTTACCATCTCAACATAATTTTCATAGGTTAAGACTGCCCTCACAACTTCAAATTGATTCTATATCTATCAATTAGTCTAACAACTTCTTCATCAATACATTCTCCAAGAGGGGTGATGGGAACCATTTCATCTCCTTATCTTGTAAGAATGTTGGGTTTGAGGATTTTAGGAGAGCGTCATCCACTGCTCTACTACTCCCTGTGTGGCTTCTCCTTCTTGGAAGATTTCCTATGTATAGTTATTCTATCAATTTCCTTATTAATTCATTTGACTCTCCTAAGCCTTGATCGAGATTTCAAAAAGACCTTTGAAACACCTCCTCCTTTCCTCATATGTCATTTTATTTTTCCATTTTCCTCCTTCGACCATAACTTCTTTTTTTCTGTTCAAAAGTTAAGTGCTTGATCCCTCAACCTGGAATTTCCTTTGTTCTCATCTGAGATATCTAGTCTCTCTATCACTAGAAACCATATATCAACGAAATACTCCGCAAGCTTGCAACAACATTGGCTTGAATACCATTGTAATAACCCTAACCATTATATTAAAGTAATAAATTGCAGATTTATTTTTTTTTCAACAAATTCTAAAAAACACAAAATATTCCTTTGAAAACTGTAAAGAATAACTTGGATAAATTGACAGCTTTAAACATTTTAAACTAAATCTGACAAAAATCTCAATTTTCTCATGAGAATATTAATATTAATAGCCAAGTGGCAAGGGCCTTGGCTCGATTGGCTACCTCTAAAGCATCTTGTTGCAAGCAAGAGGTCACGAGATCCAATCTCCCCCTATCCCGTGGTACTAGAGGACGTGTCGCGCCAACATCATCGGTCACGTGAAAACATTTTACTAGGTGCACTGCATTTTATAGGAGGGGCAACCCAATTCCTACAATCTCAAAAAAAATTAATAGACGATCTTATAATATTAAAGAGAAAATCAATTACAGAACATTTTAGTTAACAATGGCATCTAAAATTACATCCAAGTACACAATCATGCTAACGAAAGCACACAAATGCAACAACAGCAAGTACATTGACTACAACGACCAACAACGCAGAAAGTGCTCTACGGAAGCTTATAATAGATTGTCAATTATACAAAACACAATTTAGAAGAGATTCGTAATCATGAAGCTTTCTCACAACCTCTAAGAGAGATTGTTTGACCGGATCAAAGGGTTTTTGTCCTCTAACTCATGAAACTACAGGGTTTTCATCCTCTAGTTCCCTACAAATCCAAGGGTTTCCATCCTCAAATTTGACACTCAAACACATGTGCTCAAAGTAGTATTTGGCTAGGGTATTTGTCTAGATTCTAGAATACCATGGTTTCTTCCCTAAACGCGTCCACCTTTTGATAATATTGAAGCGAAACAAAGGCGTACGCACCAACAACAAATACCACACCATCAACAATATGTGGAACCTCAGCAAAATTCATGAAAATGGTGTACATCATGGAGTTTTGTATGGTTTGGAAGCTCTTAAATTGGACTTGGTGGGAGGGCTCCACCCCTTGACCCCGACCTATACCGCAACAAAGAGCGCGCCAAGGGCACTACCCCAAGACCTCACGAGGAGCACTGCCCCCAGACCCCCATCAGACTCATTTGAATTGCCAAATCCCAGTGCAGCCAACCTCACGACTAGAAGTATCATAATTAATTTCCTCAGCCTCATGGCCAACACATCCAAAAGAGTCAGGAGAGTCCAATGGTGAATCTAACGGAGTCTACATTGAGATCAATGAGCCAGATGCCTATGACCCTCGCGGTACAGTCCAGAGGTACCTGAGTGAACTGTAAGAGATGGCGAGAGTTATGTACGAAGTCGATGCAAATGAACAACAGTTAGACATGGGACATGATCCCTTAGTGGTGCATGAGGCCGAGAGGATCTTGGTGTTTATGCAACTGGAATGCGAAGGCGAATTCCTTGAGTGTTGTATCTCGCACGGGTGTCCAAGAGCAGAGATGGCCAAGGCTACCAAGCAAGAGTTGGCGGACTACATTCAAAAGTCACAAGAGCAGCTGGCTCAAGTGATCATCGCCGAGCACATGAGTGTTTCAGCTCTCAGGCAAACATTGGCTGGGAGAGAGAGAGTGTTGGCAAAGCGAGATGTGCAACTAGGGGAGAAGGAGAGACTATTGGTCAAATGAGACACACAATTGGCTGAGGCAAAGAGACTCCTTGTTGAGAGGGAAGGCCAACTGCAAGCAAAGGATAAGGAGTTGGAGGGACAGAGTTAGGAGCTAAAGAGGACGAAAGCCAAACTCGTTGAGGCAGTACAAATGGTGAAGACAGTACGTTAGAAGTAGTTGGCATCCAACCAGAAGCTTCAACACCTCTAGCAGCAACAGCATTCAGCAACGACGACCCCTACATCGTCAATACACCCAAGGGCGCCTTCTCAGCCCCCCTCTTCTTGATTTTCCCTTTCCATGATCCCTGTTTTTGTTTTTTGTCGTCTAGAAGACAACTACTGTTGTGGGGGGGATGATGTAGTCGATCGAGAGTGTTATTAGCCGACCAAGTATTGTAATTAAATAAAACTATAGTACAGGCAGCAAATATTTTATATACTTTATATTACATGTTTCGGGAAATTAAGTCCCTGACTAGTTGTATTAGTTATAACAAGGAGTTGCGACGGTTGGTGTTCTCAAGCACTACCAACGACTACATATACTTTGGTTCATTGTAGTCGGGACACATCATGAGATATTATGCTTCATTATGTTACATTCTGATGTTATGTTATACGCGACATATGTTGACATAGTATGGATGATTGTACTCTGATTCTATTGCATTAATAAATTAAGTACTATTTTGTGCACCTTGTTCATACATGAATGTTTCCTGTACATGCTTTGTATGTGATATTTCCATTTACTCTCTTAGTACGTTGAATCTATTCCTGTGAGTAAACATGTGATGCAGATTTTAAGTGGGCTGCATGTAAGGTTCCAAGACAGAAGACCATGGTTGGACTATTTGATTAAAGAGGTATTATTAATAATTATTTAATAGGAAATGTTTATACATCCCTCAAGGATCCATGAGAGAAAATTTAAGAAGTGAAAAACACAATGGAGGTTTGCTTGGTCACTTTGGAGTGGATAAAACATTAGCACAGCTGAGAGAAAATTAATATTAGCCCAATATGGGTAGGGATGTGAAGTGTCTTGTTCAACACTATTGGATTTGTCAATATGCCAAAGGAAGAAGAAGAAATATTGGACTATACCAACAATTACTAATTCCTAAGAAGCCACGGGAGAAGTGAGTATGGATTTCGTATTTGGGCTACCATGAACACAGAAAGGCAATGATTCAATCTATGCTGTTGATCATTTTTCTAAGGCACATTTCATCCCCCTTGTAAAAAGTCTAATGATGCTTCTCATGTAGCAAACTTATTCTTTGAGGAAATAGTAAGGCTCCATGGATTACCAAAGAGTATAGCCTTTGACAAGAGCATAAAATTTGTGGATCACTTTTGGCAAACATTGAGGAGGAAATTGGACACTAAGTTAAATTTTAGTTCAGCTTACCATTCTCCAATGGATGGACAAAAAGAGGTGTAAACAGAAGTTTAGGAGATCTCTTAAGGTGTTTAGGAAGGAAGAAGCCCACCCGATGGGGGATTTAGTTCTTGTCCAAGCAAAAATTGCCTACAATAATTCAATAAACAGAAGCAGAAATCTTTGCTCATAGATAATTTGAGGGATAAAGCTGATTTAAACAAAAACAATTGCAACAGCATAAATCTTTGCTGATTATGTCCAAAAATTGCAACATGAAGCCAAAAAAACCTTGGAGAAAAAAACAGTAAAATATAAGGAGCATGCTGATAAAAGAAGAAGAGAGTAAGAGTTTCAAGTTGGAGATCACGTGTTAGCACATCTAGGGAAAGATAGATTTCCTCAAGGAAGCTATAACAAGGTCTTAAGGATGTTCGCAGCAAATACTTATGAGATGGTACTTGCTGAAAGTATAGATATTTTATCCATTTTCAATACTACTAATTACAACCAGCAGAATTGTGAAGAACAAAGTGCAAATTCTCAAGAATAGAAGGAAGAATGGATACAACAATTGCCTAAGAAAAAGAAAGATGAAGTGAAAGCTGTCATTGATGTCCGAACAGCCAAAAACACAAGAGGAAAGGAATACATAGAGTATTTGATTAAATGGAAAAATCATAGCAGCAAAAATCTTTTGGCAAAAAAATGGGCAAACCAAAAGTATAAGATTTTTTCAAAAAATCGAAAAAAACATCAGAGAAAAAATTGGGAAAAAATATGTTTATCAAAAAACATATAAAAAAGAAAAAACACACTTTTTTAGTTTATAAACTTTTTAATAGCATAGACATATGGAGAGAATAAAAATGAGAGTAGGGATCTACTGTGGCAACACCTAGCGTGGTTGAGGGACAATGCCCCTCATAGGTTCTTGGGGCAATTTCTCAATAAGCATGATTAGCTTTTTAAAGGAGGAAAGAATGGACAGTTTAGCTACTAAATTTCAATTCAATAAAGACAAGAATAATTACAGACACCTTGAAAAGGTTTATATTTGAGGTGACAAGTCTAACTCAAAAAGAGTAATGAGTGAATACAAAAACCAATATGTAAGAATACCCAATTACTCAATTATATTTAAAAGAATAAATAACAATGACAGCCAGATCACAAATTATCAATAAATTAGCATTTGAAAATTTATCACAAGTTATTAACTTAATTTTGTAAAAGAATTGTGTTTTTGTTATACATCTTATAGTTCATGGAAACAGACCTATATTTCAAGATCAAGAGAAATGCACAAAACCCTTTTACCACAAACATTCACCGTGTATTACTCAAAACATTGGAAAATCATATAGCCTTAATAGCCAAAACAAACACGAAAAAATGATATAAAAATGTTGAAAATCACTGAAAAATGCTGTGCACGATTTAGGTGCAATTTTAACACGATTTAGGAGTGATTTTAACGCGGGTAGACAAGAATAAATAGGTCAACAAAGGTTGACTGTGATGTTTTTTAAATATGCAATTTTTTCGAGGAAAAACCGCCAACATTGGTGTTTTTGGTGATTTCTCCTTCTACGTGAAAAATAAGACAATTGAAGAGACAACTTCAATAAACACATCGAAGGTGGCCAAACAAGGGATATCAAATCCAAAGGATTTCAAATGTTCATGAGTTGCATACTCATGGAACATTTTCATCTACCCGGAGTGTCTAATGTAGGAGCATCTAGGTTGTAGGCAATCCTCCACATCCAAATAAAAATCCTCCCCAATTTTGTTATATTCTTATTTTGTTTTATGTTTGTCATTGTAGGTTTTGTTATTGATATCCCCTAATTGAATTTGGTTTGATCTTGCTCCTTTTTTGCTGCACTGTTTCTTCTAAACAGTTTTTCTTATTCCTGTAGCAGCTAATGCCTTTGTTGATCATGAGATATTTTAAGTAAGGCTTATTTGATGCTGGTTTGGGTTGGATTTTCCTAGGCCCTGCAAGGCATGGAATTTTTTATTTCTTACCTCTTGTCTGGGATAACTAAAATTATGAGTAATGCTCTGATTTTACCTGTAGAAGTTACCTTCTAATTGGCAATTTATTTCTTTTGCTTACTGTTTTGTTAGTTGGCAACAGCTATACAATTTATTTCCATAATATTGAGATGTGGGCCCATAATATTCATGCCTTTTCCTTATATTGGCAACTAAGTTCAAAATGTTGAGTTTAATTGCACCTATACCCTTTCCTAGGTGAGTTGGCATCATGTGATAGTTTTGTATTTATTTGACATTCTTGATATGATCCTACCAGCTTTGATTCTGACCCAATTCCTACAGTCTCAAAAAAAAATTAATAGCCGAACTTATAATATTAAAGAGAAAATCAATTATAGAACATTTTAGTTAACAATGGCATCTAAAATACATCCAAGTACACAATCATGCTAACGAAAGCACACAAGTGCAACAACAGCAAGTACATTGACTACAACGACCAACAACACAGAAAGTGCTCTACAGAAGCTTATAATAGATTGTCAATTAAACAAACACAATTTAGAAGAGATTCGTAATCATGAAGCTTTCTCACAACCTCTAAGAGAGATTGTCTGACCGGATCAAAGGGTTTTTGTCCTCTAAATCATGAAACCAAAGGGTTTCCATCCTCTAGTTCCCTACAAATCCAAGGGTTTCCATCCTCAGATTTGACACTCAAACACATGTGCTCAAAGTAGTATTTGGCTAGGGTATTTGTCTAGATTCTAGAATACCATGGTTTCTTCACTAAACACGTCCACCTTTTGATAATATTGAAGCGAAACAAAGGTGTGCGCACCAACAACAACCAATACCACACCGTCAGCAATATTTGGAACCTCTACAAAATTCATGAAAATGATGTACAGCATGGAGTTTTGTATGGTTTGGAAGCTCTTAAATTGGGCTTGCTGGCGAGGGCTCCACCCCTTGACTCTGCCCTATACCGCGACAAGGAGCGTGCCAGGGGCACTTGTAAGAACTAACATCTAACAGTTAAAGAAGAATCTGTTATATAGCCAACTTCAGCTGAAAGGTAACTAAATAACTACCAAACTAAGGTTTCCAAAAAGAAAGATAACGAACTGAAAGAAGATTAACTGCTAGGGCGTCATTAACTAACTAGGGTTTCTCTTTCCTTTTAACGGAAAAAATTTCATAATAAAGTAATTAATATAACATTCAGTTTTTCAACTAGCTTCTAAGTTCAGTTCAGCTGAAAAGAAACATATATCTGAATTAACTGAAAAGAACATCCATTGTTTTCCAATAACAGAAAATCAACAAATCTTAACTAACTTTTCAATGCTTTCAAACAAATAACAATGATCAGTCTTTAAGCTAAGTAACCATTCCGTATTACAAGAGAGAGAAGGGTTTAGGAGTTTACAGTTAAGAAGCTGAAGCACTTGATCTTGACACAGTCATCATGGGGAAAAGGAGATATCATCAGGGGCTTTACCACCCAACCGAAGACCCACTGGTCTCCCATGTTCCTTTGACTAAGGAACCCGTCCCTTCATGAGGGTAGTTAGCATGGATCACTTTATCATCATGCCTCTGAGCCTGGTGTCAAGGACCTATACCTCCTGATTGAACCTTACTAAGGGTACCTCCCAACTAGAAAGGTCACTCTGATCAATGGTATATCTGGTACTTGATAGCTGACAGATGTTGAATCTAGCATCGTACCTTGGCCAAGGATTTCATTAACATTCTGGCACTCCTATGCCGTCAGCGCTCTCACCCTTGCTCGACATGATTACAAAAGTCTCATGATTATTGATTTAATGTCAAGTTTGATTCTCATTCCATTAGGTTCAAGTTATATCTTAACCATTAAGTGAATGCATATGAAAAATGAGAAGCTTTCAAGATCTCAATATTTATACTGATATGTTTATGTTCGGGAGTTTTTCCAAACAGCAAAAAGATTGAAAACCAAGTCAAGATTCAGTTTGCTGATTAGATTGAGTTTGACTGGAATATTAAATCATTTTCCTCAGATTCCCTTAACTGAAAGTTATTTCAGATTACAGACCCAGCAATCTTCAAGAAGTCAAGATTTGATCACAACATGGAAAAAGAGAAGAAAACCATAACCATTCAGGTTCCTCAACAGAGGTTCAAGGTTTCAATTTAGGCCTCTAACCGACAGAGGAAAACATACATATATTTGATGGTAGGATTGGCTTCAAGGTCGTCATTGCTTTAGACCCAACACAGAATGAGGATAGAACTCAAGAGACTGGTATCATTCCGGCATAACCAACAATAGAACCAATTTGATAATCAGGACCCTAGCAACTGTTCAGAAAGTGAACTGGTTAAAATGTGATGATATTACTCAAGCAAAGAGTACATTATATAGTAGTTACAAAGTACTGTAGCAACACTGTAGTCATTTAAGAAATGACCTACTTCTAACTACCTACTACTGTTGACCATTAAACAAATGTAGAATATAATATTCTAACACCCTCCCTTAATGGTCAATCTACTAACTAGCCTACAGACAACAATCTGCAGGTCGTTTGGTCACAAATTCTTCAGAACACTCTGCTGCTACAGAGACCCTCCCTGGATCTGCAGAATGTGAATGACCAAGAGAACCAAAAACCGTCTAGAAAAAACAGAGAAGGCTGCCCCCTTCTTTAGAATGCTCTGCAACAAGAGACAAGAGCCTGCCACAGACTCTGCTACCGAGATGAGTCTGCCACGGACTCTACTACTGAGATGAGTCTTCCACGAACCCTCCCAAAATCTGCAGAACTGCTAACTAGAAGTCATCACAAAACGTCCAACCTGACGTTGGATAACAAAGTTGTCCCTCCCTGAAACCAGAGACACACCGAGAATAGCGGCCACGATTTTGAGGATAAATCGGCAAACCATCAAAACTTTTGCACATGAGCATGACGCCCGAGAACGGACTGTAAGAAGCTAGTTGTGCAGATATTCGCCCCAACAACTCCAAGTGCGACAAAAAAACTGACTGCAACAAATCACGATTTTTGAGGAAAAAATTGCCAAACCCAAGATTACAAATCATCGTTTTTTTTCAAAAAAAAAATGGTAAAAACCAAATACCAGAGAGCCCTCCCGAATAACAAAATACCCTAACTAGGGTATACAGGGAAAACTCTTAATTTTTGAGGAGAAAAGTATAAACCCTCCCAGATTACAGATTTTTTAAGGGAAAAAACTTTAAAACCAGATTACTTTTCAAACTTTAAGGGTAAAAATAAATCAGGGAAAAGCCAAAATTTTTTTTAAAGGAAAAATTAATTAAAAAAATCCAAACAGTAATTTTTTTTTTTTGTTTTAGGAAAAAATTACAAAAAACCAAAAAGCAAGACCCTAACCGCAGGTCTGAGAGTGCGAAAACTGTAGCAAGAAAAATGTATAAAAAAATATTTGACTTTCAAAACCCTAGCGGCTTGAAACAGAGGTTTAAAAAAAAACACAAACCCTAGCCACAAGAGTCAAAGACTCTCTCCCGTCCAAACACAAGTTCGCCAGCACAGAGAACCGAAACAAAATCCCACCAAAGAAAATGCAGTCGTCGCGTGGCGTGCAAAACACAGAGCAAGAGTCGGCAGAGAATCCCGTCGCAAGAACCAGGCGCCAAGAATGACGTCGCACGGGATTGAAGAAACGCAGCTCAAAGAGAACGCGGCTCGTGAACAAACAGATGCGCGTCCAAAAAAAAACAGCCAACAAAAGGTACATCGCGCAGCTGTAACAGAGTTCACGCGGCCAAAAATCAAAGACCATGAAACAATTTTGGGCTAGAAATTGCTTGAATTAAGAAAAGAGAAAGATTACAATTTATAGACGAGGTAGAGCACTGTAGACATTTAAGATGTCTAACTACCTCAGCTACTGACTACTGTAGCACTAATTGACCATTATACAATAGAGAATTTAACATTCTAACAGCAACTACCATTCACTATAATGATACACGATAGGGTGAAATGCATTTCGAGTTAATCTCAATACACATAGACAAATACGGTTACAAGTTGGTTGATGGTAACTAGATCGGTTGCAACACCGAAAGAAAACTCTAGAATAATTCATAAATACAAAATACAAAGAGCATGATTTATCATTACTTGCCCGAGAGATTGAAATGGAAACTTGATAACAAAGCTCTTCTCCCGCAAATCCACAAAGCAATAGAACCCCGATGAAAAAAAATAACCAAAGACGGTAAACAGATATTCGAAACCACTTTTCTAATTGGAAGATGTGCAAGGTAGACTCTCGATTCAAGCAACGGCTCAACAGAACTTCGCGATAAGAGCAAAATCTCAAGGTTACCGACCACAAAGAAGAAATCAAGTAAATGAATAAGCTTGAACAATCTGACGATTGTAGAGCAAGATTCCAACAAGAGCACAGTGTGAATGGCATACTCGAAAAAGAACTTAATCGAAAAGGCAATGAAGGACTTGAACGAAGCACCAGTTATTTTCACGATTGACAAAGAGAAAAAGAATGAGAGATGCGGAAATGAGATGGATCAATGAATGAAGGTCTACTTTCCATAAAGAAACTCGAACTCCCCAAACGGTTCAAGAAACTTTTCCTCTGCCCATTCTTGGGTGTTTCTCCAACACAGTGGTGAGTTGCTTGGAGTCCCCTCATAAGGCCTGACGCCAACTCTTGCCAATTAAATTTTGAATAAAAGAAAAATTTGATGCCAAGATTAATATTTCCAAATGCTAATTTGATATTCACTGTTACATCGCTCCACACCCAACTATAATATTTAATTATAACGTTTATTAATCAATTGAAATCTCTTTTTAAAATTATTAAAGATTTATATATATATTTAAAATTGACTTATAGAATAATTAATTACTTTAAAATTGTTTATGGCCAAGTTACAATTTCAATTCCTTGTCTTACACCGACTCAAGGCGAGATGACAATTTTCGATCCTCTGTTAACCAATACCTCTCCCTAATGACATCTCCTTTTCTGTCGCGGCGTCGTTAGTCCTACACCCACTGACAGGTATTATGGTTAAATTGTTCACAACAACTTCATAAATATGCATTTAAATATAATCTCATGAACACATTCAATTTCACGTGAACAAGAAATTCACTTGCAAATAAAAGGATCGTTAACTTACAGTTACGATAAAGGAAACATCTATTCAATTCACAATTTCACATTCACATTAAAACAGTTACTTGCAACTAACTTTGCATCCGAAAATACATAACCAAATTCATAGTCTCAATGTAAGGGATGTAACAACGCTACCCCCAGACCCCCATCAGACTCATTTGAAATGCCAAATCCCAGTGCAACCAACCTCACGACTAGAAGTATCAGAGTCAATTTCCTAAGCCTCATGGCCAGCACATCCAGAAGAGTCGGGAGAGGAGTCCAATAGTGAATCTAACAGAGTGTACATTGAGATCAATGAGCCAGATGCCTATGACCCTCGCAGTACAGTCCAAAGGTACCTGAGTGAACTGTAAGAGATGGCGAGAGTTATGTACGAAGTCAATGCAGTTGAACAACAATCGGACATGGGACATGATCCCTTAGTGGTACATGAGCCGAGAGGATCTTGGAGTTTATGCAACCAAAATGCGAAGGCGAATTCCTTGAGTGTTGTATCTCACACGAGTGTTCGGGAGTAGAGATGGCCGAGGCTACCAAGCAAGAGTTGGCGGACTACATTCAGAAGTCACAAGAGCAGCTGGCTCAAGTGATTGCCGCCGAGCACACGAGAGTTTCAACTCTCGAGAAGACATTGGCTGAGAGGGAGAGAGTGTTGGCAGAGCGAGATGTGCAAATAGGGGAGAAGGAGAGACTATTGGTCGAATGAGACACACAATTGATTGAGGCAGAGAGACTCCTTGCTGAGAGGGAAGGCCAACTGCAAGCAAAGGATAAGGAGTTGGAGGAACAGAGTCAAGAGCTAAAGAGGGCGAAGGCCAAACTCGTTGAGGTAGTACAAATGGTGAAGACAGTACGTGAGAGGTAGCTGGCAGCCAACTACATGCTTCAACGCTTCCAACAACAGCAACAGTCAGCGACAACGACCCCTACATCGTCAATACACCCAGGGGTGCCCTCTCACCCTCCCTCTTCTTGATTTTCCCTTTCTATGATCCTCTTTTTTGTTTTCTATCATCTGGAAGACGACTACTTTTGTGGGGGGGATGATGTAGTCGGTCGAGAGTGTTATTAGTAAACCAAGTATTGTAATTAAATAAAACTATAGTATAGGCAGCAAATATTTTATATACTTCATATTACATGTTTCGAGAAATTAAGTCCCCAACGGGGAGTTGCGACAGTTAGTGTTCTCAACCATTGCCAGCGACTACATATACTTTGGTTCATTGTAGTCGAGACACATCATGAGATATTATGCTTCATTATGTTACATTCTGATGTTATGTTATACGTGACATATGTTGACATAGTACGGATGATTGTACTCCGATTCTATTGCATTAATAAATGAAGTACTATTTTGTGCACCTTGTTCGTACATGAAGATAAATATTGGTGTGAGAACTAAAACTAGTAGTTATGGGGTAGTTTCAAGGAAACCCAAGGAAAAGTCCCCAACATTTTTTGGGGCATCCCTATTTCCAAGATGTTTTGAGGATGTGAGGACGCCTAAGGGACATCCTCGAGTCGTCCCCAAATTGCAAAAACAATGCAGGTGACGTCTCGAAATTGGGGACGTCCCAAAATATTAGAGGGGGTGGCTTGTCGTCCCCGGGACAATTAGAGGATGTCACAGACATCCTCGCCGGTCCTAGGGATAGCCAGCAATCCCCATAAAAAAATAACTTTTTAGAAAGAAAAAAAAAACACAATGCTTTAAAAAATGTTAAAATTGTGAAAATAGCATGTGTCATGAAGGTTTGTGTGGTTTCAAAAGACCTTAATTTGTGCTTGTGTGGTTTGTGCTGCCCTAGATCCCCACTGGAGGCATTGTCCCCAAACACCCACGAGGGGCACTACCCCTCGACCCCACTGGGGGCATTGCCCCCAAACTGTTGGAAAGTCCAACAGTTGTGGCCTCCTTTTTCCCCTCCATAATGGCTCTTCATTTACCTCACATGTGGGGCTTCTAAAACAATTATTTTTATATATCTTTAATGATGTGTATTGGTACACAAGTTTGTAAGTTATTGAACAAAATATAATAAATCAAAGATATCTCATTTCCCGTGGATGTAGCCATTAATGGTGAACCACATAATTGCAGTTGTCACTGTGTAACTGCTTTATTGTGTGCTTTGTTATTTAATTTATTGTTCTAATTAATTAAAGTTAATCACCAACTGTTTTTTAAATTCAACAATTGGTATCAGAGCGTAGGAGAAGTTGTGGAGATTGAGCGAAGATGGAAGAGGCAAAAATTGAAAAACTGTCTGATCAAAATTTCGGGATTTGGAAGCTACAAGTATGAGCTCGCTTAATCCAAAAGGATCTCTCAATTGCGTTAGAAGGAAAGACAAACAGGCCCAAAAAAATGTCTAATAATGATATGAATATGTTGGACCAAAAGGCTATGGCTACGATCATCCTCTCCCTTTCCAACAATGTCTTGTTTAATGTTGCATCTAAGAAGACAACGAAGAGTTTATGGGACCGATTAACAAGCATGTATGAGAGGGTTTCAATTGCTAATAGAGTCTTCTTGATGAAGAAATTGTTCAATCTGAAAATGAAGGAAGGCAGCAACATTTCCAATTATTTAAACGAATTTCATACCATAATCGGCCAATTAACCTCTATTGATATTAATTTTGAAGAGGAAATCAAAGCCATTTTGCTTTTGTGTTCTCTTCCCGATAGTTGGGAAGGTGTTGTAATGAAAATTAGTAACTCAGTATCTGGAAACAAAGAATCCGATAAGAAAGAAAATGGGTTGAAACTTGATGATGTGGCTACAATTCTTCTCAACGAAGACTTGAGAAGAAAATATCAAGGTACTTCATCCAGAGAGGCTTTGATTTTCGGCAATAGAGGAAGACCCCAAGAACGGGGCAGACATAATAATAATAGAAGAAGATCTAAATCTCACATGAGATCTAAATCTAAGGGCAGAAATACAGGTTGCTGGTTTTGTGGCAAGGAAGGCCACATAAAAAGAATTGTTGGTCATACACAAAGGTGGAAAATAAATCAAAGGAAAATGAAATAAATACAACATATGAAGAGGAGGCGGGTGCTTTAGTTTTGTCTACAAGTGAAATTACAACCAATGCATGGGTGTTGGATTCCGGTGCTTCTTTTCATGCCACTCCATGCTGGGAAGTTTTCAAAAATTATCAAGAAGGTAAACTCGGTATGCTCTACCTTGGTGACAATGAACCATGTGACATTATGGGTAAAGGAGATGTGATGTTAGAAAAATGGAAATAATTGGTTGTTGCGAGATGTAAGACACGTTCCTCAATTCGAGGAATTTGATTTTTGTGGGGCAGTTGGATGCTCAAGGATTTAGCATCACTTTTGAGTCAAACACTTGGAAGGTGACCAAAAGAGCCTTGGTAATTGCAAGAGGCAGCAAATTGAGCACTTTTTTACATGCTAGAGAGTCACGCTTAAGTGGGCGCTGCAATGGCAGTTGTGGACAACAGGACGGAGCTTTGGCACAAGAGGCTCAGGTATATGAGCAAGAAGGGCCTTGAAATTTTGCTCAAAAGGGATCAATTACCTTGTTTGAAATCTATTGATTTGGAGCTATGTGAGCATTGTATTTTCGGAAAACAAAGGAGGATCAGCTTCTCTACTCAAGGACATGACACAAAGGCAAGGCCGTTGGAGTTAGTGCACTCTGATGTTTTTGGTCCCATGGAGGCAACTTCTATTGGTGGGTCAAATTATTTTGTTACTTTTCTTGACGATTGCACTAGAAAAGTTTGGGTGTATATGCTGAAACATAAATCTGATGTATTTGGCATCTTCAAAAAATTTAAATCATTAGTTGAAAATCAGACCGGGTACAAAATAGTGGGGAATTTTGTTCTTTGGAGTTTGATAAATTTTGTGCAAATAATGGTACAATGGATTAAGATTGTCCCCTTCACTCCTCAAGAAAATGGTGCAGCTGAGAGGTTGAATCGAACAATCTTGGAGAGAGCTCACAGCATGCTTTCTAATGCAAGTTTGGGCAAAGAGTTTTAGGCAGAGGTAGTTAATACGGCGATATACCTGATTAACCAAGGTCCATCTTCTCCATTGGATTTTGAGATTCCGGAGGAGAAGTGGCTGGGAAGGAGAATTTCATATGATCACTTGCGGATCTTCGATTGTGAGGCCTTTGTTCACATCCCACCGGAAAAGCGAACGAAGCTAGAAATGAAGTCTAAAAAGTGTATCTTTATTGGATATGGAGAGGCAACATATGGTTATCAGCTGTGGGATCCCATTGCCAAACAGGTCACTCGCAGCCGAGATGTAATTTTCAATGAAAAAATAATGCCAAGTCTGCTAGAACAGGGGAAATCAGTGGAGTTTGTGCCAGTAGAACACATCTCAAGTGGGAGTGATGTGTTAAATCGCCAATACCAAGTTTATTCCTAGCAAGCTCATCACTCACAAGAGCTATCTTCTTGCATGCCACAACATAGACATGAATGGCCAATTTTAGATAGAGATATGGCACCAAATCTGCCACCCAACCATTCACAAAATTTGCAGCCTAATGTGATTTTTTACCAAATATTCAGTCGTCCTTGCAGCCAAATAAAAATAATAATAATGATGCACAAGATATTTCACAAGTGCAATTTCCTCAATTAAGGAGGTCTACTAGGGAGCCTGGAGCACCATCAAAGTTTGGTGATTTTATTCATCATTTATTAATCTCTGATCAAGTTGAACCTGCAACATTTGAACAAGCTTGTAATGACGGAGATTGCACAAAATGGATGGAGGCTATGAGTGAAGAGATGGATTCATTGATGACAAATCAAACTTGGGATTTGGTTCCTCTTCCACCCAATTGGAGAGCATTAAAAAATAGGTGGGTGTACAAATTGAAAGAAAAAGGAGGCAAAAAATGATACAGGACAAGATTGGTGGTGAAGGGGTATGACTAGCAGAAGGGTGTTGACTTCAATGAAATTTTTTCACCTATTGTGAAAATGACTACCATCCAGGCAATTTTGGGTTTAGCAGCCGTATATGACCTTGAGCTGGAGCAACTTGATGTTAAGACAGCATTTCTACATGGAGACTTGGAAGAAGAATTGTGTATGCAGCAACCGGAAGGTTTTGAAAAAGGACATGAAAATTTTGTGTGCAAATTGAAAAGAAGCTTGTCTGGGCTGAAACAAACCCCGAGACAGTGGTACCTTAAGTTTGACTCTTTCATGGCTGAGCAATAGCTTACCAGGTGTGAATCTGATCCGTGTGTGTACAACAAAGTTTTGGAGAACAACGAGTTTGTTTTATTACTATTGTATGTTGATGATATGCTAGTAACCGGCACTAGTATGAATGTTAGCAATCTCAAACAGAATTTGGCTAACAAGTTTTCTATGAAGGATTTGGGGGCAACGAAGAGGATTCTTGGTATGACAATAATCAGGGATAGGCAGAAAAGAGAAATCAAATTATCACAAAAAAAATACATTGATAAGGTCTTGGACAAGTTTAATATGAAGGGTGCAAAGGCTGTAAGCACACCTCTTGCTGATCATTTCCGGCTATCCTTTGAGATGTGTCCCAAGACACAAGAAAAAAAAGAGTACATGAAAGGAATACCTTACTCATTTGTTGTTGGGAGCCTCATGTATGCGATGGTATGCACACGACCGGACATTGCTCATGCAATTGGAGTTGTCAGCTGATACATGAGCAATCCAAGTAAGGCTCATTGGGATACAGTACGGTGGATTATGAGATATCTCAAGGGCACTTTTGATTATGTTTTGAGTTTTGGAAGAAAAGATGCACAATTGCAAGGTTTTGTTAATTCCGATATGGCCGGTGACTTAGGACAAAAGGCGGTCAACTACTAGTTATGTTTTCACTTTTGTTGGGGCAGCGATCAGTTGGGTTTCCAGATTACAAAAAGTGGTAGCACTCTCTCCTACTGAGGCGGAATACATTGTTCTCAGCGAAGGACCTAAGGAAATGTTATGGTTGCGGCATTTATTGGGTGAATTGGGTTGTAAACAACAAGTTTTCACCTTGGTTAGTGATAGTAACAGTGCTATTCACTTGGCTAAGAATTCAGCATTTCATAATTGTACTAAGCACATAGAGCTCCGGTACCATTTCATTCGGAATGTTCTTGAACAAGGTAAGCTGACTTTGGAAAAGATACACACAGATGTGAATCCAGCTGATGCACTTACTAAAGTAGTCACAAAGGAGAAGCTCGAGTTTTGCAGAGCTTCTCTTGGCCTTGTCAAGATGAAACAATAAGTTTGGAAAAGCGGGTATATCTCTGTGTGTGTTCACTTGCAGCAGTAGTTGGACTTCAAGTGGGAGATTGTTGGAATGTGAAGTCAAACAGCCGTGGCCTCCTCTTTTTCCCTCCACGGTGGTTCTTCATTTACCTCACATGTGGGGCTTCTAAAACAATATAGTTTTTATATATCTTTAATGATGTGTATAGATACACAAGTTTGTAAGCTGCTGAACAGAATACAATAAAACAGAGATATCCCGTTTCCCGTGGACGTAGCCATTAATGGTGAACCACGAAATTGCAGTTGTCACTGTGTAACTGTTTTATTGTGTGCTCTGTTATTTAATTTGCTGTTCTAGTTAATTAAAGTTAATCTCCAACTGTTTTTTTAAATTCAACACAAACCCCCATGAGGGGCGCTGCCCCTCAACCCTATTGGGGTCTCTACTCCTAACCTCTGCTAATTATTGGGATCTCTTGTCACATAAAAATACTTGAATACAATGAGGGGGTCTGGGAGTGGAGACCAAAACTGACAACTTAGACAACTATCTTTATGATTATCATAATATCATTATTATATTTGCAAATCTATACATTTTTTTAAAAAATTGCACACAAATTAAGTTTTGACTTTTGACATTTACTAATTTGTTCAACTCTCATGTGAACTCTCAATTTGACACAAATGTTATTTTTTAAGAAACTATAATGTATATATGAATGCTTTATCAATGTTATCATATGAATATTTAGAATTTCTCTATATATTTTAAATTTTCCTTACTTTTTATATAGCTGTCCCCTTTGTTGTCCCTTACCATCCCCAAAAATGGCCCAAAAAATCAGGGACTCCAAAACGTGTCCCCCCGTCCCTGTCGTCTCCATCCCAGAAACTTGGGGTAACATAGGGTAATTTGTGACTGTTCTGGTAAAGACCAAAACGGGAGGAACCAATGAGGCCTGCAAATCTTATCTGATCATAATCGGATTTGTGGCTGTTCAGTCACAAGTTGTCACTCTTTAATTTTTATGCAAGGATTTTTCAGTTGTCCTCATTGGACCTATTAGTCTATGTATTCCTAAGAGCAAAGTTGTGATTCAAATTTGTGAAATGAAATGTATTACAGTTCTGTTTGTATGGTCAGTCAACCTTCTCTGGTATATGTTTCTTCTTCATTAATAAAAGCTTTGCTCATTGTGCTCCATCTGCACTCACTATATATACAAGATCTAGTTTCGTACTTGCCTACTCCCCAAAAACATCAATCTTCAATGTAAAACAAATGTCATTCAATTTCTACATAAGGTATGCCAGCTACAAGAATAGAACTTCATAACAATACTAACCTCCTCGCCCGATACATACAGCACTGGAGCAGGTTTATAAACCTCGCAACCTTCAGCAAGCAAAGCACCAATCTGTGATACATTGAAAAAATAAATTAAAAGGGTGCAAACTGCAAACCAACAAAAACAAAGGAAATGAGAACTTGTTGAAGTTCATACTTGTTATGGCTGCCATAGTTTGACTTAAATGCCCATCTTTCCTATTCTAACAAAAATGATATGTATTTTGCATCTATGTCATTCTACTGCAATTAAAACACTAATAATTGTACATAACACATGGCATATTGGAAATGTCATACCATGCAACATTAATGCAGATTAAGGGGCCAATAATTGTAAGTAACACAAAGCACGTTGAAAATATCAGCAACTTCATACCATGTAACGTCAGTGCAAACATCTCATATCCAGTCACAAATAGCTCAAAGATTATAAAACACAGAAAAGTTACAATAATTGAAAAAGAAACAAATGAAAAAAGGAGAAGCGGCATATTTCATCTTCTGTTGTTTCTACTTTCATAAGTTCAGAAAACGCAAAAAAACATATCACCTGCAATAGAAGTGTGCTCTTTCCAACACCAGGATCACCACCAATGAGAACCAAGGATCCTGAAAAAGAATAAACAAATCATTTGATTCAGAAACATACAGAAAAGTATCAGAAACCTCGTGACATGAAGGCAAGATAAATTTGGAAGTCTCTAGAATTCCTATTGGATTATATATGTTCTTTCTCATTTCAAGCCATCAACTCTTTATGCCTGAATTTGAAATAATGGATTTGAACTTAAGCTTGGTGTGAACTCATTGTTAAATGGCTTTTCTTAACAAAAATGCAAAGCAAAGAATGAAGAGAGTTTTAAAAACCAAATCTATAATCATCCTTTATGCATTGCAATGTATTCTCCAAAAAGAATTATTGTCTTCAAATCTTTGTTACAAAGTGGGTGAGAGTAAGGAGATAATACACAAGCTTGATCAGAAAAAATCTGTTGGGTGGTCTAAATACCATGCCATAGGAAGTTGTTCTTGGAGTCAGCCTTCCTCCAATTGCAAGAACTTGACACTTCATGAAGGCAAGGTTGTAGGGTTGTGGCGATCATTTGTCACAACAAGATTTACACAAGAGGAAGCTTGAAGGAAGAAAAAGTCCTTGAAGGAAACACAATCCTTGAAGTAGGTATTAAGGATCAAAGAAAGTGAGGACATCGATTGGATGATAGCTCTTGTGAGTGACAATCAAAGGATTGACCAAAAATGTATAAATATTAAAAACATAAATATAAAGATATTTAATATCAATATTTTTTGGGAAACACATTAAGAAAGATCAATTACATAGTACAACATAGAGATTTCCAAATGGCCAAAGCCATTAATAAGGCAAGAAGAGGGAAAACCCAAGGACCTCAATATAACATCTAGCTACCATACTCTTTGACAACATAAATCCTCTTATTTGCTCAACAAGAAAGGAGGAGGCACCAAGCCCATCCTAAAATGATGACTAAGCTAAGAGACCACTATATAGCCATTAAGAGAGAATTCCAAGAAGAAGCACAAAGGGTCGATCCTAATCATTATGAAGAACAAAGACCCCCACTTAGAGACATTCAATTGCAATTATCATCTAAAGCCTATTTAGCAAGGCAATTCGCTACCACATTCCATTCCTTGACGATATGGGCAAATATATAACTTCAAAATAAGGAGTGAGGCGTAGAATCTGCTTAGCTAAAGATGCCAACCTCCAAGAGGATTCATGAGTCCTTACTTTATTCAAAAGAGAGAGCAAGATCATGGAGTCAGTTTCACAGATAACCTTTTTCAACCTACTGCACAAGCTTTCTCAAGAGCCACAAGAATGGCACAAGCTTCCATTTGACTGTTGGTGCCAATCCCCATGGTAGAGGAGAAAAAGAAATGTACAATCCCATCCTAGGACAAACAACCCCTGCAATCCCAGTAGCAATTGGATTGTCATGAGAAAGCCATCAATATCAATTTTGAAGAAACCCAAAGGGCGGGTAGAAGAGACCTCTCACCTACCCTATTCACCTTTCTAGAGGCCTTCAAACACAAGCAAGATTGAACTAAGGAAGCAGTTGAAGAATGCAACTCAAGACATTAAAAGCTAAAAATCAAAAGGTGATAGGACCTCATCCACAAAGCACTTAACTACTATAGTTTCTTTGACAAAATCCAAGCTCTTCTGCCAAAGTTGCATAATAAGACTTTGGTGACCTTAGAAGATCCAACAGTTCCACCAACCAAATCTACCATAGGATAAAAATGGGACCAAGCTCCCAAGCAACCAAGAGAAAAGAAGTCAAATTTGTCAATATTGACATAGTGTGATGGTTTAATGTGGTGTTGTTTTTGCCACCAAGGTTCAAATGCCATTGGGGTGTTATTATTGAGTGTTTATATTGGGGATGAGGTTCCCCATTTGTGACCTCATTGATTCATAGCTCTGGGTCAAAAGCGTTTACCCCTTCAAAAAAAAAACTAGGAGAAAATAAGCCAAATAAGTAGGTCGACCCAAGCTCACTTAGAACTCAGAAAAAGAAGTAGCATGAATAACAGGATGGTTCCAAATCTTCCACTACTACCCCCAAATACCCAAGGAGAAGCATTGGAAAAAAAGGTGAGCAGCACATTCTTCGTTAGTGCCACAAAGGACACATTTTGAAGGACCCTAAAATCCTCTATTATGTTATCCCAAGTGAGACATTTATTTTGATACAACCAAATAAAAAAATTGTATTTTGGCCAAATAAATTTATTCTAGATTTTGTCCCACCAGGGGAAATCTCTATTTTCACCTTTTTGATCCAAGAATTGATAACCAAGAGCCACTGAATAAGCCCCTTTAAGACCTTGGCCCCAAGCAAGAACATTTGCTTCCTCCAAAGAGCAACATGGCCAATCTACACGAAAGGAAGAAAGGGTATCCCTAGGTTTTAGGAGTTCCCCCCATAGGCCAATTCCACGGATCCTTGTAATGATAGATAAGGGATTCACCCACCAAGAGAAAACTCTTAAAATCAAAAACTTTAGACCTCCCCGCCACCTAAAAGAACACACTCAAGGAGTGTAGAAGCAAAACAAAACATAGGATCAAGGGGTGAAGGTCCCATGCATCATTCCAAAAAGGGGCCATATGACAATTTTTAACAATCCAAAAGAAGCCTACTTTGATAATTGAAGCCCCCTTCTTAATGGTATTCCAAACCATAGAACCTTTCCCAATCAAATACTTTTCAAAACAGAATCATCAACAACTCATGCTAAATACTTGAAGTTAAGAATCCTAGCCCAAGGCTAGTCCAAATGTTTGCAATATCTCCAATGCAATTTAGCAACCAAGGCTTAGCTATTGAGCTCAAACTACCTAAAGCCAAGGCCACCAAACCTGATCCTAACTAATTAGACTTTATTTTTGGGAGTCCAATTCCCCCCACCCATTAGAACTTCCTTGAGGGAGAGTCAAAATCCTTAAGAAAGCTTTTGGGAACAAATAACACAAGGGATTTGTAAATAGGAAAAGCCTACAAATCAAACTTTAAAAGGGACAATTGACCAACAAATGACAACCATCAAAAAGTCCAATGACTGACCTGCATTCTAAATCTATCAAGAAACCTCTTTCCACTTATCTCTTCCGCAATTACCCGTCAATAAGGGAATACCAAGATAATAAAAAGGGCGTTGCCCTATTTTAAAGCACAAAATACGAGAAATTCTCTATTGGATGATCAAGAGAGTATTTAAGGAACAGATGTTGGACTTTTTAGTCTGTTGACCAAAAGCAATCAAATATATATCAAAGACTTTCCTGAAATTAATAGCCTCATGAATTTTAGCAACACCCAACAAAACAATGCCATTCACAAATTGAGGATGAGTTTCAAGGTCAAGATCTTGAGCCAAAGTCCACCCCTAGATGCAACCATTAGCTCTATGGTGTTTAAGCGGTTTGCCTAGACCTTCAACCATAAGGATGAAGAGATAAGGCAAGGATCAACTTGTCGCAACCCCCTGGTAGTGGAAATGAAATGAAAGATTTTAATGACGTCCACAAGACTAAATAGTCTATGGGACCGAGACAAACAACTTAATTTGTCTTCAAGCTCTTTTCCAAGTCGGACCTCCTGCTATTGATTTTGACTAGAAGGTTGGTCGTCTGATTGATCTTATCCTCCTCAAATAACTACTACATATTGTCCACCTCCAAACTATTTGTGTGTTGATTGTGGATATCTTCATAAGTTGTGCATTCCATGACGAAGTGCCATTCCGTCTCCACCGCCCCCTTATTACAGAATATGCACGTTCTTTCTTCCCAAGTCTCTTTAGGTATCTTCCACCTACCAGTCTCGCATCTAAGATGGTGCGATCCCGCCCTCAATTGCGCAACTAACAACCTCGCCTTCCCATTAATAGCTGCACCTAAATAGGATTTTTCACCATGATCCTTTGTTGGGTTAAACTCTTTGATGTAGTATGCTTTTTTTTGTCCAATCTGATTTGACCACATGGCAGTCCTAAATTTTTCCCTCACATAGTTTTTTATTTCACTATTGGTGCCAAGACATTCATGCAGTTTGATCTCCCACTTGTTCAACCACTTGTTGTTCTGCTTCATCCAAGTTTTCTTTCTCCGGTCCAGCGTCTCCTCCATAACTGTTTTGGGCCATCGGTGATTATCCATGTTTTCGACCTTCTTTAGATAACCTATCAACCAGGTTATCGCTGATGCTTCCAAAGGAAAAGCCCCCGCTTCAACTTAAAGAATCTCATATGGGATTGCGGCTGAAAAGAGGAAATGGGATGCCATTAATTAGAACAAACTAGGATTGAGAAGCTACACAACTTGTGACAAATTCAATCCTCACCGAACAAAACCCAAAAGCTAATAAAAAATTCATAAGGAAAGAGCATCTGACCCTATCATAAGCCTTGAACATGTCCATCTTCATAAACATAGCTTTATCCCTAGAACAACAAAGAGTGAATGGCCTTTGAGGCAACAATGATACCATCAAGGATCTAACGCCCCTTCACAATACCACCCTACTCCGGCAAAATGAGAGAAGTCGAGATTTGTTTCAAACATTCAGCAGTGAGTTTAGTGATAATCTTATAGGTTACATTGCAAAGGGCAATAGGGCAAAACAAATCAAAAGAGTTACGCCCCTCTTTTCTAGGAATCAAGGCCAAAAAGGTAAAATTGATTGCCTTAAGCATTTGCTTATTGGCTTGAGATTCATGTAAACCTCCAACAAATCAAGATTCAAAATTTCCTAGAACCCTTATTGGGCAGAATCTCTATAAGTGCCCATATGCATGACAAACACGACATTGAAAAGGAAGGGCTTCATAGTCTATCTATCGCATCCATTGCATATTCTCTGGTCTACTCTCTAAAGAGTTAGGCTAAGGTTTATTCAAATTAATTTAAACACAGATACAATCATAAGTTTTACCTTTCTTTATAGTCTAGGATGAGAGGAACCCACGCATTTTCCAAGGACCGCAGCAATGGATTGCAAATAAGACGATCTCCAAAATCCATGGGTAGCTAGATGAGATAGATCCAAATCAAAAAATTTGAAGGTAGCTCCTCTACAGGATCAAAACTTACATGCCAAGGTTTGATGAATAAACCAACTTTCAACCATTCTTGAGAAAACAACAAAAAAGTAGCCATCCGCAACAAGGATAATCTCCATATCTCCCTCGGGTTGTTGGGCCAAACATGCCCAAGCCTCCAGGAAGGACAAAGATTTTAATGACCATAAACTTACAAATCAATACACATTCAAAGAGATAAAACCTATGTTCTACAGAGTTTCCTGACGCGGAGACGGAGGGATGGGGGGACGGGTTTCAAGGACGGTGGGACGAGGAGCCTAAGTTTGGGGATGTCAGGGGGGCAACGACGGGGGGGCGGCGAGGGGACGGTGCTGAAATACATATAGTACTTGAAAAATTAGTTATAAAAAGATATCTAACTGTAGAAGCCTAAGGAATAAGTAAAGTTTGAACAAATTGCAATGATTGCATTGAACTAGTAATAGTTTCTGAATTTTAAAATTATAGTTTAATAGTGAACAATAAAAATCAAAATATAGACATTGGAACGAGAACTAAAAGTTCAAAATTTCATAATCATGATTCATAATTACAATCAACAATGTTCAAAGTTCAAACTTTAAAAACAAAATAGTAATACTAATGACTCATGACTCATGAGTCAATGGCTAATGGCCTGATGCCTCTAATCATCCCCAAGCTCCATGTCAATCTACTCATCATTGGAACTAATGGACCCCACATGCTGCCCTCTTCCTCTTGCAAGAATGAAGAAGCTCCTTTTGGCTTGCTCTCTCCTAAGCTTGCTCCTAACTTCGTAAGCCTCCTTGCAAGTTGCAGCTCAAAGCCTCAAACTCAGACTTTCACTTCACTCTTCCTCTTCAAGTTCAGACTGTAGCAATGAGTTTGTGAATAAGATTGAGACAATATGCCTCTCTTATAACTATTTTGAGAGGCCTTGGGGATTGGAGTCAACTTAGGGTTAGGGTTAGGGTTGACCCTTTGAAGTGACCTTTTTCTTTTTGATTTTTTTTATATCATCAAAATAAATGCTGCACCACAGGAGTCTTCTGCGAGTCTCGAGGACATCCCAGAGTCCCCTTTTGGAGTTTCCCAAGAAGAAACGTCCAAGAAATGTCCCCCTTTTAAGGAAACGTCTGGGATATGGAGGAGGAAACTTGGTGGCGGCGGGGGGACGTTTCCCAGGCATCCCCACGTCTCAGAGACATTGTCTCGGAAATGCCTGGTTTTTCAAGGGGGATGCCTACCCGTGGAACACTGGATAAAACACATCATTTGCAATCAACTCAAGATATATAACCAAAATAGGTTGATCTACACTTTTCTCCAAACAGCCATTTGATGTTGATTGTCTTTCCAATTTCTGATCAAAATTAACCTCATTCATAACAACATTATTGTGACCAAATGAAGAGGGCTCATCTACCCTATTTGCATCCTTGAAGGAGAAAGGAAGGAGTCCATTGGGCCCCCAACTGTATCCACACAAGCTCAAAACCCTCACGTCAAACCAAGTACACACAAGAAAAAAATCCCCAAAAGGGGCATCAAATGCCTGAACCCACAACCTCACCACCAACGCGCAAAAACGAGGCAAAGAAACCCCAAATCACAGGCCAAAAGCAACACATAAGGAAGATCGAGCCCATGGCCACAACCACAAGCAAGAAGACGAGGACAACATATGTTACTATAATGTCCCCATTTTAGCAATGCGCTCTTTTGTGACTAATAGCCTATTTCCGGAAATTCGTAGACTGATGAGAAGTGCAAATTAGGGTTTCTTATTTTGTAGGAGGTTTCAGATGAGCTTTTGAAGGCTTGCATGCAGGAGTTTGGAAGTGAGCTTTAGGGAGCTTTCTGGGTTTTTGGAGAGCTTCAGGGTGTGGTAACATGCATAATAAGAAAATGGCATGCATTTCTCTTTGGTACCTTGCATGCAGGAAAGGTTTCTGGGTTTTCAAATAGCTTCAGAATGGTATAACATGCATCTTCATCTGACAACCTTTCCAGGCACTTACTATTTTTAATAAGTCATGACGACTGCGCGGTTTGTGCTAAAAATGAGTTTGGAACAACTTACTATTTTTAGCAGTATGCTATTTTTAGTAAGTTCTATTTCTGGCAGAGCTATCTTTGGCAGTAGCATCAGCAGTCAGTTTTGTTTCCATTTCGGGCAATGCACTTTGGAGCATATTTGGCTTTTAACATTTTGAGGCTCATTTTGGTAGAATGATTTATTTAAGTCATTTAATATTTTAAATTCATTTTGGGCCCCATGGTCTAGGTTAATGACTTAATGATGTTTTAAAAGGTGGTCTTTGAGGGTGGACGCCTCATATGGAGTATTTTGATATTTTTATAACGTTTATTATGATCCTTAAGCCTTGGACGTCACTTTATGGAGGAGTTAAAACATTTTAAAACATTATTATTGCCAAAGTAATGTTGTATGCCTAGAGTAAAGGAGGAATAAATGTTTTTAAAAATTAAAATATTTCAAGAAAGCTTGGGCATCCCTTTTGGAGGGGAAAGGTTGGAATTTGAAAGGTCATCCAAAACTCTATTTAAGCAAAGCTTTGCTCTAGCTTTTGGTATTCATTATTGTTGTTTATAGCGAAATGTTGCTGAAATGAATTCAGAGCTCTCGCTTTGAGGAACGCATACCTCCTAGCTCCATCCATTCAGTTTCATACTTGCAAGACAGTACCTAACTGGATTCTGAAGACTGTGCTTCATCCAGGAGTACAGATTGAGTTAATTTCTGATTTTCGAATTCAGATTGCTGTTGTATAATCTGATTTTTAATGTTGCTGGTTATGTATGGCTGTAGGTGATTTTCAATCATAACTCATGGAGTGAATTTCTTTTTGTTTTGGGTATTGGCTCATCATTCTTCTTGGCTCTGGGCGCCCCTATTCACAAGTTTCCAAAATTTATTGTTAAGTGTTTAATTTTCTAGAGCTGGTCGACTTCTCCTTGAGGCCATCCCTTTATGCTTGCTTTCATTGGGAAATGTGCCAAGCTAAATATTGCAGATTGCAGACTTTAGCTCTTAGGAATTGGACGCCTAGTCCTCATAATATCCTTGCATTTGGTTTGGTTGTCATTGGAGCTATTTTGGAATAGTTTGAGCAATTTTGTGTGAGTCTCGCTTGCTGGTCTGAGTTTCAGTTTGCTGGTTTTTTTCATTTCAGACCTGGTTATTCCAGCTCATGCAATATTTCTTTCATGTTCTTACTCATATTTGTATTAAGGAATATTGTGTAACCATTGTATCGAAGTTGGAGCAGATTTTCATTGATAAATCATTGTAAAAGGCATATTGCAATTGTTGGTTTCAGTAGTACTGAATCAGCCTCTTTATCTTCAGCATATTTCATTTTGTACTTACTACTCCCGCTGAATAAGTGGTCGAGTTTTTAATATTTCAGTTTGCTTACTCCCGCTAAATAAGTGTTTGAGTATTTTAATTTAAATAATTGTAATAATTTCCCCCCACTGAAGAAGTGGCAGTGCGGAATTCATGGTCGGCTAACCGCCTACAGCAATTGTTCTTTCATTTCAAGTTATTTGCTAACGATCCCCGGCACCATATGCTATCACCTCGCCCACATTGGGATCTTGGTGAACATTCTTGGTGAAGGGTTACTTTTCCAAGCTGGTTATCTTTGGTGCTAACGCTAATCAATGGTTATTGTGTGGTGAAAACTCAAAAAAAAACTAAGGGGGATATTTTAGTTACATATCACAAACCTAGAATAACCTTCAGACCATTCATGTTATTAACAATATAAAAATTAAAAAATATAAATATATTAACAATATATAGATTATTATAATATTAGAATATGAATATTAAAAATATATAAAAATAATATAAATATAAATATATTGACATTAAATTTAACTTACAAATATATTACTAAAATAAGAAACATATAATATATTAGTATAAAATAAATAAACATAAAATGATATTGATATATATACATATAAATTGAAGGGAAATACAATTGCTGCTTTTAGAGATTACCATTAGCCATGAGTAGCTAAAAATGAACATTTGAGGAACAAAGACTACTACGTATCCAGATATTACAAAGAAATTGAAAACAACAAATAGATGTAAACCCATAACAAATAGGATCAACGAAAAGCTGTAGACCAGTATCTGTTCTGTTTGCTGCTGTATTTCCTAAATAGAGGCCTAAGTATAGCTGCCATTCAAGTATATTGTCAGATCTTTATGTCCTCTGACAGTGCATATCAAGTTGCATCATCATTGAATGAATAGCAAAATGGAGCCTAATGTGCAGATTGAAATATCAATTCAAGCAGCATGTATAGAATACAAGTTCAGAGTGTATGGGGGATATGTATCATAGATATTGCTCAGAATTCATATGTTCAAAACAAGTTTGTGCCTAGACAAAACCTTTCATAAACATTTATGAGAAGAAAATTTACAGACCTTAACTGCGATTTAGAGAGAAAAAACATTTATCAGACAAAAATTAATAAAGCTTAACTGTGATTAAAATTGGGGTCCTAAAAATCTGTTTTTTTTTTTTAAGAGTTTTTTCAGATTTCACTCAGATTTGCCCTGGATAATATAGTCTAAAACATCTACGTATATTTATTTATTTTCATTTTAGCCTTCCTCAAAATTCCTATGACAACAGAAGCCTAGGAAATAGCATTGATTAAAAAAAATATTTATAATTACGTACCAAGTACTAAGCCACCACCCAACACCCGTGCCACTTCCATACCAAAATTTCCCTCCCTGCAAATTGAACATTTTTTCTCAAATGCACAGTCTTGTAAAGCACAATTCAATATAACTAATGAAATTATAAATGCAGTGCTGCACAGCAAAGAACAAAGAACAGAATTTAACCACTTGACCAACAACCCATTTACCACACTCGTAATTACTAAAAAATGGCAATTCCTACCTTCCCAACACCATTCAGGATAAATCCAGGATAGCATGATCAGAAATGTTACCACAAGTAGAGCTACCACCTTACCATCACAACATTAGTAACAAAGAAATAAGAACAAGAAAACCAACCAGCTTACCAAAGCAAAATAAAATGCTGAGACTTGAAATGAATTATCAAGGCCAGTAAAATATGCAGATCAGTGGGAAATGTCCTTGCTCAAGCATAGAAACAAAACTAAAGAAAGCATATTCATTTACAAGAAAATTAATCCAGAACTTTGTTTCCTATCAAAACTTACTGCACTCTCCAAGAGCACCCAAAGACGCTGGGAGTAGAGAATTCATGGAGCAGCCTTAGCTGATGTTGAGGAGAGTTCTAAATAGCTCAGATGAGAGCTGTGGCTATGGCTATGGGTGTATTGGTGGAGTTATTACATGATGTGACAAAGAGGGTAACCAAGTTGGAAGAAGAACTAAGACAATAGAAGAGGCAAAAGCAAACAAAATAAAACAAGCTTCTGTTAACTCTTCTCCTACCGTAAGACCATGAAACTCTTTATTTGTAATATTCTATTCTACAAGAGTTGTGTTCATCTATTATTCTAAAGGAAGGCAGTTAACAACTACTATTTTTAGGAGAACAATCCCCAAAAATAATTCAACCATTCATTGAACAGTCTACATCATAAATCTTCCAGTTTCAAATATATATATATAAATAAAGGTAATACTATCAAGCAAGCTCTTCAGTAACCAATTTCCTTCAACAACCATTTCTTTGATGACTTTACCTCATTTACATTTGTAATAATCACAAGGAAAAGGGACCCACAAAGCACCAAGCGCCTCTAAGATATTCAACCATGTATCAGGGAAGCTCTTCAATAACAGATTTCCATGAACAGCCATTTTTTTGATGACTTTTACCTCATGTACATTTGTAACAATCACAAGGAAAAGAGACCCACAAAGCACCAAGCACCTCTAAGCAATGTTCGCACTTTTAGTGCATGGCATGCCTTACAAGCCTCCTTAGTCTTCCAGTAATTATCAATGCCAGATAAATTTTAAAACAGTTAAGTAGTTGTATTTCCATGTTGACCTTTGAGAAATATTAGATTTATACTTGTACAAGTCTGGAGTTATAGTACATATTATATGGAAACCTCTGCCAATGTCTTGTAAATTTTGGAAAACTTGCTAATATGTAAAATCTAATTTTCTATGTAGCTAAAATTTGACCAATTGACAGAAAATAGTCAAAGAACAGAACCTTAACAAAGAAGGATGCTAGCCTGAGAGTCTCCCTTGAGCTACTTTTAAGGGTGAGGTCCCATGGAGGAGACTAACCCCCCATTTTCGCTAGGAAGCTTACCACTGACAGCTGTTTATTGAGGGCTGTTGAAAATATAGAATCTTTGCCTGAAAACCAAGAGCAACAATTCTTTGGGCAGGAGACTTTGCAAAGGAGCTGAAGTGGGTTCTTAGATTTTTCAGCCCCCTCTTGAGAGACTTTTAGTCATATTGTCCAGTAGATACTGTATGTGGAGCAAAGATTTTTAGTTAATTTCTGTTCAATATATTTAGTGGCAGTTTTTTATACAGATTCTGAGAACGAGTGAAGCAGAAAATTGTGTATGGTGGAATCAATGGGTTACACTCAATGTACCCTATAATCTTAACACCGGAACCTCACCACAAGTCTGCTGGATTTACAGGCCGCTTTATTGTAGTGGGGAGATTTATACATGGGCCATCCTCTCATGAGTGCTTTCAATAATCTACACTGCAGACCATTTTATTTACAAGATGCTAGCACTCAATAAATGACAAAGGCTCCTCCATGACATCACTAAGCAATTCATTAGTTTAACCACTGCTATGAATGCAAGTACATAATACAAGTCATGAGAGATGGATTATTAAAGGAATGACTACTCATAAGAGATGGATGGTTGAAGGAAATGATTCAAACCTTAAATACTTCACGCTTTTGATCCTGAAAGTTTGATAACGCTGGACAGCAAAAATTACAAATACTAAAAGTATGAAAGGGCTAGGGAGCTCTAAAATGAATGCATCACAAGGAACAACACTTGCTAAAGTTTTGCAAATGGTCTAGCAAGCTAAGCCGGCTTGATTTGGGGGAAAACACCATTCTGAAGCTCACTGGCACTCAGATTGCAGACATCCAAAGTTGAGCACACTGGAGCCAAAACAGAATCAGGGTGGTTGGTCTCCTTAGTTAGGCATATTTGAGCTATAGTACTGAGGTGGTTGACCACTGTTAAAGCCCTGCCATGTGATACAAGTCTCCAGAGATGGAAACTAATGCTATGCAATGATTCATTTCGCTAGTTATATCTCAACTCTTCACCCACATGAGCATCAACTGATGAAATTAGTGCCAAAAGAACAATTCATGTTGATAATAGATGAGTATTTAATGACAGATACTATGAGAGATGGGTGATTGAAAAATTACCGAGTATTAATTCTCTGTGCCATTAATTCCAAAATATAATATCTGAAAAGGTAACTTGTCCCACTACAAGGAATGGAAAGCAATCACCAGCAGCAGAAACGTCAAATACTTAAAGAACTCAAAATTACTAAAACAACAAAAACAACACTTATACATAATGGAATATAAGAAAACTACAACTCATATTATGAAATGAAATGATTTTATTTATACAGGCCAAACCATAGGCAATCGAAGGGAACACGTGATTAAAAATCCTGAAGCTCTGTGCAAGTCTTTCTACATATTCTTATAAGACTGGAAGTGAACAAGAGTAAAAGAAACTTTAAACCTGGCCTACTTCATTTACCTTGTTCAAATTTACTACTCGTAGATTTTGATGCCGTGACCAAGATCACTGTGATCTCAAACTTGCCAAAGCATTAAGAACATCATCACATAGAATTTTCTATTTAGACATTGTAAGATAGTTTTTTAGGTCACTTGCAAGCACGACTCTCAGTTTGATTTATAAGATTTTGTTTGGCAAGCCTACAAGTGGATTGTTTTCCATTTACCTTATATATTATTCAAAATTTGTGTCCTAGGTTTTGACCTGTTGACCAAGTGCAGCAGTGAACTCACATTTGCTAGAGCATGACTCAGCATGTAGAATGTACTTCACCTAGAATTCTTAATTTAGGGTAAATTAAGGTTATAGCAAATGATTCAATGTTGACCCACTCCCCCTGAAAGACAAGGGTTTTGGTAGGTCTGACCAAATCAAAAACAAGAAAACATGGTTTTTTTATCAATTTGGGAGTTCTTCGCTAGTAGTTCAGAGACTATAGAAGTAACATTGAATTAGAGGAATGCATAACGTATTTCAATTTTGTGGTTTTTTTGTTGTTATGATATAGAATAAAAGTGAAACAGTAAAAAGGAACGAGAGCAGAGAATACAGAGGAAGCCGAAATTTTTATTTTTCCAATTTGGGGTTTTTTTTCTACAATGAAAAAAAGTAAAACATTAAAAATAGAGTAGAGAAAAGTTTACAGAGTAAGCCAATAAAAATGTCAATTCTTTATTTCAATTTGGATGTTTTTGGCTACTATGATGAAGAATATAGTAAAAAAGAACTAGAGAAACAGAGGAAGTCGTTATTTTTTAAAAATTTAGAGGCTTTTTTCTACTATGAAGGAGAATGAATTAGTTAAAAAGAACTAGAGAAAAGCTTGCAGCCCAGGTGAATATTGAAGTGGTTTTTATTCCAATTTAGATGTTTCTGCTACCATAACAAAGATAAAGCAGTTGAAAAGAACTTCAAAAAAGCTTACAAAGGAAGCCAACAGATTCGTGGTACTTTTTAAGATTTGGAGATGTTTTTGCTACCATGATAAAAGAAGAAAAAGTAAAGAAACGTAGAAAACTAAAGGCAGCTTAAATACTGCACAGTTGATTCGAGAACACATACATGAAACAACACACAGAAATAAGCCACTGAAAGCAGTGAGAAAAGAAAAAGCTTACAAAGGAAGCCGGAATTGTTGTCCAATGAGCCCTTTATTGACATTGGACAAAGACTCTGGCTGCAAATCAGTTGCAGAAGAAGATGAAGCAGGAGACAGCCATCCTTTTCCAGCTTGAACAACCCTAAAACTTGCAACTTTTGCCTCAGCCACTCTACACCCTGCTCCTCCTCCATAACTCCCACCATCAACCTGAGCTTCATTAAATTTTCTCAGCACATCAACCTTCTTACAAGCAGGGCATATTCCCCACCACTGCCCAAACTCTTCCCCACAGTTTTCACACACCCAAATAGACTTTATCTTCCTGGCCCTTTTATACCTCATCAACACAACAGGCTCCTCGTCGTTAACTTTATCTTGTTCGCCCTCGGACAAAAAGCTTACGCTTGTTGTGTTAATCCATGCTCTACCAAATCTTAGCGGGGCTGTAATATTCTCATTGCTAAAGTTGTTATCAGAGCTCTGAACTTTTGAGGCATGGAAGATGTAGGAAATGTTTCTGCCCACAGGTTTTATCCTGCTGTGGAAAAACTCTAGAGTTTTACAGGGATTTGAGGCCCGAATTTCTCGCTTACACATTAACGAGATAGGATAAAATTTGTGGGTTGTGCAGGTGGTAAAGAATCGGCAAATTCTATACATTTTCGCACAACAGGAATTCGTCTCTTGATGTTTGAATCATTCTCTATTTTAAAGGCGTCTTGGAGGGAAAAAAAAAACCTAAATACTATTTAACAATCTTACAGGAAAGAACAATTTAACAATCTTACAGGAAGTCTCCGAAGTTCGGAATACTTGTCCCGAAGGAAAAGCCTCGACGCGTAGAAATTTTAGGAACAATTTGTATAAACTAGCAATTGGATTCAACGGGCAGATTGATAAAAAAAATTATTACAATAAAATTTAGTTATTGATATAAATTTTGTATAGTTAAATCTTTAATTACAATTAATATACATATCAATTTATAACTGTTTTATTTAGTTAAAAATTATTTTATATTATTTTGAAACTATTATATAAAATGTAGATAAACATTAATAATATAAAATATATACATTTTAATAAATATATTGTTTATTGTAAAGTAATAAAAAATTAATTAAAATAAAAATTATGTATCATGATAACAAATTCTATCATGTGTAATTTTTTTAATTTAGTACTTTCATAAGAGTGTGTAAGAATTGAAACACATTTCTTATTGATAATTAATAATATTTTATAGTTAAAATTGAGAAAATAAAAATTAGTTTAAATAGTCTATATGTCAAGTTAAATAATACATAAATGATAGGATAACTTTGCAAATAAATCAATCTTAATTGATTATTAAAGAAAAATAATTAAAAGTAAAATTTATGTAAAAATGTCTTAAATGGTTCAAATAACTCTTGTAGATGACAATGTACATGCATTCCAAGTTCTTGGGAATAATCTATGTCTTAAAAATGTTCAATAATTTGAGCTCCTTTAACAAACACCAATTCATTTCATATTTTTAGGAAAAAAAAACTCCATTGATTGTCACACTTTAGTAGGAATGAATTGTAAATTGTTAGACTATTTGATTGCTATAGATTGTGCTGTTTAGGTGGAATGTAGAGAGATAGAACACATTGTGAACAAAGCCTCTCTACATAATAGTGTGATGTTTAGGTAGAATGTAGAGAGATAGAACACATTGTGCACAAAGCCTCTCTACATAATCTACTATGTATCATGATTGGCACAATAACATGGAATGGCTAAATAAAATAAATATCACAAAAATTAGTATTTTAATATTGAGGCCATAAATTGATAATAGAAGTTAAAATAATCTCATTCAATATTTTTAAATAATATTAAAATTGAGAACAAAATTAGTACAACATCAAAGAATAATAAGGTTGAGAATAAAATTAATACAACATCAATCATATTATTAATAAATATTTCCAAAACCCAACATTTGTTAGGTTGGACAAAAATACTGAAAAAATAAATAAATAAATAAATTAAATTAAATTAAAAAGTGTTAAAATTGGAGAGCATAAATTGATTTCTCCATTCTCTATTATTAAAATTATGGATCCAAAGACCCTTAAATAGATATTATACATGGACAAATGTGTCTCTTACATGAGACATGACTCTTTGTGATTAAAATATAAACTAAAACCCCTTATAAACTTTATTCCATCACACAACTTCACTAGATGATGGGGACCACCTATAACAAATAGGTTTATTAGCTACCTATGTAAAAATGAAGAATATTTGACACCAATGCCTTCTTGAAAGTATAAAAAGTTATCCTTCTTTTGAATAGCCTTGATTACTTTTGTCCATCATTATACATGGTAAGACATTCTTTATAGTTATATCAATAAAGAAAGTGAAGCATATTCAATGAACTTTGCGATTAAAAAACCTTCACAAATTTAGTAATGATCTTTTCGATCAATTTCAATAATGATCTTTGTGACCAAAACCTTAAGAGATTTAGTAACGATCTTTGTGATCAATTTCAACGATGATCTTTGCAACCAAAACCTTCAACGATCTTTGCAATCAAATCCTTCACAAATTTAGCAACAATCTTTGTGATCAATGTTGTAACTATTCAATAATGATCTATATGATCAATACTACAACTTTTTAAGTTCAACAATGATCTTTGCAATCAACGTTACAACCATTCAGCATTGATCTTTGCGATCAACAATACAACTTTTAGGTTCAATAATGATCTTTGCAATCAACGTTACAACCATTCAACAATGATCTTTGCAATCAACAATACAACTTTTTAGGTTCAACAATGATCTTTTGGGATCAATATTGCAACCATTCAACAATGATCTTTGTGATCAATGGTACTTGTTCTACATATATGAGTGCTCCAACTTCAAATCTTGCACCACTTGCATGATTTCTATTTTATTTGACATGAGAATATTTATGCTTGTACAATATTTTGATCATACTTGTGACCTTTTTCTAGTTATACACGCTGATGCATCCACAATCCATCTATATACTATCTTGTAGAGGTTGTTTCTTCCATTTTTGTTCCAACATAATTTTTTAGAATAATTCTTTAATCCTGAAATACTACAAGGATGAATATCCCAACACAATAAGTAAATATTGGCAATTGGCAATGGAAATAATATCCTCCTCACTAACTCAACATCAAGTAGTGTTTGGAATTATCTCGTGCTAATCTCCTTTGCATAAAAATTCTACTAGAAAGAAACCATCAAGTGAATGATAAATAATTTAAGTAAATATGTGTTTCTTATCGCAAGGCTATGACTATATATATGGTAGCTGATTTTAATCTATTCAAGTGGATCCTTCTGCACGGTTTCCTTCACAATATAGATTGCCTCTAAATGTTTATGCAAATTTCTTCTCACCGTGATTTTTGGGGGAGTGTTTTTTTCTCTATTCTTCACACCTTCACATTCCACCTTTCCTTAAAATTACAACTTCAACCTTGGGTGGTGGCTTAAATTATTAAGACTTGGACTGTAGATTTTTTATTTTATGTGGGCTCCTCTTTTTAATAAAATATGATGAATGATGAGGGAATATGAGAGAGTGAGTGCAGAGCTCTAGGGAAGTTGAATGGTTTGATAGGACTTTGAAAATTTTCCTGGTTCCATGAAGTTACATTTCACAAAACTTGGGTTTTTCTAGTTATCTCTAGGTTAGGGTTTTGTGTTTCATCAATTAGGGTTCATCATTATGGCTAAAACCCTCCTAAAACCCTAATAGTGCAAAATCTTAGCTTTTTCTTCTAATCGCATGTTGACCTGAAATCACCGATCCTTGATCTATTAAGAAATGACTTAAGCCTTTGACATCATTTGATAATCGGCCTTTTCATCCTAGTAATACCAATCATTTCCTTTTTTCAAAAATATTTTGTTAAAACTTTAGGTCTCGTGGGTCATGAATTATCAACACATTAAGTCTAAAGTTTTAATCCTAGGTTTGAAAAATTATTTAAGTCAAGTCTAAGATAACTTAGCAAATGGCCCCGCTTTAAGTTATGAACTTAAAGCACGTGCATAAAGTTTCCTTACATGGCTCGGCCTAGCCCCTCATTATGTCAGGTGTTTGGTATTCATTGGTTCCTCGTTGTCCGACATGATTAAAATATTCATGGAAAAAGCCTTGTGGGATAGCGTCATGTGTCCAGTCTTCATGATGGACTCGATGGTCTTATAAAAGGAAAATATGGTGGGGCCTTCATCTAAGGGCTGATATGGAGCCACGTGGATATCATCTGAACCATTCCTCGCCATCCTACAGGTGGTCCTTAAGTAGATCTGAGATGCATGAGGGATTGCGGGAGGCTGTTGCATGGCATTATCTGGAACGTCCAAAAGACTATTGAATGAATGAAATATTTCATGGAAATATTAAGGCAATGTATCAAAGGTTAAATGGTGTAAAGTCGAGTACACGTAGCATTCTATGCTTAATCAGTGTTGGAGATAATATAATCTTATCCATCCATCCTATAAAAATTTAAGGCACATGTTGGAATTCTTCTAAGTATGGACGTGAGCTTGGAGATTAAAAGGTGCACAGGTCTTGCCACATGGAGAAATCAGGATTACCACATGGAGAAATCAGGATTGTGAGGAAGTGACACATCAGCTGTCTCAAAGCTTTTCAAAGAAGGAAGGGCCCATGATCACGAAGCGAAGCTTTTCCAAATGGTCGTCTCTCATTGGCTCAATGTGGCAGTCAAACTGAGTCAAGTTTTTCAAACTTGATTGACTCCATCTGAGCCTTCCAATGGTCCAAGGCATCATGAGATCAACAGCTAAGATTCAAAGTTGAAGGTTTGAATGGATTGAGTCATTCTAGTTCATGCAAGCGAGTAGCAATAGCGGATATGATGCTTTCTTGCCAAATTAAAGAGCTTTTCACCATAAAACCTTAGATTAAAGCATAATTCAAATTTATCAAAGCATCCTCGAGCATCTGGAGTTCAATTATAGCATCTTTCGAGCTTCTTATATCTCAAAGCTAGGGTTTTTAGTGTCTACACACTAGTAGGTAAAATTTGCATCTCTTGTACCCAATTTCCTATGAATTTGCATGTATTTTCCAATTATGTGCTCAAAATTACATGTTGCATTTCTTTTAAGGTTTGGCGTTCATTTATTGTCATCACATTGCTTTAAATTTGCCTAGTTTGTGTGTGTTTTCTTGAGAAAACCTAATTTACCTTGCAAGAAACCCTAGGTTACCTTATAGAAAGCCCTAGTTGTGTTACCTATTACTCAATTGTTGAAATGGCACTACCAAAAGCTCAAGCTTCTAGCTCAACCCCAAAACGTGCCCTGTTTGACAACTTATTTTTCAAATTACCTAATTCAACCAATGATAAAATCAAGGGTAAAATTATGTTTCAAGGCCCTAAAACAGACAAAGTTATTGTGGAATAAAAATATGCCATAAAGGACATTGTAGTGTTGGCCACCAGATGGGAGCTTTTTAAATATTTGTCTGGGAAGAGAAATACCAGTGTCCCAAGTTGCAATGGTTGGAGGTTAGACATGGGAAAACTTGTTATCCCTAATGTGTATCTAGATATTGACCTGTTGAAGGTCGTAGCTATAAACTATGACCCAAATATTCGGGTTGTGAGGTCACATGCTGGTGTTAAGATGATTGACTTGACCTATAAGGGAATAATTGAGGTTTTCAAATTAAACCCTAATGCTATTGAGCCAATCAACCAAAAGGTATTAAAAGAAGAGTATGAGAACAATAAGGCAACCTTTAGGGTAATAACCTTGCCTAATTTTATGGTAACGGGAAAGGGGAGGAGTAAATTAAAACTTACATCTATTGATAAAGAGCCTTTTTCCCAGTGGATATGTTCCAGTTCTATTTTATTAGGCCTTATTACACCTTGTGCCAAATTCTAGGAATGGACCCACCTTAGAGAATACCTGTAGCATTTATGTACATGGTTGCTAGCATTCAACATGTGATGGTAAATAAGTAGTATGATTTTTCCAAGTATTTATCTGAATCAATTCATAAAGCATTGGTAGCACTCAAAAATGGTGAAACTGGAGTGAGATTCTAATGGTATTCCTTATTGTTGCACATGTTTTTGTACAAGGGAGTGGATGAGTTTGGCAAGGATATGATATTGAATATGAGGGGTGAGGAGAATGAGCACCTCCCTGTCCAGACATGGACTCATCACCTTGACATGCATGATTCAAATTCTAGTTTTGTCACTTTTTCAAATCTGTTTGGTGCAAGATTGAAGAGGTATTTGGTGAGGAAACTACCAAGGATTCCTAAGGAATTGCATGATTTCTTGAGGCCTAAAGAAAGGAGGCCTGAATTGGGAATTGATAACAATTGGGGAGACATCATCCCTTAACCAAATTGCACTATCATCAGGGTATATGGCACAAACACTGCTTCACATATTTTCCCAATAGATGTGCCATTGAGAATTGGCTTTTTGGAATTCATGTGGCAACTGGGAAGAGTTGAGGACTAGCACCTAGCAGGACAGAAGAAAGGAACTATTTTCCCACCTTAATCTAGGACACAAGCTGCTTTGCCAACATCAAATCCCAACAAGTATAATCTCCTAGATTAGCTTAAGAAGACCCCCGTATAGATATCAATCTTAGAGTTATTAAGGATATCCCCTGTACATTGGGAAATCTTAGAGAAAGTTTTATTAGAGTCATTTGTCCCTGAGGATATCGACGTTGATCAATTTCAAGCTATGGTGGGCCATATCACTAATCATCTTCTCACCTTTTCAGAATAAGACCTACCGTTACAACCATCTCATGATCTTGCTTTACACCTTGAGGTATTTATTCATAAAAACAAGGTTAAAAGAGTCTTAGTGGATGGAGGTGCTGGTCTAAATATTTGTACCCTTCAATTAATCGAGCACCCAAGCTATTCAGAGGATACTATTGAGAAAGCAAAGAGTAGCACCATTAGAGCATATGACGACCAAGAGCGAGTATCTCAGGACATCATTGCACTACCCATTCAAGTGGGACCTATCATTGCAGAAACTACATGCCAAGTGTTAGATCTTGATCTTCCATACAACATTCTACTTGGTCGATCGTGGATCCATGCCCTAAAAGTTGTAGCCTTGATTTATCATCAATGTGTGAAGTTTCCTTTCAAGGGCAGAGAAATTACCATCCATGGAGATCCTGAACCTTTTTACTACTGCAAGAATCTTGAGGCCAAGTTTTATAAGATACCCCAAATACCCAAGAATGATGAAGGGCCTACACCAGCTGCCTCATTTGTTGACCCATCATCCCTTGCATCTACCTCGGTGATGAAAACATTCGTTGTGCAGAACATTCCTGACATCAAGGCAGTGATTCAAGATGATGGTTGTGGGAACTATAAGCTAATGAAGGATAGCTTTGTCTTCGAAGAACTACCTCTTTTTCCTCAATCCCACGAAAAACCCACATCTAGTACCAAAGATCCTGAAACAATCAAGATGGAAGCTACTACCTTCACCAAGTGAGGGGATCTAAATCAAGAAAACATCAAAGAGGAGGATGTCTCTAAACTCCTCTATCGTTATGAATGACCTGACCCTATTCTTCCCATGGAAGATAACAATAAAGGCTTGCAGCTAATGAAGGGATGGGGTTATAACAAGAATGAGAAACTAGGACAAAATGACAATGGCTTACTAGAACCCATTGTTCTTGAGAAATGATTAAAGAATCTTGGCCTAGGTTTTACTACTAGCAAGGTAATCCTTATTGGCAAAGATACTTCCGCTAAATGGGTTGAGGCTTCCTCTTGGTTACCTACATCGCGTGATATGACCTTAGATGACTTCTCCCTTGATGTGGTTGACTTATTTGAGAATAAATCCCTCTTCATGATATCCATTACATCCTTTGATCCAAGCAATCAACCAACTGAAAAACACCTAGTATACCCCTAACTCATTGACATGGACCAACAAGGACTACTGATTATGGATTTATTCAAAAAAAATGAAGTGATCTTAGAATTTATGGGACTCCACGACAACCTATCATGGGCAGATCACAAAGCAGGTTTTGACATAGAGCTAGACATAGGGGCATACTATGGGGAGACGATTGAATCCTTCAATCGCAAAATTGATGAGATGCAACTAACATGCAGATCCTTGAGTGAAAACCACATTGTGGAACTCTCTTATCCTAAAATAGTAAAAACAAAGGATGCATTTGATGGTGAAAACCTCTGTGAGGCACCCAAGGGTGAGGGATTCAATCTCCCCCTTAGTGCAATGCATCTAGAAAATTTAGCAGTGCTAGTAGAAAAATCCATTCCAGTCAATGTGGGAACAAATGAAGCACCTAAGATCACCTTCCATGTTGAATCCTTGTTGGATGAAGAATAAAAAAACCTAGGAGCATTCCTGAAAGAGCAAAGAGATAGATTTGCATGGTCATACACTGATATGTCAAGGCTTAATCTAGAAGTGGTTGTGCATCACTTAGCAGTCTATCCTGAAGCCAAGCCAGTAAAGCAGAAGTTAAGAAAGATGCACCCTCAAATAGCACTCTTGGTGAAACTAGAATTACAAAATATTCTTGACATTGGATTCATTCGACCGATAGATTATCATGAGTGGCTTTCAAACCTAGTACCAATCTCAAAACCCACTTGGGGCATCAGAATCTGTACTAATTTTGGAGACTTAAACAAGGCATGCCCGAAGGATGATTTTCCTCTTCCTAACATTGACCTCATTGTGGACTTAACAGCTGGGCATGAAATGCTATCACTCATGGATGGTTTTTCAGGCTATAATCAAATCATGATCGCCAAGGAGGATCAACATAAAATTGCAATCACTTATCCGTGGGGAACCTATTGCTGGAATGTGATGCCATTTGGGTTAAAGAATACAGGAGCAACCTATCAAAGAGCAATGACCCTCATCTTTCATGACATGATCCACAAAATAGTCAAATATTATGTGGATGATATTTTGGAAAATTCAAAGAAAAGAAGTGAGCAGATACCAGTCTTAGGACCCATCTTCGACGACCTTGAAGAATACAAGGTGCGACTAAATCCAAAAAATTGTGTCTTTGGGGTTACATCAGGGAAATTTCTTGGCTTTATCATCTCACAAAGAGGGATAGAAATTGATCCAACAAAGGTAAAATATATCCTCAACATGGAACCACCACAAACACTGAAGTAGATGGGAGGATTACAAGGAATATTGCAGCCCATCAAAAGGTTCATAGCGCAACTATCAGATAAAATCCACCCCTTTTCGCATCTTATCCATAAAGGAATAACTTACAAATGGGATGAGAAATGTGATAAAGCTTTCCAGTAGATCAAATATTATATATTGACACCTCTAGTGCTCATGCCACCAATACCAAACAAACCATTGGTCCTGTATATCTTAGCAACATTAGTAGCACTAGGAGCTCTTCTAGCACAACATGATGAAAATAGAAAGGAAAGGGCTATCTATTACATTAGTAGGAAATTAGTGGGCTATGAAATGAACTATTCACCCATTGAAAAAGAATTCTTAGCAGTAGTTTTTGCTTCACAAAAATTCAGACACTACATGTCACATCAAATCAAACTTATTGCAAAGATTGGCCCATTGAAGTACTTGTTATCTAAGGCAACTCTCACTAGGTGAATGGCCAAATGGGTGATGATCTTAATTGAATTTGACATAGAATATGTGGAGCGCAAGGCAATCAAAGGACAAGTGATTGCAAACCAACTAGAAGATGCACCTATCCATGCAGAGAACCCTTTGATATTTGAGTTCCTTGATGAATCAGTGTTCTTGGTCAATCTCACAGATCAATGGAAGATGTACTTTGATGATCGTTCACCCAACATGGATCAAGAGTGGTATTATTTTCATCACCCCTCAAGGTGATTGCATTACAAAGTTATATAGGCTATCATTTCCATGTACCAACAACATTGATGAGTACGAAGCCCTAATCATAGGTCTAGGGATCGCAATTCAATGACAAATATAAGAGATGAAAGTCTACAGGGACTCACAGTTGCTTATCAACCAATTCAATGATGACTATCAAACTAAGGATGAAAATCTCACTCCTTATAAGAAGATGGTAGATAATCTCAAGGAAATTTTCATAAACATAAATTTTGAGCAGATTCCTCACATGAACAACTGAGTAGCAGATGCTTTGGCGACAATCAGATCATTATTAGACATGTCAAACAGTGTCCTTCAATGTGAATTCTTGGTAGAACAAGTTCTCGTATTGAATTTTGAAATCCCTGAATCTGAATTCGTGTGTGTCATTGTTGGTCTTGGATCCCCATGGTATAATGACATATTTATCTACCTTAGTAGAGGAACTCTCCCATCCGATATCACCTCCAACTTTAAAAAGACCTTTGTCAAAAAGGCATCCCGATTCGTGATCATAGCCGATACCCTTTACCGTTGAAGCATTGAAGGAACATTACTATGATGTCTTAACCAAGAGGAAGCCTTAACCACTTTAACTGAAGTATATGATGGCATAAGTGGTTCCCATTATAGCGGCATGACTTTAGCTAAGAAACTGTTGAAGACGGGGTACTACTGGCCAACTATGGAAAGAGAAGCTCATTAGTATGTGCAAAAATGTGTCCAATGTCAATAGCATGGAGATCTGATTCATGCTCCAGCTCATAAATTTCAACCGATGATCACACCTTGGCCTTTTTCACAATGGGGACTTGACCTCATAGGAAAGATCACTCCAACCTCATCTAATGGCCACAAATTTATCATAACAGTCATTGAGTACTTTACCAAGTGGGTTGAAGCCATTCCTATGACCTACATAATGGGGAAGCAAATTTCCAAGTTTATCCTAAATTACCTAATCTACCGTTATGGTGTTCCACAAACCCTTATCTCAGACAACAAAACACCCTTCAAAAATCAGGATGTGAAAGAGCTATGTCAAAGATTCAACATCCAACACCAATTCTCTACCCCCCTATTATCCCCAAGGTAATGGCCAAGTTGAGGCTACAAATAAGACCATTCTAAAAATCCTAAAAAAAATAGTCAATGAAGTTGGTCATGACTGGCATCTATAGTTAAATCTCACTCTTTGGGCCTATCGAACTAGTATCCGCACACCCACAGGTGCAACCCCTTTCTCTTTGGTCTATGGATCAAAATCCATTTTTCCTATTGAGGTTGAGCTCCCATCACGAGTGTCACTATAGAACCTGATCACCTATGAAGAATACAGAGTCTCTCGGCTGAATGAGCTAGAATTCATGGACGAGCGTCGTCTTGATGCCCTTAACCACTTGCAAATATATCAAAAATGACTAAAATAGAGCTATAACAAGAATATAAAATGTCGGTCTTTCCAAGTAGGGGATCTTGTCCTAAAGTAGAATTAAGAGAATCTAACAAATCAGGATAGTAAAGGAAATTTTAAGCCTAACTAGTTGGGTCCCTTTATCGTCACAACAAGCTATGGATCAGGAGCATATCAATTATCAACTCCTGAAGGTGAACCCTTGCAAGAGCCAACTAATAGCTTGCATCTCAAAAAAATTAATGCCTAGTCTTGAAGGGTATAAATCTGAAAATACAAAAAATTAAAAAATGATCAAAATCCAAAAAAATAAGAAAATAAATTGAAAAAGCAAAGAAAAAAATCGTTCTCTAGTGAAAACCACTTCGGTGGTGCTTTGGTCAAGTACCTTGATGAAAACCTAGGAAATAGGCGCCTTGCGTAAATAAAGCACCTCCATCTACCTTTGGCTCTTTATCCTACCATTCTTTCCATCACCCATCCACGTCCTTATCATAGTTTGATGTTGTGAAGTATCATATCCCCTTTAGTACTACTTGGCATATTCCTAAGGTCAGTTTGTCCTGCCTATATATCAAGGTATTCTATCGCGTCACCTTGGGGGAAATTCGTTATGAATCATATCGAGTTATTGTATATCTTGAGGTTATTTGGAAATCTCATTAGAAAATCCAAAAACATTCTTAAAACATTCATCAGAAAATCCAAAAACATCAAAATCCTGTACAACTAAAATCCAAAAACATTTTGAAAGTTGTAAAGGAAAAAATCCAAAACATCCAGAAAACATCAAAAAAACCCTAAAAAGGTCAAAACATCGAAAATCAAAAAATTAGTTCATTTGTCGAACTACGTCGTCTCTGAGCTTGAACGTAGGCAAGGCCATCATTGATATGCCCCCGAGACACCCTAGGCCAGTCTTTTAGGAGTCTTTCATAATAAATTGGCATTCCTTTCATCTATTCATATCTCATTTGTTAATAAGTCGAGTCGACCGAACTACATGGTCTCTGCGTGTATAACGCAGGCAAGGCTTATTTTTTATCAGCCCTCAAGGCCCCTAGGATAGGTCTTTTAGGTTAGGTTCTTGGTTAGAAAACTCATAAAATCCCTAAACATCCAAATATCAGAAAACCCCATAACATTCAAATATCAAAAAATACTAAAAACATTAGAAAACATTCAAAAGACCTAAACAACCTCAAATATTTTGGAAAACTCTAAAAAGCCTAAAATAATCGAAAACCAAAACATTCACATAAACTTTCAAAAAGACCAAAAATAGCCTCACAACATTGAAATATTCCAAAAAAACTCCAAAATCATCCATCCCATTACACTTTCACCCGCAATAAACCTTCATCCATAATAAATCAAGCGTCACCTTCAACCTTTGTCAAAGCAAGTAGAAAGCAAGTGTAGCGAGTCATAAAGTGAGAACTTAATTGTCAAAATCTAAAGTCTAGATCACAAGTAAATACGTCAATAAAGTTTGTATCAGTGGCTTATCATAAATCTCATCATCATCCTAACATCAAACAACCATCTGATCAACATGTCCTAAGATGTATCCTTTCTACAATGGACATTAGTATCAAAAATCACCTTAGCTAAACTAAACTGGCAAGAGATACAAATAACACTAATTGTCTGTCTTTAATCTTTTCTTATGATTTATCTTATTGACCCACTTCGAGGACCTCTCAATGATGTCTATTAAAATGACTTAGAGAGAAAGGAATGGGGCATTGATCATTATCTTTTATTTGTTGTGCTTGTGGATACTCTTGTAAAATAATCTTGGCACATACTTACTTGGTTGAGTGTGGGAAGGTTGTTTAGAGTACGTTGTTGACTAATGCGTTTGCTTCGGTCCAATGTATTCTAAGCTTCTGACTTACATTCTGACGAGGTTTTCATATGTCAAGGTGTGAACAAGAATTATCCTATCTATTTGCAAAGTCAAAGTCCATTACACTAGATACAATGTCGTCTTGGTTATCAATACCTTGATGCATCGTATCTATGTGTTATATCAAACAATAAGAAATGCCAGAAAATACCAATCCCAAGGTTTGAGCAAATCATCATCATGCATTTCTCATCATTCTGCATTCATTATCATCTGCATTTCTCATCACCATCTCTAATAAAGTATTAGTGGATCATAGACTTGTTGGATCTTTTGAAGCAATCATCAAAATCAATTGTCAATCATCTTGTTTCTTCTATCTTCTCTCTACACTAACCTGGTATCATGACAATCAATAAAAACATCATCAATGCATCCGTCTTGCATCCAAAAATCATCTACATACATGCATCATTGCATAATCATAACATATCACATCATACATATTGGATTATCATTTGACTTGTGATGAATAATATAGATTTGTTATTTTGATTACCTTAAATCATTGCACCACATACCTTGCATCTCATATCATTAGCATAAGCATCTGCATTTTCCATCCATACATCCATATGCATACATGATCATCTCATAAAACTACATAGAAAATACATAAAAAGAAATGCATTCATAATCATAGAATAACATCTACATATCATATCATTCATCTCATAGCATATCGTGAAAGATACTGAAAAAGAATATAACATTGCATCCATCCATATCATTACATCTCATATAAGAAAAAGTGCATCCATGCATATAAGCATCTCATATCATATGCATCCATACCATCAAAAGCATGCAATAAAAGTATACATCACATCATATCGAATCTTCATACGTATTATATATATCAAAAATTGAATGTCAGGGTACAAAATATGGATCAGTGTATGTATATCGATCATAAATACAATATCAATGAGGCTCAAAAATGAGCCCATGAATGTATATATGTATCAAAGATTGGGGCAACAAAATAAAAAAGTGTTTGTACACTCACACTAGCCCTGGTGGTTGCTCCCCTCTCTAGCCTGCCTCTCTGGTTGCTCCTTAGCTCTAGGTTGTGCATCGCTCCTTTGTGAAAATTTGGGTTGTCTAAGGGCCTATGACACATCTTTGTGGTAATGCATCCTATAATAAGCTGCCTCGGTCACAACCAATCCCATGGATACTATCCTACCCTAAGAAGTTGTTGTCATCACCTCTATCTGATGTCGTCACCCGATCTCTCTCAACAGTCACAACCTATAACTATTGTATGGAATGATCTCTCTCTACGGTCATGGCCACAACCTGCTACTTGGCCTGGTCCCTCTCAATAGTAACTGCCAAAATCCGTTGGCGGGCTTGATCCCACTCACCTGTGAGAACCTGCACCTGCTACTGCAACTGCTGAATCTGAATATCTCTAGAATCTGGTGGTTGTGGTTGTGGAGGTTGTTGCCGAATGGTAGGTTGTTATAGAACCTGTTGTCCCACTGGCAGTGCCCCCAGAATCAGCTAATCTTGTCCATCTTGGCCATCTTGTCCCTGTCCTCTGCCCCTGCCTGCTCCTCTCCCTCATGGTCTCCCTCGCGGAGGAGCACCCGTTGGATCTATCAATCTACGTGAAGGTGTAAACCATGCATCATAAGCAGGTATCATCTATGCGACCGCCTGGCCCTGATCATAAGCCCATGGCTGAGCTACCAATTGTCTAAAACCCTCCACCACCTCCAGAGCTGGGATAGTGGGTCCCCATGTGAGAACCTCTCGATCTAACCTAGCAAAGATGGTTCTGTAGGCATCATCTAGCCTGTCCTGCTGCTCCTTGAACTGTCATGCCACCCTATCTGGAAAATATCTCTCTATGATTATGTCCTCCCAGCCCTGAATGTACTAGGTCTACTTGGTGAAAAAGAACCACTATGCATCATCATACCACCCTAGCATTTGTACCCAGGGTGAGCATCTAAACATGGTCATATCATCAAGGACCTGCCGCCAGTACGGGAGCCCAAGGTACCTAGTGTGTCGTAGGTTGATGGTGCCTCTGTATCACTAAATCACAAGATCATCTGGCTCCACATCAGCCATCTGTACAATCAGACAAAGCACGACAATATGGTAACAAGCCCAAAAGTGAAGCAAAGTCACCCATGTGCTAATGGCTTTGCCATCGCAATAGATGAAGTCATACATATTATGGTATAATGAGGCCAACATCACTGGACCCCATGCAAATAGAGTCCTCTTGTGCAGCATCCTATGCCATGCTAGGCCCCATCCTGGGCTGAACCCTCTGCTTCATTGGTCTGGAGCAACGAAACTTGAAATCATGGCTACAATAATCAATCGGAAAGTGGGCACACAACCTCTGTACATCTCGAGGTCAATCTATGATGTGACTAAAATTATTTTCTCAGTCTCCATCACCTTGTGATAGGCATCGTATCCAGCATTGACGTTGTAAATCACGTGCTCACCATGTATTGACAAAAGCAGAATTCGCCATACATCCTCTAATGTCACTATTGCCTTGCCTATTGGAAGGTGGGATGACAAAGTCTCACTGTGCCATCTCTCGCACAACGTGGTCATCATGGTTAGGTGTGTCCAGATGATAGGAGCATATACAACGTACCATAAGCTGATCTCTTTCAGGTGCTCCTAGCGTAACTCAAAAAAAAAACCCAGTCTCTCCAAAACTGTGGGCTTATGCTCATGAGACATCAGCGATGGAATGACCTCCTGCATCCATGAAGTGCACAATGTCAAAAAATCAAAAAAATTGACTCAGTTTGGAATTTTCAGCTCAAAAATCACAACAGTGTTGCTATTTCAAATTGCGACACCCGAAGGCATTTCAAATTGCAAATCTCAAAACGTGTCACCATAAACATGTGCATCGCAATTTGAACTTTGGAAACCCTAACCCTAATTTTCAAATTGGAAAGTGTGTCGCCATATACATATGCGTCGCTATTTAAAATTGGAAACCCTGATTTTAAATTGCGAATTGCGTCGCCATACACATATGCATCGCTATAATTCATTTTAGCATTGCCAATTCTCAAATGTGCGTTGCTATATAGCGACGTCGCCAAAGTTTAAATTCTAAAGAGTAATAAATGCATCAAAAAATCTAATTTTAAATCAAGTTTTGAGTTACATACCGGTGGTCCTGAGCCTGGAAGTCGATGGTGCTCTAGAACTCAATCGAAAAGGTGTTGGGGGAGCTCTCGTTGCACCATTTCGTTAGAGGGTCAGAGCTCAAAACAACAAAAATATCTATGGTGTGAATGCGCAAATGAATTGAAAGTGACCCTTCTTGGCTTATTTATGCTAGAAAATTAGGGTTTTTTGCCCTAATTTACCATTCAAGCTAAGGTTTATCATTATTTTCACCAATTTTGCTAATCGAAACCTAATTTTGCATTATTTTTATGTTTTTAGCATTTTTTCTTTCTTCTCGGAACCTTTTTGGTCCCATGGGGCAACTTTTAACCTTTATCAAGAAATCAACCCAAAATTCAAAATTTTTGCCCGATTTCTCTAGGGTGCAGGGAATCAGCTTAATCCTTCAGCAATGGGGCATCTAAAAATGAGATTTTTTTTTAAAATTTTTTATCTGAGCAATAGTTTTTAATCCAAAGAGCATTATTCTTTGAACCGAAGTAGTAGGTACCTGAAATGAACCAATCAATTTTTTTTGAAATTATCTATGAGCAACTTAGTACAACAAGCACCTATTAAGGTTAGCTCAAATCTAAATCAATTGCTGGAAGGTAACTCTACGCCAAGAATGCACACTCATTCCCAAGATGGAAAAGGTGTTGTCATATGGCACTGAGGATCGTCAATAACAACTAAAAAGAACACAATGTTGAAAAGTAGCCCACACCAAGAATGTGCACTCAAAACCCAAGGTGGGTGAGCTGCTACCATATGGCGTTGGGGATCTAATGCATTGGTGATGACTCAACCTATCAATAGTATGAATAATGTAATACAATGAAGACGACGAGGCCTGTCTCTTCCACCAAACGGTGGGAATGAAATTGCTTATGCTGGAAAAGTAAAAGATGACATAGTTGGGTCTCTTCCACAATCGTGGGGATTATAATAGAAAGCATAGATACACACAGGTTGATTCATACTACTAATTCAACATTACAATGAGGCACAAATCTACAATAATTTGAATTCTTTTGTTGTTCAAGATACTGGAAAAGAAAGAGAATAACTTCCAAACAACCTACAACTTTCACTCATGAAGTAACACTCCCAAAACCCAATCTTATCAGGTCTGATAACAAAACTAGTAAGCTGCAATACTCAGACCAACAACTAAAAAGCTCACAAAAATGAACACAACTCACTCTATACTTCATCAAATGACTTCAAACAAAAAGCTATAGACTCCAGGAAGTATGGCGACCAAGATGAGACCATGAAACAACTGCAACTAGAGACATTTAGTTTTTCTAATGCCAAAAGATTCCTCCAACAAATGGTACGACCTCCTAAGAGGGGCGACCTACAAAAATAAATCCAATACTTCATAGAAAAAACCACAACTTAGCAAAGAGGAGCGCCTAGGGGAGACTCAAGCATGGGGTCAATACCTAGAAGCAACAAAAAATCACACGGAGAGTCGTGATCGAAAAAAACCTACAACCACACTCCAAAGTAGCAACCTAGAACACACCAAAAAGCTTAGAAAACTTCATATAACTTGAAACAATCATCTCCATCTATTCTCTGATGTAAGAACAACAATCACCCTTGATTAGTTGTATCTTTCAAGCAAGAAACCAAGTAAACACACTAGGAGGTATGCATTCCTTGAAGCATTCACTCACCATTTCGACATCATAACAATGTATTTTTTCATCGATGCCAAATGAAGGAGCAAGGGCCTCAATATATAGATTTGTTGAGAATCTCTAGAAGCTTCTAGAAGGGCGCCCAAATTCAAATTACATTTCCCCAAAATGAAATCCAAATTTCAAATGCAAATTCACTCATCCCTCCAAGTCATCCTTTTTCATAAGACCTTTGAACTTAATTAAAATATGAATAATATCATGGAATAGGCGTCCAAGGCTTATAATGAAATATTTTATAAAATTTGCCTTTTTTAATAAAATCAACTTATCACTCCAAAGGCGTCCTTCAAGCCTTGGAAAATAATTCATTTAATCAAATATCTTACCTCATCCAAAAGCGCCAACCCAAAACACTGAACTACCCAAAATAACTCCAAGAATGCAGGAAAAACCAACTGCCCAATATGACCTGCCAAAAATAGCTACTGCTTTGGGTTGTTGAACTGCTGCCAACAATAGCACTACCAAAAATAGAACTTACTAAAAATATCATACTGCTAAAAATAGTAAGTTGTTCCAAACTCATTTTGAGCACAAACCGAGTAGTCGTCGTAACTTACTAAAAATAGCAAGTTTAGAAAATATCCCCGATTCATTTGCATGTCACACCATCGCAAAGCTCTCTGAAAACGCAGAAGGAATCTAGAGTCAGAACTATAAAACTCCAACATGCAAGCCTCCAAAAGCATCCAAGAATGCAAGTCGACATCCTATCATGCATGCTACCTCATCACAAAGCTCTCCAAAAACCCAGAAATCTCCACCAGACATGCGTCAGAAACTCTCGCATGCAAGACCACAAAACCTCCTCTGAAAGTGGAAACCTTAATTTTAGCTCCTGACTAGCCTACGGCTTCCAAAAATAGGCTATCAGACATGGAAGAGCGCACGGCTAAACCGGGGACATTACAATACCTCGCTTCAAAGAGGGGCAAAATGTAGACACTGAAAAATGTCTTAAACGATATCATGCACTTGAATCAGGTATACTAACATCATTTCCTCTCAAAACCCATTATCTTTTTTCTTAATTGATTAAATTAGCCTAGCTATTTAATTAATTGCATCATCTTCATCTATTAACCTAATCAACTTAATCAGGTTAATTTATCCCCTTTCACGCTAACATTTCATCTCATTAAATTAAATAAATCAAATTATTTAATTTAATTCCCTCAGTCTTCTAATTTAATTAAATAGCCCTAAGTTATTTAATTAAATGTCATTTCACCTTTTCCCTTTTCATTAAATCATTTAATTTAATGAAAATCACTTTATTCTTCTAATTCCCATAATTGTGTGATTAAACTTTGTTTAATTAATAATTAATCTAATTTTCCTCCAAAAAGGGATATTCCCATGGAATATTCCTTATCCCCTTTTTTTTTGCACAATTTTAATTTTCAAATTAACCTTTTTCTTCATCCATGAGAATATTCTAAAAGAAATATTCTCTCTCCTCCAATTATTTAAAAAAGGGAATATTCTCACTTGGCTTCAAATGCAAGTTATCTTGTGACCTCTTTAGAAAGTTACCTTGTGACCTGTGTGTGTAGGTCAAAAGTGTTTTTGTTTGGAACAAATGGGAACACTTGATTAAATCTCATTTTGCATTCTCACCCGTTGATGAGAATCCATGATTCGTGCCTCTTATTTCCTCCATCCTTGACCATTGATTAATATTTTTGATCCCACCCCTTCATTTCTCATTTGCTTTCCTATAAATAGAACACTATTTGGAGACAAATGGATCCATCTTTCAATTGCAAGCTTATGTTGTTGAAATCACTCACACTCACACTCATACTTTACTCACATTTTAGCATATTTTTGTTCATTTTTAGTTGCATAATAACTTTAAGCTTCCATTAATGGCTTACATGGATCCATCTTAGCTTGTTTATAAATTAGGGTTTGAATCTTTTAGCTTAGAATTAGCTTAGATTCATGTTTTCATTTATTTATCACAATAGTTTCATCAATTCTCTTCAATAGAATTGATTGGAACAAGCTCACTGATCATGGGATTGGGAAAGGGTCGTTGTTCCACATCAACACGACACCAATTCCAAAATGAGATAAGTGTCAGATGGATTAAAGTAGACATTTTAACACTTTCTTAGTTTAGAATGCTTTGTTTCAATAAATGTTTAGTTTAGCTTTCATTTGAATGATCTTGTTTAAGATTGAGTATTAGTGGCTTTGTTATGCTTCGATTCTTCATGGATCAAGTGTAATCAGGCCATACCAATATCCTCAGTCGACAGTAAGTATATAGTCGTATATATATTTAATTGATAGTCGATATGTACTTAAAAATTTATCACATATACATGTCTATATATATATTTGTATTTAGTCATTTCCTAATTAAAGTTTTATATCATTTTTTGTTTCAGGTCTCCCAAAACTAGATGCATTACAAAAAAGAGAGGACATGCATAAGTCATTCTATCAACTCCCCTTAATCCACCCTCTTTCATCCCCTTAAGCCATCCTCTTAAAGGACCCTTAATTCATATCCTCTTACATCCCCTTAATCCACCCTCTTGAATCCCTTAAGTCACTCTCATAATTCCCCTTAAGCCATCCTCTTAGGACCCGTTAAACCATATCCTAGGGTTCATGACATACATCCCCTTAATCCACCCTCTTGCATCCCTTTAAGTCATTCTCTTGAATCCCCTTAATCCACCCTCTCGCACCCCTTCAAGTAATTCTATTAACTCCCCTTAATCCACCTTCTTGCATCCCCTTAAGTCATCCTCTTAACTCCCCTTAAGGAATTCTCTTAGGAACCCTTAAGCTATATCCTCTTAGGTCCCCTTAATCCATCCTATGGCAAACATCACTTGAATTTGTAAGGAATTTATAAGATCCAATTTTCTAACTTTTACTATATATTGTTCTTTTCTCGCATGAATTATTTAGTTAAATGACTCATAAAAACTATAGTTGCTTTACTTACATTATTCGTTTTTGCAGGTTCTCATCAAGTCGGTCTACCATGTGATTGTCACTATAAATTTGTTTTGTCAAGAGACTATGTAAATATCAATTTGTGGTCTTGACCTAAAATTTGATAAGATTTAATTGTATCTACATGCACATATATGTTTCATCATGTTATATAGTTGTATTAAACATAAATATACATTATATATGTTTGTTCGATTTATGAACTTTGATGAACTTATTAGTCACTTTTTTAAATATCTTGTTCCAATTTTATCTTATACAAATCATATCTTGTGTTTACCACATTTTATATAATTGTTCAATTGTATAGATCATACATTTTATACATACAAGGAGATAGATTTTTGTTCAGTGATTCAAATATTTACTAGAATTGGAAAATAGTTAAAATTTAAGGAATGTTTTAATTTGTCACCTAACCATGTGATAAATTATTGAAATTTAATAGTTAATCATTTTAAGACATTTCTAAACTTAATTCAACAATGGCATGTAAATATATATATGAAATTTGATTCTAGATAAGAATTTATATAGTGCATATTACTTGAAAATTAGATAAAATATATATACATACATGAGTGCATATAATCATCAAAATGAACATAACACGATCATAATTGAGTGTATATATAATCATCATATTAAAGTCAACTTTTATAAATAAAAACAAACATGATCAAATTAATCGATATAATTTATGTGAAATGGTCCATGAAATAACATGTTCAAAATGTATATGTCAAGTCCAACACATATATTTAAATAAAACTAGAGATCTATAGTCCATAAAATTTAAAACCATCTAACTATCAGGGCGATCAGTCAAATCAATTCTCCTCTTTGCTCCACGTGCACTAGATGTACTCGTATCATGCTGTAAAAGAGTACAAGAAACTTGAAATTAGATTTAAAGTTATTTAGAAATTTTGATATAATTTAACATATAAACTTGATAAAAATAAATTTAATTAAATATCTAGTAAATACAGTAAAAACGATTTTTAGTATGCATAAATTACCATATTATCATGTGAATCTATTGGCACATTTTGTTTAATGGGTATCATAACTATCAATCGAGAAGGTCCAAATTCTTGATCTACTATATCCTCCATATTCATATAAAGCAAACAATATGTTAGAACCTCGAATATATATATTTAAAAGGTCCCTAAAAATTATATAGGAGATTCAGTAAAGTTTACAATCCCGAATGATATGACCTAATGATCATGCACCTAAGATTGCCCATGCATAAATTTTGACGATGTCTCAGGTGCGCTCGCCATGGGTATCACGTGAAATCCCTCCATATAGATACAACAATGTATAGATAATTCACACATGTACATACAAATTCAAATTAAATTAGATCTATGACGTGTATTTAATTTAAACTTAACAAAGGGGCGGGGGTCCTAGCTCGATTGGCTAAAGCATCCTATTGCAGGCAAGAGGTCATGAGGTCTAGTCTTCCCCCAAACCCGTGGTACCAGAGGGCATGTCGCGCCAGCGCCATTGGTCACGTTAAAAAGTTTACCAGGCGCATTGCAGTTTATAGGGGGTCGTGCTACCCGATTCCTGCAGTCTAAAAAAAATAAAATTTAAACTTAACAAAATTTTGAAAGCATGCACCTGAGTTGACGATGACTCGGGAGCGCTAACCACAACTTGTGGTTGGTCGGTACTTGGTATCGCATGACCTCCCTGCATCTAGATACAATATATCATTTCACACATATGTACAAATTCAAATTAAATTAGATCTATGATGTGTATTTAATTTGAACTTAACAAACTTTTGAAAGCACACACCTAAGTTGATGATGAATCAGGAGCGCTCACCACAACTTGTGGTTGGTGGGTACTCGATATCGCATGACCTCGTTGCATCTAGATACAATATATCATTTCACACCGGTGTACAAATTCAAATTAAATTAGATATGTCCACATAAATTAAAATATATATTGGTTTGTACCTGAGAAAAAGGTGAGAACACTTCTACAATGCTTGAAATACAGACACAATCATATTGAGATTCAGGCATCCTGTGATCATGGATCTACACTGAACACTTCTTGATGTTATTATTTACATGAATTTTGCACATTTCAAACAAATTATTTAAATTTGTCTAAGTTCAAAAGATGAACATACCTATGTAGGATGATCCTCAAAATATAGTAAATCCATATATGACTCTGTCCTAGATGCATGTGGCTCACCTGAAGTGGATGCTTGAGTATGCCCATAGCCTAAGCCTCCATGCTCTCTATTTCCCACTTTAGCCACCGTGTGTGTAGTTTGACGAGTGAGATGTCCTGAAAGAGAACTCAATGCTCCTAATGTTGACCTGCCTATTTTGCCAACTATGCAAGAAGTTTGGTCATCTTAGTGATTCTTGTGGGTTAAAGTAGGGTGAGGGCTCAAAGACTAAGGATAAAATTCTAGAGAAGGTTCACTTTGGTATTGATATGGCATCTACAACGCAACTTCCTACTGTTCCCGTGCAGGATGTGTTTGTCCCTCTTCTCAAGGATAACCGAGATCTGTCCAATAAGTCTGTTTCAACTCCTATTGTAGAAGTTAATGATTTGGAATGCCTGAACCTAGCTATGGCTGCCCCTTCTTCCACCTTTCCAACCCCGGGCTTCCCAATAAAGGTGGTTTTGGATATGGAGGAAGGGGGAAATGCAAATATGGAGAATGTCCCATCTGAGGATCCTCTGATGGAGGATAATGTGCTAGATTCTGGTGTAAAGGCTCGAACTCAAGGTGTAGATGATGACCTTGAAGAAGGAGAATATGTTCTAGCTGAGACTAACTTTTCTTTGGAGGATATGCACTCCTTGTCTCAAATTGGTGAAAAAAACCTGAGCGACTCTCTGGCTCTTCTTGGCTTCCCTAAAGGGTCAAGTGATAAGGAGGAGGAGGAGGGATGGTCCTAAATTCCTCCTAAACCTAAAAAGAAGAAGAAACTGGATGTGGGAGGAGGAAATAAGGTGGGGAGGCCTTCCCAAAAGGATCCCAGAACCAAAGACACTGCAAGGGATGTGGCAGCTGGAAAACAAAGAACCTTGGATTCCATCGCAGGGTCGAAGTCCAAGAAGAAGTAGTTTTAACTGCTTCTTTGGGATGGCGGTGGAGTTGCTTACCGCTTTACTAATGAAGTGCCTCTCCTAGAATATAAGGGGCCTTAATAGCCTGTACAAATAATTTTTGGTGAAATCTTGTATTCTTGACAATAAAGTGGATGTCCTCCTCCTACAGGAAATGAAGATTAAGGAGACCTTTGATAAAGCCATCTTGAATATATGGACTGGCATGAATTATTTAGTGAGTGAGACAGATGGTGCTTCAGGAGGTATTGCTACCCTCTGGAATCCTTCTAAACTAAAAGGCGCGTTGTGTTTTGCTTGTAAGAGCAGTCTGATGATTACTCTGCAGGATATTGTCTCCCAGGAGAAATTGAACCTTATAAACATCTATGCTCTGAATCTGAGTAGGGACAAAGTTCTCCTTTGGGAACAATTAAGTGATGCTATTTCTCTAAGGAAAGATGACCACTGGATGTTGGGAGGAGATTTTAACTCTCCTCTCCTTCCTTCGGAAAAATTTGGAGGGCAGGATGATTATTCTAACAGTATGATGGAGTTGGCAAAGTTCTTAAATTCAGCAGGTCTTATTGATATCCCCCTTCAAGGAACTAAGTTTACTTGGTCAAATAGAAGAAATGAAAATCACCTAATCCAAGTCAAATTAGATAGATTCTTGATCTCTTCCAATTGGGATATCTCTCAATTCCTTTCTCTCTCTGCCCTTCCTAGGTTTGATTCGGATCATAATGCTTTGGTTCTTAAAAGAAATATGGACCATAATAAGGGTCCTTTCCCTTTTATATTTGAAGCTATGTGGTGTCTCCACCCAAATTTTGCTGCTTTGGCTAAATCCTGGTGAGAGGAACCTATAATTGGTACATCGATGTATTGCCTGGCAGAGAAGTTAAGTAGATTAAAGAAAAGAGTTAAAGGGTGGAATAAGGTGACCTTTGGCAATATCTTTGAGATAAATAATTCTCTGGGTAAAAGAATTAAAGAGGTTCAGGATATTATGGAGGCTGGTAGAGTGGATGAAGAGATTTGTGCTAAGGAAAGAGATCTCATATCCCAATGGTATAGGATAAACAAAAAGGAGGAAATATATTGGAAACAAAAGTCAAGGGTTCAATGGCTAAAGGAAGGGGATAGGAACAAAAAATTATTTCACCAATCCACCTTGAGACACAGAATTAGAAACATAATCAAATCACTGGTGAAGGAGGATGGCTCTATGGCGACTAATGAAAAAGAAATCGTGATGGAAGCTGTTAACTTCTTCTCTAATCAACACAAGGCCCTTGGCATAAATAATCAATTATATGTTGATTTTATTGAAGTGATCCCTAAAGTTATTTCTGATATAGACTTAAAGACGATGAATAATGTTGTTTCTATGGATGAAGTTAAAAAGGCTATGTTTTCGTTTAGAACTTTTAAAGCTCCTGGTCATGATGGGTTCTCTCCCATTTTTTACTAGACCTTCTGGGATATTAATGCTATGATATTTCCACAATCCATAATGTTATTAATTTTTTGCTTCTAGATTTTGATTGTGTGAGAGTTTTTTCATCAAAATCCAGAAGCAACAAATTGATAACTTTTGGGATATTGTTAAAAATGATTTGTTCAATGCTGCTAGGGATTTCTTTAGATTAGGTAGTCTGCTGATCACCTGAATGCAAATTTTATAGCCCTTATCCCAAAAAATGTTGATGCCTTAGCTATGAAATATTATAGACCTATTAGTCTTTGCAATACAGTCTATAAATTTTTCTTCAGAATTTTGGTGCTTAGACTCAAACTGATGCTTGGTAAAATGATTGCCCCAACTAGAAAGGTTTTGTTCAGGGTAGAAATATTTTGGATGTTATTATTTCCACCGATGAAATCATTCATTCTATGGATCACTCTAAGAAATTGGGGATGGCCTTCAAAATTGATATTTCTAAGGCCTATGATAGAGTTTCTTGGCCTTTCCTCTATGTTGTCCTCAGGAAGTTCGGGATAGATGGTAGATTCCTAAAGATGATCTCTACTTGTGTTACCTCCCCCATGTGTTCGGTTCTGGTTAATGGAGTCCCCCAAGGTTTTTTCTCTTGTGGTCATGGGCTTAGGCAATGTGACCCCCTCTCTCCCTATCTCTTTATCATTGTTGCTGAAGTCCTTGGCAGGAATATTCAAAAATTGGTGGACTCAAAAGCTCTCAAAGTTGTTAAAGTCGCTTCGTCTCTTATGCTAGACTCCCACCAATATTTTTTTGATGATACTCTAATGTTTGGGGAAGCGGGTCTCTTGAAATAGGTGCTCAATGATTATGTTGTTGTTTTTGGTCAGTGTATCAATTATGAAAAAAAAAAAATTTACTTCTTTAATACTGACCAACAAATTAAGGAGAGAGTGATAAAAATATTGGGTTGTCCAGAAGTTGAATTACCTGATGCCTATCTAGGCCTACCTTTAATCTCTAAGAAGCTGGAAAATACTTACTAGAATTAGTTGATTGAAAGGACTCAAAACAAACTTGTTGGATGGAAGGGGAAGCTTCTTAGTTTGGCAGGCAAGATTCAACTCCTTAATGCATCCCTCTAGAATATTACTATATACTACTTATCCCTCTTCAAAATCCCTGCCTATATAGAGGAAAAGATAGAACAGATTCAGAGAAAATTCTTATGGTCAGGAACTGAAGAAAAAAATAGTCTGTCTCTAGTTTTCTAGGAAAAAGTGTGTACTCCTAAAAGGAGAGGGGGCCTAGGATTAAGAAGAATATCTAAGCTTAACAAATCCCTAACGGCTAAAATTGGTTGGAATATCCTTGAAGGCTCTAAAGACTAGGTAAAAAATTTCCAAGCTAAATACATGAGGAACAAGAACCTTGGCTATTTTCTTTCAGTTTCTGATCTGCTAAGTGGCTTTGCCTTATGGAATCATCTTGTTAAATTTAGAGATGTGTTGAAGTTGGCAGTTAGAAAGAGAATTGGGAATGGGAATAATACTAACTTTTGGAAGGACCCTTGGATAGAGTCATCTACTCTCTCCTCCTTAGAAGTTCTTAAACCTCTTAAACAAATCCTTAATAGGATTTGTGGTAAAAAGGTTTCTGACTATAGTAATTGGGATTTGGAGGAACCTAAATGGAAGGAGTTTAATTTTTTACTAAGAAGGGACAATTTGAGAGGTTAGAAATAGGTGAATTGGGATCCTATCTTAACTAGACTACATGGTTTGATAGGGGAGGCTAAGTGGTTTGATAGAGAAAGGGAAGATGAGTAGATTTCGAAAGGGAGCTCTTCTGGCTGTTTCTCGGTCAAAAAGGCCTATGAAGAACTGATTAAGGTGCAGGGTGTTGTTTTTTATCATTTCTAGGATAAGGTGTGGCTTAAGAACTTGATACCCAAAATTAATAGCTTCTGGTGGACGATGACTCATGGTAAAATTCTAACTATTGATAACCTGGTTAGGAGAGGCTTCCAACTGGTCAATCGATGCTTGCTCTGTAAATAGGAAGAGTCAATTATTCACATCTTCTTTCATTGCAATTTTGTGAGGGAAGTGTGGTCCTATTTCCTCTCATTGTTGTCTTCTGATTGGGTGTTTCCCAATTCATTGAAAGTGTTTATACAAAGCTAGTCAAATTGCACTTTTTCACATAATGTAATTGTTGATATCTGGAACCAAGTTCCTCCTTTTGTTACTTGGGGTTTATGGAAGAAAAGGAATAATTGAATTTTTAGGGATGAGGAGAGAAGCAACTAGGAGGTCAATTTGATCATTAAAACCCAGATCAAGGAAAACATTGAGGTTGGTAGGCATGGTTTGTCTAAAACCTAGCCTAATTACAAAGAAATGAGGATTAAGAAAAACTGGGGAATCGGGAAGGATTTAACTAAACTTAATTGGTCAAAGATGCTAACCAGATTGGATATAGTGTGGAGCCCTCCACAGAAGGATTGGGTTAAGTGCAACTTTGATGGGTGCTCAAAAGGCAACCCAGGACAAGTAGGTGTTGGGGGTCTATTAAGGAACCATAAAGGTGAATGTATTGTGAGCTATGGGGTGAATATGGGAGTCTGCTCCGATAATAAAGTTGAAGTTATGGCAGCTTTGGGGGGCTTCAATACTCTAAAGGAGTTGGGTTATCAAAAATTCATAATAGAAGGGGACTCTAAGCTTATTGTGGATATCCTAAATGAAGAGGTTGGGCCACCATGGGATTTCAAAAACATAATTGATAAATGCCAAGTCATTAAAAAGGCCTTTACCAATTGTAGGGTGCAACATGTGTACAAAGAAGGATATAAAGAGATCGACTGTGCCGCCAACGTGGCGCTGAGCTGTAGGGGTTGGACCTGATGGACCTATGGGAATATGTCAAAGTCTTTAAGAGACTTAATCCTAAATGAAAATTTTGAATATGAGTACCATATGCAAAAATGAAAGATCCCTGCTATGCCAAATAAATGAGTACCAAGTGGTGCTTTTTGGTTTTCTGTGTAATGATGAAATGGGTTGTACAATGTTATATAAGAGGATCTTGGTTGACAGTATTATTAATTATTTTTTTATCATGAAGGTTACCAAATATCACATGAATATTTTCATATTGTTAAGGGTCGTCATTTCTATGCATGTGGATTTGCCTTGTGTTAGCTATTCCCACATTTCTAATGCGGTGAAAGGAATGAAAATTAATGAGAAGCTTAATACTTGTAAGAAAAATGATGGGTATTTTGCTCTGGGGAACGTGTTGTGAGACTTAACAAAAAGAAACTTCTCGATTCATAATTCATTATTGGCTCTTTGTGTTTTTTGGCGTAAGAGAGGTTTCTACATCCTGAAAAGTAAGAAGAAGGTGTGGGAGATTATGAAGAAAAGTGTGCAGCAGCTGAAGAATTTGCAGAAGAGAAAAATAGGAGGTCCTAGGAAGAGAACGAAGCCACCAAATTGTCAAGCCCTGCAATGGAATGTGGATTTATGGAGAATGTTTGAAAATGCTTGTATGGTTTCGTTCTTCCAATCCCTAAAGGGATACAATGAGAACCTCACGGCTAAGCTTACCAACTCCTGGAGGAATGGTAACGTTACCATTGGAGTTGTGAATTTTGAAGTAACGACTAGATTCATTGTTGAAGCTACGAGGCTGCAAAATTAAGGAACCAAAGTTGATAAAAAAAGTGGGACGGACTACCAGATGTTTATTGAAAAATTCCTGCACGAAGGTGAGAATCTCAAAAGGTTTCAAAATGACTATGCAATATTGGAACTCCCTCCTCCCTTTGCTTTAGTTAGCCTGTTTATTATGAGATACTTTACTTTGGAGGGAAGGTATATGTCGGTACATGCGTACCATTTTCCCCTACTAAACCATATTCAAGATGGTGAGAGAGTCAATTTTCCTTTTTATCTGTTGTCCTCCCTGCAACTCCATATCGAGAAAGGAGCTAGTCCTCCCCTCCACCAAGGTATTATGCTAACCCTGTACAAGTATGCTCTAGTTTTGAACCCCCATGGCAATCCTTTGGTGGGAAGAAATGAAAACCCACGCCGTATTGAAGAGGCTAATGAGGAACAACCTATGGATGAAAATGCTACCATTGTTGAAATCCCGATTGAGGAACCTAACCCCCGCCCGCCTCCTATTGTTGCTGCCAAGAGAGTGCTTATTACTACTAAAATCTAGTCTCCGATGGCCAATGTTTCCAAGCCTTCTACTCCTATGTCGCATAATTATGGGGAAAAAAGAACTTTTGAAATTGAGCTTATTAGAGCCACGCCTGGAAAAAGAAAAAAAATATCCTTTACTGTTGGAACTTCCTAAGCCAAATAAACCCAAATGTGACTTAAACCTTAGGGATTTCATCAATATCACTGAGGAAGGGACTCAAAATGGGGAGGAGGAGTCCCTGTAGGGGCAGGGGAGTGGTGGGAGTGGAGGAAGATGGTCAGCCCGAATTGCAAAAGTTGCCTCGAAGGATAAAAAAGGGAAACATAAAATGACTATGAGTGAAGAGGAGGAACTAGACTATGAATAATTTGAAGCCCAGGAGGAAGATGATTAAGAGGATTTAGATTTTGATAATACGGCTTATGAGATGGGTGAAGAAAAATTAGAGGAGGATAAGGATGAGGAAGAGGAAGAACAAGCTGAACAATCTAAGGATGAAAAGAAGGAGGAAGAAAATATGCAGGAAGTTGAGGATTTGGGCATGGGAAATAAAATTGAGGACTCAAGCAATGAAGTTTTAAAGAGTAGACTAACTTTCCTGCAGGTTCAGTTTGAAGATATGGAGAAGGCTTTGGTTACTCTCATGAAGGTAACAAACAGATTGATGAGGAGGGCGATGCTGGATGCGACTTTTGGGGAATTCAAAATCACCAAGAAGCTAAGGAAATAGGGGAAACGTGATGCCTTGAAGATTGTGGATGAGACTGAGGGACCTGATTGGAGAGATTACATTAATCTCATGGGAGAGTATGGGGACTTGTTGAAGAAAGGAAAATAATGGCCTCTTGGTGTTGCTCTATTGTTTTGGATGAGTTTTTTTTATCTTTTGGCTTTAATCTCTCAGACTGTTATGTTTTTATGGTTATGTTATGGTGGAATACCACCTGGGACATTGTGGACTTAATTAATGGTTTACGTAGATCTAAGTATGCTTCTATAATCTTACTATTTTTTATTAGTACTGGTTGGTCTATGGTTACTAAGGTTAATGTTGGCCTGTGAGCTAATACTAGTGTTGTTTTTTGGTTTGCTGGTGGTGTTGTTTTCCACCTTATCTTTGTTTATTTTTGTCTGCTATTCTAACCATGGGATCAAGGCCCTTCCCTGCTTATCTAATAAAAACATCGTCTGCTATTGAAATGCAACAGGAACACCAAGAGAAGAAGGAGCAACAATAGGAGCAATTGGAGCACGTCGCTGAGGATTCACACATGCTCATAATCTATGTTGGGGAATGGCATGCCCAACTCCCTGAAATGACCTGATATCAAAATAGTTGGGTTTTAAACCCAACTCAAACTCAACCCATAAATTTCTCAAAAAATATAGGGGCACCTCAAAATTTCCATGTGTTGGAGTATCAAACACCATCCACCATCTATCCCAAAAATTTATAGCTATCTATGGGTTCCTATACACCATTTAATTGAAATTCGTGTTTTGGTGGGTGGAGTTGGTTCATTTTTTTAGGGGCTAAATTTTTTTTTGGCAAATGGCTTGTTTGGTAATTTTAAGGTCATGAATATCTTTATAGGACAATCCATATGCATAGAATTGTCTCATCTCTTCTCTCCATTGATGGAACCTATCTAGGTCCGCATCAATAGATAGAACATAATCAACAACAGTTTGCATCAAAGATGCAAACCATGCAAGATGTGGGGGATATTAGGCTCATTTTTTATATACTCTCTCTTAATTGAGCCTGATCTACTATAGGGCGTAGGGGGTTAGGAGGTGGACAGTGTGGAGGTGTGGGGTTTTGTTGTGGTGGCAGATCTGGATGTATGGAATCTTCAGGTTGTGCATTAGGTATAAAATCCTCTATGTTAAATTCAGGCTCCATGTGAAAAATGAAATGGAAACTGCATGTTAAACAATTAAAAAATATATATCAATAAACTAATTAAATAATGTACACAGTTTGAAAGTTATAAATCACATTGAACATGCACAAATTCAAAATACATTTCATTTGAAGACACATTCAATTTATAACATTAAAAAATCCATAACATGAAAATCCATAGCATGTACATTAAATTATACTAATGAATGTCATGCCTTAGTGATGATTTTTAGATGATTCTATGTATATCCTAACCTATGCATTGATTGTCAATGAAAGATGCCTCTTAGGCATCATGTCACTCGTCAAAGTGGGAATGAGGGGAAGGCTAAGAACCCACATATGAATCCTATTGGTGGTCCTCAAGTTATTGATTTCCTTCAAGATATAATAGTAAGGGGCCCTCATCAAGAGGCACCTATGTGTGAGAATTTGTAAATTAATGTAATAAAGAAGGTGGATGTGAATCTATGTGTAGATTGAATGCATTTTCAAAGGTGTTGTAATGGTAGAAATTGAGAGATTCTTAACATACATATTTGTGGGTAACTACAAAGTATTATATTTTCTAGCAAGGACGTACTATATGACACTTGCAATAAATTGGCAGTATTAGTACAAATCACTTGCAACCTAAAGGTAACAATTTCTTGTAAAAAAGGGGAAATAGTACAATGGGTGACTTATATCATAGAAAGGTTGGAGGCACTTGCAATTTTATTTGAGATTTAGATATTTATTAACTTATATTTATTATGAGATGTAGATAGTAGGAGGTCAGCTAGTTTTTGTGTTTAGTTTGTTTAGTAGCACAATAAATTGGATGAGTGAGTAGCACATTGTGGTTTATATATCTACTATAATGAAAAAGTATGTTCTAGCTACTCTTGTCTTTAAGGATATTAGCTATATTTATAGCTTGTGTTTAGATGCTGGGTTGGGTCCTGTTGTAGTTAGAAATTAATACAATATTTAGTGTGCCATTAGCTTGGCAAAGAACCTAAAATTTCATATATAAATGAAGCATGTTGATGTAAAGTATAATTTTTTTATGATGTGGTGGGGATGGGAGAGCGATTTTAGATAAATTTGATAATATGAAGAATGTTGCAAATATGTTAAAAAACCTAATATAAATAAATAGGTTTAGATAGTGCGATGAAACTATTAGTCTCACATCCCCTAGTAAATAGTTCACAAAAATGTTTGTCAATGAGAATAAGAAAGATAAGTATAATTTACACAACTTACAATCCTAATGTTTGGTTATCTATTTTTTTTAATGACCTCATTATTTTGCTGTGCACCTAAGCACGAATAGACCTATATCTAAGGATTATAATTTTATGACATTATAAATAGACCTATCTAGGGATTATGTGTGATTTCAGGGCTAGTAAAAAGACAACAAATCTAGACATTATAAATCTAATTTAGGTTTAGGTTTTAGGGTTTAGGTCTTATGATTAAGGGTTTTAGTTTTTAGGTCTATGTTTTTTGGAACCTAGAGTTTAGGGTTTTGATTTCTAAGTGAAATGTGTCCAATTTAGGTTAAATTCTAGTTACTTTAGGTATAAATTTTATGGTTTTCAATTTACAATTTAACGTTTTTGGTTTCAAATACAATTTAAAAACTATAAAATATTCAACGCAAAACAAACAAAACAAATAAAAACTAAATAATAATTACAAAACAAAAATGCAAGATATAAAGCAAAAAAAAGGCAAAATTCAACCAACTTGGAGGTCGTTGAGGTCGGTTGTGTTGAGGGGAGGAGGTGGCAGTGAAAATTTGGTTGAATTGGGCCCTTAGAAACATGTATGAAAAATAAGCTCTCCCTTAGGCGTGTAGACAAATTGTAGTGAGAAAATGCATAACAAGTTGTTAATTTAAAAAAAATAAATAGCTTTAAGAAACGTGTACGCGTTATAAAATGCATATGCGTTATTAACGTGTACATGATTTATAACGCATACGTATTTTAGGGTGCAACTCGAATCTAAACGTATATGCATTCAGATTTAGGCTCGGGTACTCGATCCAAAGTGCGTAAGTATTTCTTGTGTTTTTTTTGTTTTGGCCAAAACTTCCCCTCTTCGTGGACCCAACTTCCAACTTTTACCCCCTAAGCTGTAATGAATCTGGGCCATTCATTGTAAATCAATCCTGGCCATTCATTTGGGTTTTAGAAAACTATAAATAGGGGCATCCTCTCGTTTTGAAAGAGAGATGAGTTGTAAAAGAATTTCTGGAGTAATATATATAAGAAAGCATTGAAAGTTGGTGATTTATTTATGTATTTCTCTTTTTGTGTGCATGATTCATCCTCCATATGTTGTTTCAACTTATTTTATTTCTAGCTTGTAGTTTCTGAACTGCTTTAATGGTCGCCATGTGTTATAGTATTTGATGCACTTCCAACTCATGCTTTTGGTGTCCTATTGATGATAGAATATTGTGTAAAGCTAGTCGGAGCTCATTTATTTACTTCACTTAACTTTAGTTGTGTATGTGTATGCATTATGTGTTCATGTTGTATTCTGAAAATCTGAAGTCAACCTTAGAAGATGGCATTGGTTTTGTGATACTATAGATTATTCTTGGTTAAGCAAAAATTGGTTATGAGAGTCTGTCTAGTATAACACTTGTTATTATTGTTGTTGTTCATAATTTTTAGAGTTAGGATAAATTATAAACCCTTAAATATTTTTCTCTTTCTTTTAAATATGAATTAAACTTAAAATTCCAGCATCACAGTAATGTTAAATTTGATGATTTAACAAGTTTCAAGCTACTGTTATAAATTTGCTGCTACTATTCATTCTTTCAAGAATTCTGAAACTTCATCACAGACCTGAAAAATCCATGCTTTGTGAACCATAAAGGTCCCTTGTGATTACCAGCAAATCATACATCAAACTTGAGTTATTTATGCATTGTCATGACTTGACATCCGAGAGACCTTAGGGTAGTTATCTAAAAATCATTATGCAAATTTTTACCTATCAAGAGAGACATTACACTTGTGTTTTTTTAGTTTTGAGAAGTGGAAAAACATCCATCAACAAATAGCAGATACATTTTCACTGTATGAATTAGGAAGAGTTATGAGAACTTTCTTTACCACCCTAGGTTCTTTGACTTGTGCACCAAGACCTCTCATAGCACTTACCAATTCATCAACTCTCTCCATGTAGGTAGAAATTGTTTCATCTTTAGACATTCACATAGTCTCAAATTGTGCCTTTAGAATTTTGCAACTTTTCTTGTTTAACCTTTTCATCTCCTTCATAAATACTTTCAATCTTATCCTGAACATCTTTAGCAGTCTTAAGATTCATAACTTTAACCAATTCAAAATTTAAAAGACTGTTCATTAGAATAAATCTTGCCTTACCATTTATTTCATGTGCCTTGATCTCATCACTTGTGCTTGGACCATTCAAAGGTGCAAGATATTGATTCTTTATTTCCTTTTCAATTTCAAATCCATGAGCAACCAAATATCCTTCCATGTTTGTCTTCCAGAATGGATAGTCTGTTCCATCAAATCTAGGGAAATCAATTTATTTTGCCATCCCAGATCTACCTTAAGCGGTTAAGCTCTTCTCCAAGGAACCTTGCTCTAATACCAATTATTGAATGAATAAAACAACTAAGAGGGGGGTGAATAATTTATATCAAATTAAAACATCAAAACCCTCAACAGTAATCAAATTCGCACGCATTCATTAAACCCTTATTCTGTTAAAGTGATTAATCATGAAATGAAGATAACAAAAAATAAAATAACAACACCATACACAAGAGAATGTATCAGATTTACATGGAAACCCCAATTAGGGAAAATCCACTATGAGGGTGAGGATTAGCTCACAATATAAGTAATTAAAAAACTAGTACAAGGGCTCACTGCCAAAATAGGACACGCTGTCCAAAAAGGCTCATTGCCACAGAAAGAACATGAGAAGATAAAAGAGAAATGTTACATAGAGAACAACTTCTCAATGCAACAAAATATCCACCACCAATGCTCGAATACTTTTTCAGCCTTATTTAAAAGATTGTGGACACCTTCAGCTCACTGCATTCAGAAGTCCAACACTTTGACTTCTTTGCACTACTCTACTCAAATTCACACTCTACTCTTCAAAAATTTGCATCACTTGCATAACACATGATTTTTATTTCTATCTTTTCTATCTTATCAACCTTCAACATCTCGACTCATATTTATACCGTCCTCAACCTTGAAAACTTTCTCCAAGGTCGACAATACACACTTTATACTTTACAAATTCAAATTAGGCCGGTACTAGACATTTTTGTGGTGGATAGGAATGAAAGTAGACCAAAACAACACTTAATTAGGACCCAAATTAAATCTCAGACGCCACACTACTCCTTCATTAATAATTGAACATCTTTGAATGTAGTATAGACATTAGGTCAATCGTTACGTGTGAAAACACATTAAGCATTAAGTAATGCTACCTTAAATCAATCCAAAACTTTCGAACAACAAAATTCACTTGAACACAATCCAAGAATATCCTGAAAGCCAACAACTTCCTTCGTAAAAAATTTCACCTAAAGATTATAATCATACTATTTATCCAAACAACACTACCAGATACGACAATACTTTGTAACTCAAAAAACCTTCTCCCGATATGCCTAACCACGAATCCTTTTGACACAAACAAGAGAACAAGACCATGAACTCTCCTTAAAAACCATAAGTCCTAAAAAGAAACTACGGAGAAATGTGGAGCAAATACATTTCTCCCAGACACCTCTATACAACACTGCAAAACCAGTTCACATATTGGTGAACACAACTTCCTCTGACCAACGATCCAAAAGCCAAAATTCTAGATATAGAAACTCTAAACAACTCTAACCAGCATATTCAAACAAAAAAGTAGATTTTTAACCTAGAAGAAATGCAAAGCAAAACCATAACATTTCTACAAACTAGAACACCTCTACAACACCCTATTTTCTTTATTTTATCAATTTTCTCAATATCCTCGACATCTTCAAACACATAGTTGACATTAATGACAACACCAGCTAGTTGACATCAATGAAAACACCTTCATACTTACAAAAATATCCCCCTTTGTCATTGATAGCACCACATGATGTGAAAAACCATCAAAGACAACACAACAACTCAGAACACACTTTTCTTATGATTTCCTTTCTTTTCTACCCCTAAATAGATAAACATTTTCACATGATTGTCTCTCCCCCTTTGACATCAATGGCAAGGGATAATTTTTTTTACATTGTTCTCCCCCTTTGACACTGAACCAAGATACTTGCTCTGAATACCCCCCCTTAGGAGTACACCCAATAAAATCAACAACACATGACACTACCTACTCCCCTAGAGAGGTAGCCACAACATCAATCCAAAAAAGAGATAAATTCATGGATTCACTAGACTGATGCATCTAGCTCAAGGAAGGAGGGGCAATAACCCCCAACTTCTCCCGAAGATACTCAAAAGTATCCTTAGGAAGAGCCTTAGTAAATATGTCAGCAATGTGATCCTTTGTAGGTACATACTCAAGTTTCACCTCATTCTCCATAACCTTCTCTCTTAGAAAGTGATACCTAATTGATATATGATTTTTCCTTGAATGCATCATTGGGTTCTTTGAAATGTTAATTACACTTGTATTATCACAAAAGATAGAAATAGGCTCATCATATACTACTTTGATATCTTTCAATGTCTGTCTCATCCACAAAAATTGACATCATGATGCTACTGTAATATACTCAGCCTCTGTAGTGGATAAAGAAACTGAATCTTTCTTTTTACTTAACCATGAAACCAATCTACATCCAAGAAAGAATGCATTGCCACTTGTAATTTTTTTGTCATCAACACAACCAACCCAATTTGCCTCTGTATAAACACTTAATATGAAATCAGTATCCTTATGATACCACAAGCTATAATCTAGAGTGCCTCTTAAATATCTGAATATCCTCTTCACTATCGCAACATGTGTTTCTTTAGGTTCTTCTTGAAATCTAGCCACAAGACAAACTGCATGCATGATATCTAGTCTAGTAGCAATTAGATATAATAGTCCACCAGTCATAGATCTATATTTTCTCTGATCAACCTTAGGTGAATCATAATTTTTGCTCAATTTACAACCAGTCACCATAGGAGTGCATACCAGTTTGGAGTCTTCCATTCAAAACTTCTTCAACATCCCTTTATCTGTTTGATTTATTTGTAGCCCAAGGAAGAAATTCATCTCCCCAAACATTGACATTTCAAACTCTTTCTGCATCTCTTCAACAAATTTATTACACATAGCTTTATTTAATCCAAAAATAATATCATCCACATACACTACCACTATCAAGATTTTGTCTTCCTCAATTTTGAAGTAAAGATTACTATCTGTGGTGTCTTTACTGAATCCTTGTTGTATCAAATATATGTCCAATATTGCATACCAAGCTTTGGGAGCTTGCTTCAATCCATATAATGCCTTCTTCAATCTACACACCATATATGGTTGATCTGACAACTAAAATCCTTCTGGTTGTTCCATGTAGACCTCTTCTTCCAATTCACCATTCAGAAAAGTAGACTTCACATCCGTCTGATAAACTTTAAAGTCCTTGTATGTTGCAAATTTTAAAAACATTCTGATAGCTTCCATCCTAGCCATAGGGGAAAATGTCTCCTCAAAGTCTGTTCCTCTCACTTGTGAGTAACCCTTACACACAAGTCTTGCTTTATTTCTTACCACTTCTCTGTTCTTATTCAACCACATCCTAGGACTTTATTTTAGGCCATACAAAGATTTATTCAATTTGCAAACCAATTTACTTTTACTTTTCACCACATAGTGCTCTAGATATGCCATATAAATATCCTCCTCCAAGTCACCATGAAGGAAATCAATTTTCACATCCATTTTATCAACCTCTAAATCATAAGCAACAACAATAGAAAGTGAAAATCTAATCAGTGTCATTTTTGCATTAGTAGAAAATATCTCACCATAATCAACACCCTCAACTTGAGAGTAACCTTTCACAACCAAATTTTCTATATAATTCTCAATACCTCCATTTGAACCAATATTTTTCTTGAACACCCATTTGTAACCAATAGGTTTTCATCTTTCAGGCAATGGTACAAGATCCCATGTATCATTCTTTTTCAAAGCTATCATTTCTTCATCCATAGAAATCTTCTAGGATTATGCATCTTTCATACCTAATGCCTCTTCTATCGATCTGGGTTCATCCATGTTAGTATTCAAAGAAAAAATACATCTCTAATCATCAGGTGAATATATTTTAGGTGGTTTTCTATGCCTTGTAGACCTACGAACCAACTAATTTGGAGCTTTTGAAGATTTAGAGCTATATGAGCTCTCCTCAATTTTGTGTTTATCCATGGGCCTCGATTCAACTTTCTCAAGTACAGAAGGAAATTGAATCACATCTTCTTGTTTACTTTGTTATGGCTCCAATTCAATAGAACAAGGCTTAGTTTCTCTAAAAGTAACACTTCTACTATATATTACCTTTTGTGAAACAGGATCCCAAAGCTTGTATCCTTTCACACCATAATTGTATCCAATGAAGATACATTTCACAACCTTGTTCTCCAACTTTGTTCACTTCTCCTTTGGCACATGTGCATATGCCTGGCAATCAAAAACTAATATTTATTAGTGAAGGCTTGTGACTTGAACATGCCTCTATAGTCTCTTATCAACAAGAGTTGATGTAGGAGACTTGTTAATCAGGTAACAAGCAATGACAACAACTTCAACAATTTTTTTTTATTCTAGACCAACACTACTCAACATACTCCTAGCCTTCACCATCAGTGTCTCGTTCATTCTTTCTACAACTCCATTATGCTATGGAGAATACATAGTTATCTTTTTTCTATGAATACCATAATCTTTACATAATCTATCAAAATATTTAGAGCAAAAATTACCGCCATTATCAGTACTCATTTACATTTTATTTTCTTTCCATTTTGCAACTCAACCATTTCTTTAAATTCATTAAATCAACTATAAACTTCAGATTTACTCTTTAGAAAATATACCCATGTCATACTATAATCATCAATAAATAAAACATAATATGTGGATTTCCAATTGAAGGAAAATCTACAGGACTAAACATATCAGAATGAATAAGATCCAATACACCACATAATTTATGAGAAATCAAGTAAAACTAAATGCGGTTTTGTTTTTCATAAATGCAATGCTCACAAAAATCAAATTCAGGATTCTAATCAGACAACCATTCAACAAGGTTTTTAATTTTCAAGGTCCTTAGACCCTTTTCTCCAATGTGGCCAAGTCTTTGGTGCCATAACATATTTTTCTCTGTAGGCAACTTTGATTCAAAAGAAAGAGCACCCTTGGGTACCTAGAAGCCATGACCATCTATTGAAGATGAAACACTCACCTCTTCCAATGAAGTAGCCACAAACTTTCTTTTTATAGAAGTACTATTGGACTCAATAGTGCATTCATCAAGCTTATACAATGTGCCATATTTGACACCTCTAGGAATCACCATAACACCTCTAACCATCTTGCATCCTGCATCAGAAAATACTACATGCACACTTGCACCTATTAGTTTGCTCATTGATAAGAAAATTGTGCTAATCCAAGGATATGCAACACACTATTAATCCTTTTTGTTCTACCATCAGGAAACCTAATTCTAACTTTACCATGACCAACAATATTTAAATAAGAATCATCACCCAAGTACACCTTACCTCCATCAAATTCTTCATATTAAAAAAAAAAAGGTTTTTTATTTTTCAAGGGCCTTAGACCCTTTTCTTTTTACACCCCAAGTGATATTACCTAATTACTATTATCTTGTTTGGTTAAATTGATTGAATAAATGAATGTGTTTTGTGGATCTCTACTCAAATGTGTTTTATTAATCTTTATATGAATATGTTTAATGAAAATATGATGAGTGAATGATTGATACACTTTGATATTTTATATTGTTTCTAACTATATGTATAATGCATATGATTATATTGTGTTTGGCTAACTACGGTTATGATGTGCCAAGTTGAGTGCAGGAATAGGTTCAATCCTATAGAAGAGAGGGAAGTATTACTCAGGAGAATAACTTGGTCTAGTAACCCTTAACGAGCCTAATCGAGCAATCACACACTCACGTCCTAATTGGTCATATAGAGAGTCATGTCAGTTTTGGGAAAGGTAAGCGATCTTTGTTGTGAATGTTGTGATTGAGAATTATGATTAGGTCTTGATGTATTGGTCAATCTTGTTGGATGTTGTGGTTATATTGTTGATATGTGGTTGTCATTGATGTCAACACTATTATCATTAATGTCTTTAAGACTGTATATGTCAAGGATATTGAGAAAATTTTAATAAAATATGTTACAAGTTGTCTGTGAAGTAGTGAAGATCAGTATCGTAGAAAGTTTAGTATGTTGATAGTGAGATGTTGTGGATTAAAGGGTTTGTTTTCAAGCCTATCTAGTTTCTACTCTAAAAGTTTTAGAGAAGCACATGAAGATTTGAGCAAGTTATAAGTTTTTGTGTTCTGACAACTATTTTGTTACTGCAAATGGTGTTCATGGAAGAAGATAATGTGATTATGGTAATTTGAGTTGTTGCATATGTTCTTGAGGTTTTCATGGACGTTTCTAGATCATGTTCTATCTATGCTGCACATCTGCATTGATCATTGTGCTCATGATCTGATATTTTCTCTTGCATTTTCACGTTTTTCATGTTCATGGCCGACAAGGTGTTTGAAGCGTGTTGTGGATCTTCGAGGAAGAATATTTGAAGTGTTTTGTGTTTGAGAACATTATTTTGGGTCTCTACTATGTTGTGGGTGACCTTGGTTGGTGCGCATTGATAATCTTTATTGTTTTGGGCCGACAATTTGCATTCATTCTATTATTGTGTTGAAGCCGACATAAAGCAATGTAATTCCATGTAGCGGATATATAAGAGCGATTGTTTATCTCATTTGAGATAGATGTGATGCGAAGAATACAAGTGCTATGTGTGAATAAAGATTAGATCATTCGAAAGTAGAGAAAAGTGTGAAGAAGAGTGAAGAAGTGTGAAGAAGTGTTCATGAGCCTAACTGGAACTATAATCAAGCATTAGTAGATGCTGATTTCTCGGTTCAAATTATTCAGATGGTTTTAATCTGAATGTTTTTTGTAAGATAGTGAGTCTTCCTTTAAGCCATGAGCTCTAGGTAGTGTTCTTGAATTCATGTGCATTCCCCATATATTTTTCTTATACTTTTAACAGGGTATAACTTGTGGGTTAACCTCCACCGTGTTTTTTTCCCCTAACAGGGTTTCCACACAAAAAAAAATCTTGGTGTTATGTGTGTTTTTGATTCATGCTTTCATTGTTATAAATCAGATATGAGAATAAAGGTTAATAAGTTTAATAAGTCTGAAATTATGTGACAACTGATTCACCCCTCCTCTCAATTGTCTGCCCTTGTGTTGCCAAAAATTGGTATTAGAGCAGGTTCCTTGGAAGAAGTTTATCAACCTGAGGTGATCCGAGATGGTGACATACAAGAAGGATAGTCTGAGATTTGATGGAACAAATTATTCTCTATGAAAGACTCGAATGGAGTGTCATCTGAGATGCATTGGTGAATCCTACTGGCACATTACATGCAATAGGTATATTATTCCTCCAAGTGGTCCTACTACTACTGCTGAGATTAGGGATGCTAAATATAACATCAGGGCTAAGGAAGCATTATTGAGTGCTTTGACTGATTCTGAGATGACAAATGTTATGGATCTGAAGACTACTTATGAGATCTGGAAAAATTTGGAAACTTTATATGAAGGTGATGCTAATGTGAAGATGGCTAAGCTATAGTGTCTGAAAGGAAAATATGAACTGTTGAAGATGGGTAATGATGAGAATATTGCTACTTTCATGCAAAGAGTGAATAAACTTGTGTGTGGTATAAGATGTGTTGGTGGATAGGAGGATGAATCAAATATTTTTTCTAAAGTGCTTAGATCCTTGCATGATGCATACAAAATCAAAGTTGCGGCCATTGAGGAGCTCTGAAATATGACAAATATAACCAGAGATATGTTGGTTGGTAAAATTACTGCTTTTGAATTGAGTGAATTCGATGATGCCCTTCCTATGATAGAATTTACATTTAAAGCTACTACTTCTGGGAGAGACAAGCAAAGATATGATATGGGTGAAAGTTCTTCTAGAAAGGTATTCAAATATGAGGAAGAAATGAGACAGATTGAAGAAGAAGAAATAGAAATGAATGAGCTTGAAGCACCTATTATCAAAAGGGAAGCCAGAGGAGAAGGTAAGTATAAAGGAAAGTTGCCTATAAAATGTTTTTCTTGTAACAAGATAGGTCATTTTGCATCAAGGTGTCTAGAAAGAGTTCCTAAGCCAAGACCTTACAAGCCTAAATTTCAAAAGAAGTGTTACTATGCTACTGATGAAGGTGTGATAGATGATGAATTTGACAAAGAGAATGTAGGTGAAGATGAGTTTTTATTTATTGCTATCAAGGAAAATAATTATGTTTCTATTGAATCTGCTAGCTGTACAAATGTGGAGAAAGCTCTAGCTGCTTGTGTTGAAGAAAAATATGAATGGGTAATTGACAGTGGATGTTCACATCACATGATAGGTGATCAAAGCAAATTTGTAAGCCTGGAGAAGCATGATGGTGGTGTTGTAAGATTTGGTGATAATAATGGTGGTATAATCCATGGTAGAGGATGTATTTATTTTGATGGTAAGCATAATACTGATGATGTTCTTTATGTTGAAGGTTTGAAGCATAATATTCTGAGTGTTGGACAAATGGTTGATAAGGAATATAATCTTCAATTCAAAGATGGAAAATGTAGCATACAGGGAAGTTTTAGAAATGTGATTGCTTCTGGTACAAAAACAAAAGGTAACATCTTTCATCTAAATGTTGGTAGTAAAAGTTGTCCGATTGCTCAAGTTGATGAAAGTTGGTTATGGCATAGAAGAATGTATCATGTAAACTTTGACAATATTATCAAGACAAGTTCATCATAGGAAATGACAGATCTTCCTAAGTTGGTGAAGCCTACTAATACAATATGCAAGGAATGTCAGTTGGGAAAACAAACTATAATTTCATTTCACAGCAAACAACATTGTTCAAATGAATTATTGGAGCTTGTGCATACTGACTTGTGTAGTCTTGCTAGAATCAAAAGTCTACAAGGTTACATGTACTTCATGTTGCTTATTGATGATTACTCTAGGATGATGTGGGTTACTTTCTTAAGGGAGAAATCCGAAGGTCTAGAAAAGTTCAAAATCTTTAAGGCTATGGTTGAGATAGAGATAAGTTTGAAGATTAAGTGTCTGAGATCAAATACAGGTGGTGAATTTACTTCCAGTGAGTTTAAGTCTTTTTGTGAAGAACATGGGATAAAGAGACAATTATTTGCACTGTGGACCCCTGAACATAATGGAGTTGTGGAAAGGAAGAATAGGACAGTTCAAGATGTTGCTAGAACTATGATGTTGGAAGGAAATGTTCCTCATATCCATTGGAGAGAAGTTGTGAGTACTGTTGTTTATATCCTTAATTGGGTACCAATCAAAGGTAATACTGGTAAGACTCCTTTTGAGCTATGGTTTGGTCATAAGCCTACTGTTAGATATTTAAAAATCTTTGGGAGAAAATGTTATATTAGGAGAGATGAAGATATAGGAAAGTTTGATTCTAAAAGTGATGAAGCATTCTTTCTTGGTTATTCTACTAAGAGCAAGGCCTACTGGTGCTACAACAAGAGATTGAAGAAAATGGTTGAAAGTGAAAATGTTAAGATTGATGAAGATATTGCTAGACCCTCCAAAACCTGTGGATATGATTCTAATGATTAGAATGACAGTACAAACAAGATTCAAACTTCAAATCAAGTTCAGATCGTTCCGGTGAATCAAGAAGATCAAGAAAAAGCAGAGACTAGTGAGAGTACAGAAGAGAGACCTCAATAGCTTGAAATTCAAGAACACTCTAAGACTCCAAGGTATGTGATATTAAATCATTTAGAAAATTAAATTATAGGAGATAAGAACAAAGGTGTCTAGACTAGGAGAAGAATTGTAGAAGAATATTGTCTAATTTCAAAGGATGAGCCAAGTAATTTCAATGAAGCATGCAAAGATGAACATTGGATTGAAGCTATGAAAGAAGAACTACAACAAATTGAGAAGAATAATACATGGATTCTTGTTCCTAGACCTAAAGACAAAAATGTAATTGGAATTGAATGGGTTTTTAGAAACAAGCTGAATGAACAAGGTGAAGTTATCAGAAACAAAGCAAGAATGGTATGTAAAGGATACTCTCAGATGGAAGGTATTGACTTTGAAATTTTTTTTGCTCTTGTTGCTAGAATTGAAGTTGTGAGATTGTTTCTTGCTTATGTTGCTTACAAAAACTATAAAGTTTATTAGATGGATGTCAAGTCAACATTTCTAAATGGTGAATTAGAGGAAGAGGTGTATATTGAGCAACCTGATGGATTTCAATTGAATGATTAGGGAGATATGGTTTGTCGGTTGAAGAAAGCATTGTATGGACTCAAGCAAGGCCCTAGAGCTTGGTATGCCAAATTGGATAAATACTTGTTGAAGCTTGGATTTAAAAAAGGTACTACTGATAGTAATCTATATTTCAAGATTGATGATGATAAAGATTTGTTTGTGGAAGTCTTTGTTGATATCATTTTTGGAGGAGATGATGGTTTGTGCATGAAGTTTGCTAAAGAGATGCAAAATGAGTTTGAGATGTCAATGATTGGAGAGTTAAAATTATTTTTGGGACTACAAATTACTTAGGTAGATAAAGGGATCTTTATATCTCAATCCAAGTATGTGAGAGAATTGCTAAAGAAGTTTGGTATGGAAGACTCAAAACCAGTCAATATTTGGCATGGAAGACTCAAAATCAGTTGATACACCCATGGTGACTGGATGTAAGTTGACACAAGATGATGATTCTCTGAAGGAAAATTAGACTAGATACAAATCAATGATTGGTGGATTATTGTATTTGACTCAAACTAGACCTGATATCATGAATGTTGTATGTATTGTTGCTAGATTTCAAGCCGATCCTAAGGAATCTCATGTGACTGTTGTGAAGATAATTTTTAGATACTTAAAGTGAACAATTGATTTTGGCCTATGGTATCCTAAAGATGATGATCTTACTTTAAGTGTCTTTACTGATGCTGATTGGGAAGGAGATGTGAATGACAGGAAAAGTGCTAGTGGTGGTGCATTTTTCTTGGGAAAGAAGCTGATTTCATGTTCAAGGAAAAAGCAAAATGTCGTTTCTTTGTCTACTGCAGAGGCAAAATATATTGCTATTGCTAACAATTGTACTCAAGTGTTGTGGATGAAATAGATGTTGAAAGATATCACAGTTGTGTATGATGAACCTACTGCCATATTCTATGATAACTCAAGTGCTATAAACATTTCAAAGAATCTGGTGCTTCACTCAAAGACCAAGCATTTATTTATCAAGTACCACTTTTTGAGAGACAAAATGACTGATAAGGAAGTCAGACTGGAGTATGTGCCTACTAAGGAACAAATTATAGACATCTTTACTAAGCCTTTGCCTAAGGATACTTTTGAGTATCTCAGAGGGAATTTAGGGGTGATTACCCCTCCTAATAAAAACTAAGATGCATAGTCATTGCATCAGTCCGTGCATTCACAGTCATATCTTGATTCAGATTGATGTTGTGGTGGCTGCTACTCAGGGGGGGTAGTCAAATGATTCAGATATGTGGTTCAAATCTTGTGTAAATTTTCCATTGATGTTAAAGGGGGAGAAGAGTAATGTGATAAACTATGGAAGAGCCAAAAGAAAGGGGGAGAAGAACAATGTGAACTAAGGGAGAGAAGTGCAATATATAAAGGGGAGATTGTTGGTTGTGTTGATGGTGTATTTTTTGCATCATGTGTTGCCATCAATATCAAAGGGGGAGATTGTTGGATGTTGTGGTTGTATTGCTAATATGTGGTTGTCATTGATGTCAACACTATTAGCATTAATGTCTTTAAGACTGTATATGTCGAGGATATTGAGAAAATTGTAATAAAATATGTTACAAGTTGTCTATGAAGCAATGAAGATCAGTACATGTAGAAATTTCAGTATGTTGATAGTGAGATATTGCGGATTAAAGGGTTTGTTTTCAAGCCTATCTAGTTTCTACTCCAAAATTTTTAGAGGTGCACATGAAGATTTGAGTAAGTTATAAGTTTCTATGTTCTAACAGCTATTTTGTTACTGCAAATGGTGTTCATGGAAGAAGATAATGTGATTCTGGTAATTTGAGTTGTGTATGTTCCTGAGGTGTTTGTGGATGTTTCTAGACCATGTTCTATCTGTGTTGCACATCTGCATTAATCATTGTGCTCGTGATCCGAGATTTTCTCTTGCATGTTCATGTTTTTCATGTTCATAGTCGACAAGGTGTTTGAAGCGTGTTGTGGATCTTCAAGGAAGAATCTTTGAAGGTGTTTTGTGTTCGAGAAAATTATTTTGGGTCTCTACTATGTTGTGGCCAACCTTGGTTTGTGTGCATTGATAATCTTTATTGTTTTGGGCCGATAGTTTGCATTCATTCTATTATTGTGTTGAAGCTGACATAAAGCAATGTAATTCCATGTAGCGGATATATAAGAGCGATTGTTTATCTCATTTGAGATAGATGTGATGCAAATAATACAAGTGCTATGTGCGAATAAAGATCAAATCATTCGAAAGCAGAGTAGAGTGTGAAGAAGAGTGAAGAAGTGTTCATGAGCCTAACCAAAACTGTAATCAGGCATTAGCAAATGCTACTTTTTCAGTTCAAATTCTTTAGATGGTTTTAATCTGAATGTTTTATGTAAGACAATGAGTCTTCCTTTGAGTAGTGAGCTTTAGGCAGTGCGCCTGAAAGCATGTGCAATCCCCATATATTTTTCTTATACTTTTAATAGGGTATAACTTGCGGATTAACCTCCATCGTGGTTTTTTCCCCTAACAATGTTTCCACATAAAAAAATATTGGTGTTATGTGTGTTTCTGATGTGTTGTTGATTCATGCTTTCACTGTTATTAATCAGATCTGAGAATAAAGGTTAATAAGTTTAATAAGTCTAAAATTTTGTGACAACCGATTCACCCCTCCTCTTAGTTGTTTGCCCTTGTGTTGCCAACAAGTCTTTCCTCATATGCTTAATATGGTATCAATGAGATATATGCATAAGATATATATATGTATATGTGTACATGTCAAAGATAGACTCATACATGTTAGTGAATACGTACATAAGTATACGTAGGTAGACATACCTACACATATACATGCACGGATCACCCATATGCATGGGGATACCAATTGGACTAAATTGACATATACATATATATATGTATATATGCATCTCATGTATGCATGTCAATCGAAGGGATTGTATGTATGGGTATTTTATAAAGATAATAAAATATGGTTAGGCATATGTATATGTGGTATATATATTTATATATGTGTGTGTGTGTGTGTGTGTATGTGATATTATAATAACACATATATATAATCGTACATATATGTATATATGTAATACTATTCTTTATTTATATAAATAAGTTTGTAAACCTTAAGAAATAAATATATGTATATATATTAATATAAATATATATATATATATAATATACATATTATATGTATGTATATATATATAATATATATACATATGTATATTATATATATATACATATATATTATAGATACATATAATATATATATATATATATATTATATATATGTAATATATATATATATGTGTATATATACATATATATATATTATATTATATGTATATATTATATATATATGTGTATATATACATATACATATATATTATATTATATGTATATATTATGTATATATATATATTATATGTATGTATATATATATATTATATGTATGTATATATATATATATATAATATATGCATATAATATATATCTATATATAATATATGTATGAGATTTGAAGTTATTAATATAAATCATAAAGCGCATAAGATAATGTTGATCATATTATTAGTAATATACATTAATGCATATAATACAATCCATGAGCGCATGAAGCGTAAAGTACAACTTTATGTGGTGAATAATCCAATGCATAAAGTGAAACATGACCAAGTCAAACATTAAAATAAAGCACATATGAAACAATCCAGTTGTGTTAAGTGCTTAAGAAGGGAAGTGAATGTTGTGTGTAACAAAGAAAAAGTCTACAGGCGACGCCTATGAAGGTGGCATCATATATAGAAGTGGTTGTAATGCAAAAGAAGTCTATGAATTTAAATAAGTCTGCAAATAAGTGTTTTGAATCAGTCAAGTGCAAACTTGGCATTGTTTTGAAATAGAATTCAAATTAGGAAACCTGCTTTCAGCGTGTTGTCCCAAATAATTAGTCAACTCGGCCATGAAACTATCATGTGTTGCAAACTTGTGAGTGAGTCATTGCATGAGGAAGAAATGTGGTGGAGATACTTTCTTGTTTGTAGCCTTCGGTTGCTCACAAGTTAGTATAAATAGACGAGCCCATTCTACCAAATGCTACACTTATCTTGATGTTGTTTTGTTGTGAGTTGAGAGCTATTTTGGTATTTTGTATTTGTGGTTATTGTGAGATTTTGTGAGAAGTAGAAGAGGATAGTCAAGTGGAACTTGGAGGAGGTGTCAACCAATTTGAGGATTCACACTAGGAATGAGTATAAACAATTGAAGCTTATACAGGCATGCTAGTTTTCTATACCTTTGTCTTTATGTTGGAAAGGATAAATTAGTTATTACTATATTTGGGAAAAGAGCGTTTTAAGAATATGTTGTGGTGTTTGTATGAGATTTCTTGTTTCATGGTTATGTGATATGTTATAGAAGCTATTTTGTAGATTGTGTCTATATGTACCCTATATATGGGAGTTTATTTGAGTGCAACATAGTTATAGGGTAAAAGCACAAACCTGTGTCACACTTTATAAAAGAATTGACCAACAACAACAAAAAAATTGAACTTCGACAATATAAAAGTGGTATTTATGTTTTGAATTTCAAAATGATGTAAACTAATAAAATGTAGAAATATTGATGAAGTTTATTCCTGTAATTTTTCAGATTTTTTTTAAATTGGTTTTTTTGGTGAAAGGCTAAAAGCCGATATATATATTTATATGTAATAAAAGTTACAAAATAAGCTTTACAATGGTTCTTGAGAACCAAGATTGCTGTCATGTTTACTTGCTATAATCAAAATTGATAAAAACCCCTTATATGATCTATACTGCCACTAACTGCAAGTATCTACAATATCCCCGAATAAGAACATTGACTGTAAACATTTAAAACTTAGTTTAGGTCATGTAGCATATGGGACACCCGATCGGCCGATCACCGATGGTCTTTAGCGTCAAAGTCTTTGTTTCATAAAAAGGGCCCCATCCTTTGTATTATCGAAAAGTCGCCTTAGTCGGAGTTTTGGCCTATAATATCTTGTGGGAACCAAAACTAATTTTAACCCGATTCCCTGATCACCCGATAGTCCAACCACCGATACTAGTCAGTCCTTTGGAGTCCGTTAAAGGGGGTCCTCACAAGCCCATAATATCCGCCAACATTTACAAATCCTTAGAGACATAGGCTTAGATGTCGGTATCATCGACCTCACAAAGGCATATCAAGCAATAGGACCAATCGGGTTCGACGCCATATGAACAACATGTTGTGTAAACCCGATGTGTTGATATCGTTGATACTCCATATAGCAAGGATAAAAAGTAGTCGCCAAAGGATCCATCTATGGAAAATATGCATGAGGGATTGGAGGAACAAAGGATTCGATAACCAAAAGCCTGATATGCTGTGTACACCCGATGTGTCGACAACCAAAAGCTCGATAATCTATATAATAAGGATTTGAAGTAGCCACCAAAGGACCAATCAGGTCCGGTGCCATATCTCATTGGAGTGTCAGAGCTATTGGAGAATCGAGCATCAAAGGATCGGGAACCGAGAAAACATTGCCAAACATTCCACTCAAACCCTCGACATCTCCAATATGTCAATACCCGACTGTCAGACCAAGGCACCATCAGAGCTAATGAAGGTTGGGGATGTCAGAGACTTAGCAACATTTAAGAGCTTTCAACGATTGAACTCCAATCGCCGATCCATCCGGCTACTGATTGTCGATACTCCAAAGAAGACTAAGTAACAAGTCTAAAGCTTAACCAACTTAAAATTGTTTTGATTATTGATTTATCAATTTAAGAGCAGATTTTGGAATACTAAAAGTTTTAGGAAAAAGTGACGTTCACTTGATGTCAAGAAACAAATAGAAAAAAAATCATTTTCCCTTAATTTTTTTCTCCAAATAGGTAACTTCAATATCTAGTGCATGGAAAAAGAAATTGAAATTGTGATTTATATTTTTCTCGTAATAACATTTTAAAGTCAAACTTGTTAGAATTTGACAGTTTTCATTTGACGTCAACTATTGTCTATTTTTTAAATAATTTTCAAAAAACAAATTATACCCTTTTGAAGAGGACTCTCTCCTCTAGCGCATCATATATTTTTCAAAAAAATAAATATGTTTTACTATTTTTTAAAATTTCTAATCAACCTCTTTTTTAAATTTAACAACCTACTTGTATTATTATTAAAATAAAATATGTTCAAACTAATAAAAAAAAAATTGGATTCACTACTTCGAGCTCTACAAAAGGGTATTTTTCTTTTTTCTTTTTAAAATTATTCTGACTGAAGAAATACTTAGTTGAATTTGAAAGTTTTAGAAAATTCTTATAAAAGTTGAGTTGGCTGCCAACTAGGATGCCACATAGACAGGTTTGGTAGAAAGGGTTTTGACTGAAACCATTTCTATTAAAACCCCACACATAAAATAAGCCACATTTCAATGCTACAAAGCGAAAAATTCAAATTTTATGATTTTGGGCGAAAGGGTTTCGTTTGAAACTCTATGTGCTACGTATAGGCCACGTGGTTTCAGGCTAAATTGGTTCAACTAAAACTGTTTAGGTTGAAAAATTTTTGCTCAAAATTATTTAGTTGGTCGAAAGTGTGACACAACTTTATGCTTTTACCCTATACTAAGTGTAGTTATCTTTGCTATATGTAGTGAGTCTATGTTAGACATATGTAGCGTTATGTAAGATGTTGTTTAAACACTTTGGTAGTATAGTCATATTGTTATGGGATGATTATGTGGGGTTATTCTTGGGATTGGTTAGATCTATGGGAAAGGGGGTAACCTAGATATAGATTATAATGGTCATTATAAACCAAATCGAGCTAGGATGGTGGGTGAATGTGTGACATCTACTCTAAGTTAAGGGTAATGGAAACTTTGGCCAAAGTAGTGTAAGTAGCCACTGTTTAGACTGTCTATTTCACTATGATTCAGGATTACATACTAGGCATGGAAATTTCATACATGTAAGTTGTAACCACTGTATGTCAGTCTAGAAACATATAGGACACAACACCAAGCTCAAAATAGGCTATTGTTATGAGGTTACCAAACCAATCTCTTCGTCGAAGGGTAGGGCCATCTTACCAGTTAGGTAGATGTGTGGGGGACCACAGTAAGTCTGAGGTTGATGAAAAAGCACTTGAGTGATGCTTCTCCTCATCAGTTGGTGGCCAATATTTGAGGGGGAATTCCTGGACGATTGTACTTTATACTTGTTTGGAAGCTTGTTAAGCTATGTATGCAATTTATATCCATCTCAATTGAAATTGAAATATGAAATGTCATATGGGATTCATGTATCATCATTATTTGAATCAATGAAAGGAATTATTTTGTATGCAATGGAAAAGTTTGAAATAGGTTTTCAAATGTGCATTTATTATTCAAAAGAAAAGAGATTTTTTATTGCTCTTAAAGATTAGATGCATAAACTATTCACTTGTTGATAAAACATAGGAAAAATTACTATGTAGAACAATGGGCATGTTACACATGGTATCAAAGCTATCAGGTTTAGCTCTAGAACCTATGTGTTCACTATGTTTCCAATACAACATTATGAGAATCTAATGTTTGAAAATTCTTGTGCCAGGATGGTGCATCTCAGGATGACTGCAAGGAAGTCAGTGATTCGAAATAAGTGCTACCTACGAGCCAAGAAGGAAAGAGAAGCCCTTGTTCATACCATTGAAGGAACCAACCATGACAACGCCATATGGCTAAGCGATATTGAGACATTCAGTCATGCTCTATCATGAATTAGCCAAGAGAAGAGAAGGATGAGATATGAAGCCAACTTCAACCATCTACCTCCCATCTCACCAGCAAAATCAGACTCATTATCACTTTCTAGGGATATGCCCTCAGAATGTAGTGTTATTCCAACAATGTTGTTTAGGGAACCTCGTGTTATACCTATGTTTGGAATTATTGTAATTGCCTCAAGTGGTGAATCAGAGGAATATGTTCCCCAAAATTATGTATCAAAAGATAAATATGAGGGATACTACCCTTTTGGGGGATAGAGAAGAGCAAAAATTAGAGGGTTATATCCCATGTAGCTATGTATCAGAAAGCGAATTCGAGGGATTCTCTCCCTTAGACTATCTTAAAAGTCACCCTATGTAAACTTAAGGATATTGAAATCCTTCATCAAATTGAAATAAAACATGTTTTGTTTTGGAAAAACTTTCATAAAAGTTCTTTGTGATATTCATATATGAATGATTGTTCTTTAAATGTTTTTAGAACGTTAAGTAAAATTTATTAGATCTAATTAAATGAAACCTCTAGGTAAACTGATCTTGGAAAATGGTTGGAACACGAACTAACATCAAGGGAAGTCAGGAAGTAGGATAAGGTGCTAAAAATGCAGAAGTAAGTTGGACTGCATCTTGTCTTTAAAGGATAAAACAAGAGCAAGGATAGGAACCCTTGAACAAGAAGTAAGGGGTAAAGAAAGAGTGGAACAAGAAGTCCCAAACAATGATGAGGAAGTACCTCATAATGAAGAGGAAGGGGAGAATTCTCATGATCACACTGATTCTAGAGAACAAGAGGATGAGGAGTCACATTTGAAGTCAGATGGAACTAAAAGGAAGCGATTGGCCAATGAGTTGTCTCGAGACATGAAGAAAATCACTCCTCCTAAGTTTGAGGGTAGTGCTACTGGGGATGCAGCTAAATCTTAGATTATAGATATAGAAAAGTAATTTGAGATTAGAAATTACTCTAAAGTCACTAAGGCCATATGGGGAGCTTACCGGTTGGCAAGAGAAGCATCCAATTAGTGGATGAACAAGAAAATGGAGTTAGGATTCAGTTCCTTGAAGCTAACATGGAGGGATTTTTTGGAGATCTTCCATAAACAATGGTTACCACAACTCTTCAATGATAAGAAGCTCATTGATTTCTAGAATATTAATCAAGGAGATTCTTTGATGAATGAATATTGGGAAAAGTTCACTAGTCTCTTGAGGTACGTACTCATGTACCAAAAGGATGAATAATTTCAAATAAGTAAGTTCATTATAGGATTAAATACCCAAATAGGTGGTGAATTAGATGTACACGGTCCAACAACCATGGGATTGGTGTATGAAAAAGTGATTAAGCAAGAGCAAAAGCTTAAGTCCATTCCAATCTATCGGGAAAGGAATAAAAAAGAAGTTTAACTTGGTGCAGGGAAATCAGGCACCAAGAAGACCCAATGAAGGGAAATTTTTTCAAAAGCAAGGGGATAAGGAACTCAACAAAGGTGGAATGAACAAAGAAGATACCAAAGAGGAAGTAATGATAACTATAACAACAACAACAGAGCTGGAAAATATGTTAATAACTCTGGGAGACCTACGAAAAGGAAGGGACCAGTGAATGGATGTTTTACATGTGGAGGGGATCATTATGATAATCAATTCCCTAGTAAACCAATTAAATCTCAACCATGTGGGAATCCTCTATCTCCATAACAAGCTACATTTCAGAAAAGGCTACATGCTGAGTGGACAACCGGCAGGCTATGTATCAAATCACTCTGATAGAAGTATCAGGTATTTTGTTTGATATTACTATCTCAATTTTAATAGATACTGGTGCCACAAAAAAAATTATTTCTCCTAAAATAGCAAGTCAAATTTCTAGAAAGTTTGGTTTGATGGAAAAATCTTTGGTTGTGGAGTATGCAAACCAGACAAGAGCTATGGTGAGTCAATGTATATTTGAAGCAAGGTTAGAACTTCCAAGTTTCTCTATAGAGGTGAATTTCTATGTAGCTCCTTTAGGTTCTTATGATGTCATCCTAGGAATGAAATGGTTATGGAAGCATATAGCTAAACTGGATTGTCATGCTAAAATAATAGAATGCTTAGATGACTTAACCAAGTATCTATACAAGGAACACCTAAAGAAGTGAAACTGTGACAGATTTTAGCTATCCAAATGCATCACGTGAAAAATAAAGGATGTCAACTCTTCACAGTGAAGATGGATAAAATTGAGGAATACAAGGAAGCCATACTTCAAGATGATGTCATGTATCATGGACCTCAAGATTCTCAAGAAGTTGAAAAATGGGAAGTAGTGGAAATAGGGAAAATGGATATGGAGAAATATCCAATCCTACAAAAATTTGTGGATGTATTTCTAAATGAACTACCTGGATTGCATCCTAAGAGAGTGTTTGATTTCTCCATTGATATAGTCCCTGGGTCGGAACCTATATCGAAAGTACCATATAGGATGATCATAACTAAATTGATGGAATTGAAGGCACAATTAGAGGAATTATTATCAAAATGATTAATAAGACCTAGTGTTTCACCCTAGGGAGCACCAATAATCTTTGTTAAGAAGAAAGATGGTACATTGCGCTTATGCATAGACTATCGTTTTCTTAAGAAAGCAACGATAAAGAATAAGTATCCGTTGTCACATATCAATGATCTCTTTGATCAAATGTGAGGTGTGACTATGTTTTCAAAGATTGATCTACATTATGGATATCACCAACTAAGGATCAACGATGAAGATATCTTTAAGACAAGTTTTAGAACTAGATATGGACATTACGAGTTCACAGTCTTACCTTTTGGATTGACGAATGCACCAAGAACATTCATGAACCTAAAGAATAATGTATTTGGATATTGGTTGGATAGTTTTGTGTTGGTATTCTTGGATGAAATTTTAATCTACTCCAAGAATGAGGAAGAACATCATAAGCATTTGGAGATTGTGTTGTAGCGATTGAGATAACATAAGTTGTATGGGAAACTCTCAAAGTGTACCTTTTACCAAAAAGAGGTACAATACTTGGGTCATGTAATCTCAGTAAATGGAATTACAGTTGGTCCTGCAAAGATTAAAGCGGTATTAGAATGGCTGGTGCCCAAGAGTGTACTCGAAGTCAATAATTTTATGGGTAAATGGTATTAGGATAGCATTTCCCATCACATATTTTCAAAGGAAGGGTAAGAAATTTGAGTGGATAGAGAAATTTCAAGCAAAATTTTATCTACTCAAAGAAAATTTGACCATGGCTCTGATACTAAAGGTACTAGATCCATATGGTAACTTTATTGTTATTACGAATGCATCGGGAGAAGGATTGGGTGGAGTGTTAATGCAAGAGGGGAAAGTCATAGCTTATGAATCAAGGAAGCTAATGCCCTATGAATAAAATAATCCTTCACATGATTTAGAGTTAGTAATAGTGGTTCATGCACTACAGATATGGAGACGCTATCTATTGGGAAAACCCTTTGAACTCAAGACCAATCACCACGGTCTCAAATATTTGTTTACCCAACCTAATCTTAATGTAAGGTAGAGAAGGTGGCTATAACTGATATAGTATTTTGATTTAAACATTAGTTATATCAAGGGGAAAGAGAATTGGGCTGCCAATGCTTTGAGTCGTAGGAGGCATATCTCCTTGATGGTGTCAATCCAAACTGTCTTTAAGAGTTAAGTGTTGCAAGAATCCAAGGTTGATGAGTTTTATGAACAAGTCAAGCAAGCACTATCAGATGATCCTCAATATCAAAGGTATGAAGTATCACCTTGAACCAAATGGATTATTGAGATTTCAAGGGAGAATTTATGTACATAACTCTAGTGAACTAAGGAACTTAGTATGGAAGGAAGTTCACAATGCACCATATTCAGGACATACTGGTGTCACCAAAATGTTAGCTGATGTAAAGCCATTATATTTCTGGAAGGGTATGAAAGGGGATGTTGCAAGGTCTGTAGCCAGTTGCTTGGAATGCCAAAGAGTGAAGGTAGATCATCATCACCTTGTAGGTCTTTTATATCCACATGAAGTTCCAAAAATTAAGTAGCAAGTCATTAGTATGGACTTTGTGAAAAGATTACCTATGTCAAGGAATAAGCACAGTGCCATTCTAGTAGTGATGGACAAGCTCACTAAGGTAGCTCACTTTATACCAAGAAATTTGACTGATGGAGCTTTTGTAATAGCTTGAAAGTTTATGCAAGAGATATTTAGATTACATGGGATTCCAAAGAAGATTATATCTGATAGGGATGCTAGTGTAAGATCTAGATTTTGGCAAAACCTATTTTATGTACTTGGAACAAAATTGAATATAAGTTTTGCATATCATCCAGAAACAGATGGACAAACCGAAAGAATAAATCAAGTGTTAGAGGACCTACTAAGAATGTATTGCATGGATCAACAATACAAATGGGAAGATTATCTACCATTGGTTGAGTTTGCATATAATAACTCTTATCACTCTGTAATTTAGATGGCTCCATTTGAAGCATTATATGGTAGGAAATGTTAGAATCCTATAAGTTGGGATAAGCTAAAAGATAAGATAAGCCTTGGGCCAGAGATGTTATCCAAAATGAAGGAGAAAGTTTGAATTATTAAGCAAAGGTTAGTAGAAGCTAATGATAGGCAGAGAAGTTATGTAGATACCAAATGAGTACCCAGAAGTTTCTGAGTAGCAGAAAAGGTTTTGTTAAAGGTAAAACTTCATAAGAGTTCTATCAAGTTTGGAAATTCATCCAAACTAGCTCCGCGCTACGTAGGACCTTTTGAGGTTCTTGAGGAGATCAAACATGTAGCATATAGGATTTTTTGCCACCAGCTCTTGCCAGGATGCACAATGTTTTTCATGTATCATATCTTAAGAAGTATACCCCAGGCGATAACCATGTTATTGATTGGAATGCTCTGTAGCTGCAGGATCTAGGGGTGGTAATAATCAAGCCTCTCAAGGTGATCAAAACACATAAGCTTCACTTACGTAATAGAGAGATTTTGTAGTGAAAATTCCAATAGGACCAGTAAGTTCAAGATTCTGCCACTTGGTAAGATTATGCTGAGATGAAGCAAAAGTTTATGAAAGTCTTCCAAGATTTTGAAAACTCTAGAAAATAATAAATATTTTGAAATGTGATGCCTTATGGATGATTAGTGTTTGATTTTTTATATTATGTCCATGTCGATACTTAATAAATCATTGGGGATGATGATTCACAAGGGGGGGAATATGTTACACCCCAAGCGATATTACCTAATTACCATGACCTTGTTTGGTTAAATTGATTGAATAAATGAATGTGTTTTTTGGATCTCTACTTGAATGTGTTTTATTAATATGTATATGAATATGTTTAATGAATATTGAAAATATGATGAGTGAATGATTGATACACTGATATTTTATAATGTTTCTAACTATATGTATGATGCATATGATTATATTGTGTTCGGCTAACTATGATTATGATGTGCCAAGTTGGGTGTAGGAATAGGTTCAATCCTCTAGAAGAGAGGGGAAGTATCACTCAGGAGAAGAACTTAGTTTGGTAACCCTTAATGAGCCTAACTGAGAAATCACACACTCATGTCCTAATTGCTCATATAGAGAGTCAAGTCAGTTTTGGGAAAGGTAAGTGATATTTGTTGTGAATGTTGTGATTGAGAATTGTGATTAAGTCTTAATGTCTTGTGTCAGTCTTTCCTCGTATGCTTAATGTGGTATCGATGAGATATATGCATAAGATGTATATATATGTATATGTGTACATGCCAATGGTAGATCCATACATGTGAGTGAATACATACATAAGTATATGTAGGTAGATGTACCTACACATACACATGGATGGATCACCCATATGCATGGGTATACCAATTGGACTAAATTGACATATATATATGCATCCCATGTATGCATGTCAATCAAAGGTATTGTATGTATGAGTGTTTTATAAAGATAAAAAAATAAGGTTACGTATATGTATATGTGGTATATATGTGTGTGTGTGTGTGTGATATTATAATAACATATATATATATATTTATATATAATCGTATGTGTATGTATATACATAATACCATTCTTTACTTATATAAATAAGTTTGTAAACCTTATGAAATAAATATATGTATATATAATATAAATATATATATATGTATATATATACTATGGAATATATATACATATACATATAATATATATACATATATATATAATATTACATATATATATATACATATATATACACATATAAATACATACATACATACATACATACATACATACATACATACATATATACATACATACATACATACATACATACATACATACATACATACATACATATATAATATAAATATAAATCATAAAGTACATAATATAGGGCTGATCATATTATTAGTAATATGCAACAATACATTCCATGAGCGCATGAAGCATAAAGCACAAGTTTATGTGGTGAATAATCCAACGCATAAAGTGAAACATGACCAAGTCAAACATTAAAACAAATCATGTATGAAATAATGCAGCTGTGTTAAGCGCTTAAGAAGGGAAGTAATTGATGTGTGCAACAAAGAAAAAGTCTACAGGTCACGCCTGTGAAGGTGGCACCAAAGATTTGAGGTGGTGCCATATATAGAAGTGGTTGTAATGCAAAAGAAGACTATGAATTTAAATAAGCCTACAAATAAGTGTTTTGAATTAGTCAAGTGAAAACTTGACATCGTTTTGAAATGAAATTCAAATTAGGAAACCTGCTTTCAGCTTGCTGTCTAAATACTTAGTTGATTCATCCATGAAACTGTCATGTGTTGCAAAATTGTGAGTGACTCGTTACATGAGGAATAGATGTGGTAGAGATACTTGCTTGTTTGTAGCCTTCGACTGCTCACAAGTTAGTATAAATAGAGGATCCCATTCTACCAAATGCTACACTTATCTTTTTGATAATCTTGATGTTGTTTTGCTGTGATTTGAGAGCTATGAGTTGAGAGTTATTTTGGTATTTTGTATTTGTGGTTATTGTGAGATTTTGTGAGAAGTAGAAGAAGATAGTCAAGTGGAACTTGGAGGAGGTGTCAACCAATTTGAGGATTCACACTAGGAAGGAGTATAATCAATTAGAGCTTATACATGCATGCTAGTTTTCTATACCTTTGTATTTATGTTGGAAAGGATAAATTAGTTATTACTATACTTGGGAAAGAGTGTTTTATGAATATGTTGTGGTTTTTGTATGAGATTGCTTATTTCATTGTTATGCAATATGTCGTAGAACCTATTTTTTAGATTATGTCTATATGTACCTTATATAAGAGAGTTTATTTGAGTGCAACGTAGTTATACTAAGTGTTCTTCGCTATACATAGGGAGTCTATGTTAGATGCATGTAGCATTATGTAAGATGTTGTTTAAAAACTTTGGTAGTATAGTCATATTATTATGGGATGATTATGTGGGGTTATCCCTCAGATTGGTCAGAACCATGGGAAAGGGGGTAACCTAGATATAGAGTATAATGGTCATTATAAACCAAATCATGCTAGGATGGTGGGTGAACGTGTGACGTCTACTCTAAGTTAAGGGTAATGGAAACTTTGGCCAAAGTAGTGTAAGTAACCATTATTTACACTGTCAGTTTCACTGTGATTCGGGATTACATACTAGGCATGGAAAGTTTATAAATGTAAGTTGTAACCACTGTATGTCAGTCTAGAAATGTATAGGACACAACACCAAGCTCAAAATAGACTATTGTCATGAGGTTACCAAACCAACCTCTTCATCAAAGGGTAGGGCCATCTTACCAGTTAGCTAGATTTGTGAGGGATTGCAGTAAGTCTGAGGTTGGTGAAAAAGTGCTTGAGTGATGCTTCTCCTCATCAGTTGGCAACCAAGATTTGAGGGGGAACTCCCGGATGATTATACTTTATACTTGTTTGGAAGCTTGTTAAGCTATGTATGCAATTTATATCCATCTCAATTGAAATTGAAATATGAAATGTCATATGGAATTCATGTATCATCATTATTTGAATCAATGAAAGGAATTCTTTTGTATGCAATGAAATTTTTTGAAATATGTTTTCAAATATGCATTTATTATTCAAAGGAAAATAATTTTTTTTATTCCTCTTAAATATTAGATGCATAAACTATTCACTTGTGGGTAAAACATTGGAAAAATTACTGTGTAGAACAATGGGCATGTTACATTTCTCCAATGTGGCTAAGTCTTTGGTACCATAACATAGTTTTCTCTATAGGTAACTTTGATTCAAAAGAAAGAGCACCCTTGGGTACCCAAAATCTATGACCATCTGCTAAAGATGAAACCCTCACCTCTTCTAAACCCTCACCTCTTATAATGAAGTAGCCACAAAATTGATTTTCATAGAAGTAATATTGCACTCAATAGTGCATGCATCAAGCTTATACAATGTGCCATATCTAACACCTCTAGCAATCACATAACACCTCTAACCGTCTTACATCCTGCATAAAAAAATACTACCTACACACCTGCATCTCTTAGTTTCCTCATGTAGATAAATGTTTTTGTGCTAATCCAAGAATATGCAACACATAATTAATCCTTTTTATTCTACCATCAGGAACCTGATTCTAACTTTACCATGACCAACAATATTTAAATAAGAATCATCACCCAAGTACACCTTACACCCATCAAATTCTTCATATTTAGAAAACCAATCTCTATTAAAGGTCATATGGAAAGATGCACTTGAGTCAATTAACCATACATCATTACCTGCATGAGTTGCTAAAGCTGCAATGAATGCATCACCATCTTCCTTCGTTGACTCAGAATTAGAATCAAATCTCTTCTTATTATTCTTCTTTGCAGTCCTTACAAATATGTCTAGGCTTAATGCAATTCCAACAAATAACTTTGGACTTTCCAGGAGATTTAGATCTCCCCTTAGAATTGGATTTATCATGCTTCTATTTTTCTTTCCTTTTTCCTTAGGTCTTCCATAAACATTTAGGGCCTCCTTGGCACTAATGGATACCTACTGTTAATGAGGAGATTTACACTTCACCAACACAAATAAAACATTGAGTATTTTATCCTCTCTTGAACAAGGAAACCTTATTTGCTAGCTTTAACTTGATCAAATAGGATTACACCAAGGTTCCGAAAGCTAGGTCTTGACCATGTTTGTGGAATAAATTAGTGAATAAATGTGATTTACTGGTAATCACAAAGGAAATTATGCTTGTTGGAAAACTGGAAATTTCTCTGCAACAATCTTTCAATAATTTTAACTCTTATGAGATCTAAAATCTTTGATTTAGCTTTCAACTTCTAATTTTTTGTATTTTTTGAATTTAAACTTCAAAAAAACTTTAAAAAGATAGGGTTTTAGAAATCCTAACTTTAACCTATAAATTGGAGTCAATGGACATATCCCACAAAGCCTAATTCTGCTTCACTAGTCTAAACACAATTACATAGAACATATGCAATCTTCGATGGTATACTTCATATTTTCTAAATATAAACCATTTATTAAACCCATCAATATCAATGTAATTTAATAAATAATATATAATTGAAATTTTGTACAAGAATAGATTAGACTAACCATACACTGAGACTTACAATCAACAAGAATCAAATGGTATGAGCTAGGAAATCCATCAAACATTGAATTCAATAAATATTTAGACAAACTAAATTGATTTTATAAAGTAAATTTGGAGCAGATACATGCAACCATGCTAAAATTCAAAATATAACACAAGATAAATTCACAAGATGATTTTTTGTATTAATTTTGGCAGTATCTTGGCAACAATTACAAGTTATCTCTCCTTTATAATGAGAAGGAATAACCTTTTTATACATTTTCAAATATAAAATGAAAGGATGAGATTCATTTCTAATCAATGGTCCAAATCAATCCAAACTAGGGCAGTTTACATTGCATTTAATATTGGAGGTGCATTAAATGCTTAAAAAATACTCCCTTTTATCTCCAATTTAAAATTTTGTTACAAACTTGGTCATGACATTTGTCCTCATTTGAAATTTCAAAATAAATTCTTATTGTTGATCCCTAAAACACTTTGCACAGCTGGCACATGCTTTGACATAGATTCTTATGTGGTGAAACATAGAAAAATAGGTTAGGGGTTTTCTATTGAAATGGGATGATTGAATATGTGATGCACCTATCTTCCTTATTTCATTTGGAAATGATATCCCAAAGGTAGGATTGAATTTCAACCCTAGATGAGTCAACCTTATTTGGATATCTTGGAAATTTCCTTATGACAAGACAAGGTAAAATCTGCCTGAACAACACTTTGGGGAGAAAAACTAAAAATAGTAAATGAACTCAATTATGCAATGTGAAACTTGGATCTTCAATTTAAAGCTTAATAGAAATAGGAAAAACAAACGAATGGTAGATCTGAGAAGGGTAAGTTGATGTGTACCATTCACCAAAAGTTGTTGTTGAGTGTCCTTCTAAGATAGATTTTCCCTAGGGAAAATAGGTCTTGCTACATGGATCCCAAATCTTATTTAACAATCATCTGCTCTTGGATCTCCACTCTTGATTCCTTTAGATCTTATTGTCGGAAAGTCAAAATTAAATTCTACAAGTAATATTTTGTGTCTTGACAACTGTGATGACAAATTTGACTTTGCAAAATTACTTTTTTGATCAATCTTCAATCCTTCTTCACCTACAAATCTTCAAACACAAAGAGAGGGAAAAATTATTTGTTTTTGGTGAATGGGGGTTTGCCTTGGTCAAACCCCGTTTTGGTAATTAAACTTTGAAATGAAATGAAACATGAATGGAAGGAATGATGAATGAACAATGTTATGTTGCAACTCACCAAAACCCTTGAATGGAGATCCTTAGAGGATTGAGGTCTAACACATCTCTCCAAGGTCTTGATCTTACATGAAATGGCTTGATTGGATGTTGATCTTGATGCTTGAATGCTTGAAACCTACATCACAATGTTAGCTCTAAAAACATGAATAGATGCAAATAACTTTGACATGATGCTTGAGATATTTAGTGCTACTATAGAAGATTGATAAATCTACTCTTGAACACCTTTGACAATAATATTTTCTCTTAGGATTGATCTCTTGCTTGTTCTAGGATTTGAAATGATAAAAAGACTTTGTATTTATAGGTAATTTTCCAATTTCCCCACAATTAAACATCAAAGGCCAACAATTGCAATTTGAATTTGAATCATAAAAATGCTGCCAAAAACATATTAAAAATTGAGATCCTCAACTTAAGGAGGACCCCTTCACCCTTGGGCGAATGGGTCCTAGGACCTAAATCCAAGACACTCAATTTCCAAGGCAATTTAATTAATTTTTGCAATTGTTTAATACAGGTACCCCTTTCAAAAAATGAGATTAATTAGGATTTTAAATACATAATTGGGTCAATTAGAGGCTTAATAAGTCCAATTAATTAAGGGGAGGCAAACAAAGTGAAAAATGTAAAGGAGTACATTTTTTGTCACTACATTTAGCCCCCACTTTAGTGAGAGGATGAGCCCTTTGCTCAAACTCACACTAAAGTAGACAAATAAGCGTCAAGAGGGGTCCAAGTGTACAATTGTTAGTGAGATATGATGGCAGAGATCAAGGAGGTCACACAAGCCCCTAGGATCAAGATCCCATGGGAAACCAACATAAGTGAAAAGGAACAGACATATTTGTATGATATACATCAACAAGACAAGATACACAAGCATACAATGCCAAAATTGATGCAAAGAGAAAAGAGAAAGGGTGGATCAAGCCTCAATTATTTATCCAATAGGTATGGATCAAGCCTTAGTTGTTTTTCCAAAAAAAATTCACAAGTGGAAACCCATTGTCCACTATATAAACAAAATATACTCACATGGGCTAGTGAAATCCGTTGTCCACTAGGTGAGCCCCAAAAGGGTGGCTAATGGGAAATTCATGCTAGGTCTACAAGCTCCCATATGTCAACCATAGCGAAAGTTATACCTCGTGATAAATTTGATAAGGCGCCACATGAATAGTCACAAGGCTAGCAAGTTGTATTATGCTAGACACTCATGAAAAACAAAAAGGCTCCACTGATAAGCAAGTTGTGTTATGCTTGGTGGCCATGAAAAATATTTTAAATGTAATAAGATAGGATAGTAAAAGGGGATTTTCTTAGTTCATGAAAGGTCTCACCTTAGGGAAAATTGTGCTTAATGTCACCAAGAGAGACTAGTCAAGGATAAAAGATTTACAACTTAGGGAATGCAAGTTGTAGCATTACCACTAAGAGGAATTCCATATGCAAAGAAAGGTCACGCTCTTGAGGAACATTAAACCCAATGTCACCACCAAGAAGACAGATCACACGAAGTAAGAAGACCACACTTTGAAGCAGTATATGCAAACAATGAGTAGAGACGTGTATGTCCCCATTTTAAAGAAATTGTTAAACACCATGCTGTAAGCAATTACTTTAAAGTAGAAAAATGATAAATGCTAATACATGGGATCTTTATTCAGAAAGCCCTATGTAAAACATATGTTTCCAAAATAGAGCTATGTCATGGAAAGGAGGGTTTCCCCCCATATGCAATCCTAAGATAACACATAAGGGATCCATATATTTGAGGTTAGTGTTATGCCTTTGTTATAGTTATATAATTAAGCTCAGAATCATCATCATTCCCCAAATGAAATATGGAACAATGAGCACAAAGAAATAATGACACATAGAGAGAGAAAACAAAGAAAATCTTTTGGGTCAATATGGAAGAGACCTAAATGTCTCCACACCTTCCGTCATCCCCAAAATGAAAACACAAGATAGAAGATAAAGATTTACAACATATAGAAGAATGTAGATACAAATAGAAGAATATCATGACAGGTTCACTTCCTTTGTATCCTTGCACCAAAAAAGTGACAAGGGTCATCCAAAGTAGGCTCACAAACATATAAAGACATACCAAGCAACACTGTACAAGAGACCACATTACACACATGCAATCACAATGGACATAAAAAGAAGACAAAGAAAAAAATAGTATGGAACATGCAAGTCAACCTATATCAGGTCATGCACATTCCAATCTTGTTCATCATATGCAGAAGGCAAAAAAATAGCCAAAGGGATAACGAAAAGTGTCGTACTAGGAGTGTCACCAGGTTCAACACATGGTGAGTCACTCTTTATAGGAGGATCATTACGATTGTTATCATCTAAGATCATGGAAGGGGAAAACAATAAATTCAGCTCATTATGCACTTCCTCATCAATCTTAGCAATCTCATCATCATCATCCAAGTTAATCATAATAGGAGGCCTAATGCCAATGTCCTTAGATGTTTCATGTGTTTGTTGTAGTGAAGGTGGAGAATCATCATGCTTTGTTTCAATTGGTGTTTGATTTGATTTTATGTTTTATTCTCTTCTTTTAACTTACGAGCAATAGCATGATGTCTATGCCTACGCTCTTTAGCATTTATTTTTCTTCTTGCATAATTTTCAAGTTATGATTATGTAGGATTGGGTTTATCAACCATTGGTTTCTTTTCTTCCCGCAAGGGACGAACGAAAGGAACCATGGAAGGTTGTTCAACCACTTTCTCTTTAGGTTTGTAAACTTGTTTGATCTTAGGAGTCACAACGAGACTTATATGGTTATCTATTGGTATTTTATAGGAAATAGGAAAAGGAGTTGTCATGGGTTGGTCTTGGTTACTTGGAAGGGATTTTGGTTCAATCATGGTTTCATAAATGATAGGAGTCTCAACCATGGGTTGAGGCATGTTACTAAGGGATAAATCTTCTATGCACTTTGCCTTGAACTTTTGATAAGTTTTGAAAAAGAAGTCCTCATGAGGCTTAAGAGGTTCCATGGGTTTGGGACAAAATAAATACAATGAGAAGTTTCCATGAGAAGACACATGATTAAAGCCACTATGATGCACAATAAAGAGGTCATTTCCATATGGAAACTTTGAGAATTTATGCACCACTGACATGACGACATCCATGGAGCATAGCCATGGATAACAAAACTTCACATGAAATTGGTCTAACGACGAGATGATGGAGAATGAGACATTCAATTATTTCAATCCAACTTTTAAAGGAAGAGTGATTGAACCTACCATAGGGCAAGCAAAACCATTATGTGTTTTGATCCATGTTTTCAGTTGTTCATAAGAGTCTTAATAAAGTTCATGCACAAATAAGAATTCCTCAGTGATCACATTATCTACACATGTGGGATCAATTAATATCCCATTAGTAGACTTGTCATTTATTCTTTCAGTGATGTAAAGAGGACCATTGGGTGTGTGTTTAATTATGCCATTTTGTGAGAAAACAATGTTCATAAACAAGTTGGTTTTGCACTTACGAGGTTGAACACCAATGAAGTTGAATAGAGTATCCTATTTGTTATTAACATCACTCATGTTATCATCAGTTATTTCAACATTCATCACACCATTCTTGGCATCATTAACTTTCACAAAAGAGATATTATTATTTGGCATGGGATTAGTAAAAATTTGCAAATTTTGGTTGGGTGGGGCAATAAACTTATTTCCTTGATCATTAACACCACCAATCTGGATGTGATTAGAATCAATGAGGTCTTGCACAATATGTTTAAGATGCTTACAATGTTCTGTATCATGTCCATTTTGTCGGTGATAATGGAAAAAGGCATTTGAGTTAAAGTTTGGAGATAAGGGCCTAGTGGTATCAATGGCTCTAACAGAAGGTAAGGTAATTAAGTTCTTAATCATAATTTGCAACCTGATGGAATGGAGGGTATCGGGTAATGGGGTAAACTATTTACTCCTTTCCCTGAATTGATATAGATTTGTTGTTTTTATTGAAGCTACTTGAGAGTCAACGTGTTGACTTGTTTGGGGGTGGATTTATCTGTAAAAATATATTATTTTGTTTCTTGAATGGTTGGAAATTATTATGGGACACGGATTCAGATTTCTCAAGATGGTTAGAAGGAGTTTTTGCTTCATGCTGACTAGCCAAATTTTGATAGTCACAAAGAGCAGTGCACAAATGTGTAAAGGAGGGAAATTTCATCATCTTGAGCCTGTCTTGAATTTTTTTTTGTAAATTTTCAATGAATATTCTTTGAAGATCAACATTGGAAATCTTAATTTTGATTTGTGAGTAAAGAAATTGGTATTGTGCTATAAAATCGATGATCTTTTCATCATCATTTTGATTACATTTAATTAAATCAGCTAAGGTCATATTGGGATGAATATACTTGGAAGTGATTGAGAAAGACATCAACAAGATCATTGAATGAAATAATTGAGTTATTTGGTAAAAAGAAAAAACCATTCCAAGGCTATATCTTTCAAAGACCTAGGGAAAATATTAGCCAGGAGCTTATCTTCAAAAATGAAGTCACTACATAAGGCTATGTATGCAAAGACATGGTTACTAGGATCTCATTTACCACCATATTTCTCAAATATAGGAATCTCTACGCCTTGTGGCATTTGTGCTCTCAATATCTCCAAGGATAATAGGTTTCTTTTGACATACTATGAAGGTTGGCCATTTTGATTTTGGTTCAACGTGGAAATTTGTTGTTGGAGGGATGGAACATTTTGTAAGAGTTGGTTTAGGATAAAATCATGGGTTGTGTTGTGAGATGGAGGTGAATAAGGTGGGGGTGTCTATATGTTTGGTGGACAAGTGATTTTTAAGTTTGTGAGGGGAGGTGGATTAGGATATATGAGATTTGAATGCACAAAGCTAAAGGTATTCCCAGTGGAAATACCTAAGGTTGTATTGACATTACTAGTGGGTTGCTTTGTTGTAGTAATAGTTGGATTAGTGTGTGTAGAAATAGAGGCCACAATTGTAGGAGGAGGAATTGAATTTCTACCTTGACTTTGAGTGGACCCAAAAGTTTGAGCACAAATATCCATTGTAGGGACATGAGTATCAACGATATGAGCTAGACTACACACTAGTTCTATTCCCTGTTCATTATCAAGCACTTATGTGTTCTATGATAGGAATCACAGTACCAACAGAGTATTCAATACTCATAAAGTTTTAAAATTTTTATAAGGCCTCATCCATTTGTTTTAGGTTTTATTGAGGGACATTAGCAACCATTATATCAACATTAGTCACAGTGGTCATGGGAAACATGGTATCAAAGCTATGGTCCATAATGGGTTGACTAGCATCAACAATATGATTGAAAGAGGGAAAAATCAAGATCCATGGTGGATGTAGTAGCACAAGATGGATGAGTCTCAAACTTCATCTCACTAAATTATTAGCAATAGGACACCAAGTTGTGAAGCTCATACAAGTTTCACCAAACCTAAGTGCTTCCAAAATGGAGAAAGGGCACTATGCAAACATAACAAACACCCAAAAAGTATGAATCACAATGCAAGCATGTAAAAAGATTTTATAATTTTCAGATTTGAAACAAGATAATCTATTGATTATGCTATTAAAAACCTGAAAATTATGTCTTTTAATGCCAATTTTGATTTCAAACAATGCACTCAATTTGACCAGTTGAACTTAATGCAAGCAAGTACATAATTTTTTTATTTTTGAAACTAAAACGTATATTTCACATCCAAATAGAATGAAGCAAATAGAGACAAACTAATGCCCAAAATTTTGAAACAACACCTGTACAAGGATTGATTCGCCCTAGAGTGAATGGATCCTAGATCAAGGTTTTGAAAAATCAAAGTTTGAATTTCTAGCTTAGTGCTTGAATTCCCAGTTTCAGATTGCAAACTGTGGTTTCAATGACAAAATTATCCAAATTTAGGTGTCCTAATGCAAATGAAATTAGTGATAAATGATGAAAAAAGTGACACTTTTTTGAAATGCAATTTTGACAAAATTTGTGAATGTAAATGATTGAAAATATACTAATAACTTTAACATAAATGAAGAAAAATAGGTTAGGGGTTTTTCTATTGAAATGGGATGATTGAATATGTGATGCACCTATCTTCCTTATTTCATTAGGAAATGAGATACCAAAGGTAGGATTGAATTTCAACCCTAGGTGAGTCAACCCTATTTGGATGTCTTGCAAATTTCCTTATGACAAGACAGGGTAAAATCTGCTTGGACAACACTTTGGGGAGAAAAACTAAAAAATAGTAAATGAACTCAATTATGCAATGTACAACTTGGATCATCAATTTAAAGCATAACATAAACAGAAACAACAAACTTCCAAAAGATCTAAGAAGCTTAAGTTGATGTGTACTAGTCACCAAAAGTTGTTGCTGAGTGTCCTTCTGAGACAAATTCGCCCTAGGGCGAATGGGTCTTGCTATAGGGATCCAAAATCTAATTTCATGGTCCTCTACTCCTAGATCTACACTCTTGATTCCTCCAGATCTCATTATCGGAAAGTCATAATTAAATTATTCAAGTAAGATTTTGTGGCTTGACAACTTTAATGACAACTTTTACAACTTTGCAAAATTTCACTTTTGATCAATCTTCAATCCTTCTTCACTTGCAAATCTACAAACACAAAGAGAGGGATTTTTTTTTTGTTTTTGGTGAATGAGGGTTTTCCTTGGTCAGTCCCCATTTTGGTATTAAACCTTGAAATGAAATGAAACATGAATGGACAAAATGATGAATGAACAATGCTATGTTGCAACTCACCAAAACCCTTGAATGAATATCCTTAGAGGAATTAAGTCTAACACATCTCTCCAAGGTCTTGATCTTGTGTGAAATGGATTGATTGGATGTCAATATTGATGCTTGAATGCTTGAAACCTACATCACAATGTTAGCTCCAAAAACATTCATAGATGCAAATAACTTTGACATGTTGCTTGAGATCTTGAATGCTTCTATAGAAGACTGATAAATTTTCTCTTGAACACCTTTGACAATAATATTTGCTCTTAGGATTGATCTCTTTCTTGTTATAGGATTTGAAATGATAAAAATACTTTCTATTTATAGACAATTTTCTAATTTCTTGACAATTAAACATTAAAGGCTGACAATTGCAATTTGAATTTGAATCATAAAAATGCTACCAAAAACATTAAAAATTGAGATCCTCAACCTAAGGAGGACCAATTTTCCCTTGGGCGAATGGGTCCTAGGACCTAAATCCCAAACACTCAATTTACAAGGCAATTTAATTAATGTTTGCGATTGTTTAATACAGGTTTCCCTTTCGGAAAATGGGACTAATTAGGATTTTAAATGCATAATTAGGCCAATTAGAGGCTTAATTAAGTCCAATTAATTAAGGTACCCAAACATAGTGTGAAAATGTAAAGGTGTACATTTTTCTACATTACATTTAAGCCCCACTTTAGTGAGAGGATGAGCCCTATGATCAAACTCACACTAAAGTAGGCAAATAGGCCCCAAGAGGGGTCCAAGTGTATAAATGTTAGTGAAATAGGATGATAAAGATCAAGGAGGTTGTGCAAGCCCCTAGGATTAAGATCCCATGGCAAACCAACATAAATATAAGGAACACACATATACTTATGATATACATTAGCAAGACAAGATACATAAGCATACAACACCAAAATTGATGTAAAAAAAGAAAGGGTGGATCAAGCCTCAACTGTTTGTCCAATAGGTATGGATCAAGCCTTAGTTGTTTGTTCAAAAAAAATTCACAAGTGGAAATCCGTTGTCCACTATGGAAACAAAATATACTCACATGGTCTAGTGAATTCCGATGTCCACTAGGTGAGCCCCAAAAGGGTGGCTAATGGGAAAGTCATGCCAGGTCTAAAGGCTCCCATATGTCAACCATAAAAAAAGTTATACCTCCTGATAACTTTGATAAGGCACCACAAGGCTAGCAAGCTACATTATGCTATACACTCATGATAAATAAAAAAGACTCCACTGGAAAGCAAGTTGTATTATGTTTGGTGGTCATGAAAAAGATTTTAAATGCAATAGAGGATAGTCAAAGGGGTTTTTATTAGTTCATGAAAGGTCTCACCTTAGGGAACATTTTGCTTAATGTTACCAAGAGAGGACTAGTCGAGGATAAAAGATTCACAACCTAGGGAATGCAAGCCATAGTATTACCACTAAGAGGAATGTCATATGCCAAGAAAGGCCATGCTCTTGAGTAACATTAAACCCAATTTCACCACCAAGAAGACACATCATGTGAAGTAAGAAGACCACACTTTGAAGAAAAATATGCAAATAATGAGCAGGGGCACGTATGCCCCCACTTTAAAGAAATTGCTAAACACCATGCTGTGAGCAATCACTTTATAATAAAATAATAATAAATTCCAATACTTGAGAGCTTTATTCGGAAATCCCTATGTAAAAAATATGTTTCTTAAATAGAGATATTCCATGGAAAGGAGGGTTTCCCCCATATGAAATCTTAATATGACACATGTAAGGGATCCATGAATTTGAGGCCAGAGTTATGTCTTTTCTATAGTTATATAATCAAGCTCAAAATCGTCATCATTCCCCAAATGACTCATGAAACAACTAGCACAAAGGAAGAATGATACATAGAGAGAGAAAACAAAGAAAATATTTTGGGTCAACATGGAAGAGACCTAAGTGCCTTGACGCCTTGTGTCATCCCACAAAAGGAAAACACAAGACAAAAGATAAAGGTAAATTGTTACAATAGATAGAAGAATGTAGATACAAATAAAATAATATCACAACATATTCACTTCTTTTGTATCCTTGAACCAACAGAGTGACAAGGGTCATCCAAATTAGGCTCACAAACATATAAAGAAACACCAAGTAGCATTGTACGCGAGATCACATTACACACATGCAATTAAAAAGAACATGAAAAAAAGACAGAAAAGAATAGCATGAATCATGTGAGTCAACCTATAATAGGTCATCCACATCCCAATCTTATTCATCATATGCGAAAGGCAGATAACTAGCCAAAGGGATAATGACAAGCACCATACTAGGAGTGTCGCCAAGTTCAACATGTGGTGAGTCACTCTTTATAGGAGGATCATTATAGTTGTTATCATCTAAGCTCATGAAAGATGAAAACAATAAATTAAGCTCATTATGCACTTCCTCATCAATCTTAGCAATCTCATCATCATCCAAGTTAATCATAATAGGAGGCATAATGACAATTTCCATAAATATTTCATGTTTTTTTTTTGTGGAAAAGATGGAGAATCATCATGCTTTATTTCAATTAGTGTTTGATCTTGATTTTATTTTATATTCTCTTCTTTTAACTTACGAGCAATAACACGACATCTACGCCTATGCTCTTTAGCATTTTTGTTTCTTCTTGCATGATTTTCAAGTTGTGATTGTGTAGGAGCGGGTTTATCAACCATTGGTTTCTTTTATTCCTACAAGGGAGGAACATAAGGAACCATGGAAGGTTGTTCAACCACTTTCTCTTTATCTTTGTAAACTTGTTTGATCTTAGGAGACACAACGAGACTTATATGGTTATCTCTTGGTCTTTTATAGGAAATAGACGAAGGAATTGTCATGGGTTGGTCTTGGTTACTTGGAAGGGATTTTGGTTCAATTACGGATTCATCAATGATAGAAGGCTCAATCATTGATTGAGGCATGTTACTAAGAGATAATTTTTTTATGTGCTTTTCCTTGAACTTTTGATAAAATTTAAAAAATATTTCCTCACAAGGCTTAAGAGGTTCCATGGTTTCAGGACAAAAGAAATCCAATGAGAAATTCCCAAAGGAAGACACAGGATTAAAACCACTATGATGCATAGAAAAGATGTCATTTCCAAATGGAAACTTTAAGCATTTATGGATTAGCGACCAGACGACATCCATGGAGCGTAGCCATGGATAACCAAGCTTTGTTAGGATAGGTGACATTATAATTTCTATTCTAAATTGATTTATGTGTCTCCACATTCTTTAGAAAGTGTTCATGAGGACATGAGGGACAAAATATTTATTATTTATTTTCCTATGACCAATTGTAATTGCATTCAAAGAGGTGGACCCTTCACGGTGGCGGTTATAAGGCATCCCGAGAGTATTCTTCTTAGGTGTCCAACTTTTTGGGCTGGGACCACTTGAGTGTGGATGTCCTTGCATGTTATTTGTATGTTTTGCATGCTCTTGCATGGTTGGATGCCCAAGCTTGCATGGTGGTGCATGAGCTTGCATGTAGTTGTCAGATTCATCAAAGACTTATTGAGCACTCGGGTTTACTCATTTTGATTGGTTGTGGGTTAGATGCCCATGTGAAGGCAATGTGATTATTGAATTTTTTATTTCATGTTTATGGGTTGTTCACTAAGGGGGAATGGGTTTTTCCAAGTATTTTTTCTTGTTGTTTTAGGATACCATTTGTGGTATTATCTCCCATAAACTTGTATATATTAGAGCCTTTGGATGGTGGTTTAGTATGAGTTCTTTGTAAGTTGTCAGGATGATGAAGTGTTGCTGAATTGTAGAGATGATTATTGTATTGATGTACGTACTTGAAGATTGATACAAACATTATATCTCTTTGGGTGTGGAGTTTCTTCTTGAAAGGTTTTCTCCACGTTTATCTTGTGTCACTTGTGTTGATGACTTGTGGTATTACAAATTTTTATTTCATTGTTGCAATTGCCAATCACTTAATCATTTTATGGTAATCTTGTAAACATATGATTTTAGATTTACAACCACATATTTAAGTTCATATTGTTGTAAGTTATACCTTGATTTTGAAAATTTGGTATCAAAACCAAGTTTTGTTAAGAGAGGGATACCTTTATTTTAAGTGTTGAAGGTTTTTTTGGTTGCAGTGGGAGCTTGTGCATTGTGGGTTTTGCAGATTTGTGAAGAAGATTGAAAATGTTGGTCTCTACCTCTCATCTAGATATTGATAAATTCAATTGTACTGGCTACGAGATGTGGAAGTTGAAGACGGAGGATCTCCTTGAAGAGAGAGATCAGTGGTTGGCAGTTTCAAAGAAAATGAAACCAAAGAAAATGTATGATGAAGATTGGAAGAAAATGCATAAGAATGCATGAGGAACCATTCCATTGTGTCTTGAAGATTCCATCCTCTCGAATGTTTCAGAAGAAGCCACCACATACAATTTGTGGAAGAGGATAGGTGATATCTATCAAATTAAAAGTTTAACTAATAAGTTATATCTCAAAAGACATTTGTATTGTTTGAAAATGAAGGATGGTGATTATATAGCATAACATTTAAATGCTTTTAATATGATTTTAAGTTGTCTTGCATCAGTAGATGTTAAGTTAGAAGAAGAAGATAAATGTATTTTTTTGCTTTTCTCTTTACCCGAATCTTGGGAAAATCTAATTGTTGCCATAAGTGGTGGTGGCACAAAATTGAAGATGGATAGTCTCATTGCAATACTTCTTTCAAAAGAGATGAGGAGAAATTACATGAATGTTGATAGGCTATCGTTAGGTCCCATTAATTTAGAATATAAAACATCAATAAGTCGACCAGGCAGTGTCCAAGGCAGTTTGCAATAGAAGACAACTTAGATAACTCTTTTTAGATTTTTTGGTTTCTTAAAGACAACTGAAATTAATTTTAGTCTAAGGTCGTCTAACTACTTAACTAGAAAACAATTTATTCTAAGAAAACTGGAAATATTAAACTAGAAAGCATAAGATAACTAACTTAGAAAGCATGACAACTAAACTAGAAACCACAGAGACAAGTAAACTAAATAGCTGATGAACTACGAAAGTGGAAAAACTAGTAAACAAGCCATGAAACATCCTCTTGAACAGTAAAAAATAAAAATTCTAACAGTTGCAACAAGTAACTCGTGATAATGAAAGAAAAAGAGTGCTCCAAAACTTTAGACACAACAACCAATAGACTTAACGATTTCCTATATAATGATTATTTATGCAGCAAAAATGACATAAAAGAAAGTACTTATCTATTTAAGCTATCCTACCTCGAGTGGCCAGCTCGTAGGTTACTACCTTCATTCTCAAGTCACATACACTACTAGTTCTGAAGTTCTTCCATTAAAGATAATTATCATCCATAGCTCAATAACTCAGAAATGGATATAAGGTAATTTATTTATTCATAAGTATTCAGAAATCATATTGACAACATAACATTACTATTGTGCGTTATCTTTTTGCTTCTGGAAATTACATCTTTATAGAAAAACTCTAACTAAGTCCTAGATTTTAGATGGCATAGATAACCATTGAAAAAGTCTTTAACTGATTTACAACTTTCATGTCTTTAAAACCCATTACATAAACATTAAAAAGGCTCAAGACAAGCCATGAAGTCTTTGACTTAAAACATAACAAAAATTAAACTAACAACAACTACATCCTCGGTTCATCAGCCTAACATTCAGGAGCAGGTTCCTAGCATATATCTTCAATCTTTACTAAGGCACATGCTAGTTAAATATTGTGCAACTGTTGCATGATGTCCGATTATTGCTCCACAAAAACACTCAAAACAACCCATTAAATCCGTATTGGTAGATTAGTTCAATAAATCAAAAGAAATAAAGTTTCTACATCTTTCCTTAAAGATAAACAATTATTTCTCCTAAAGTTTAATTAATTGGCAGAGACTAAGGATTGAGCACATATGAATAGGCTTTTCTAGTATTATTATGATGGGGTTATTTTTACGTCATCAAATGTGGGCTCCCAAAATGCCTTTCATGTGCGAGGAAGTTCTAAAGAAAAGGGAGGGCCTAAAGGGGACAATAAGAGATACAAGTCTAAAGGGCATTCTAAAACCCCCGGGAAGAGCAGAGTAAAGTGTTAGAATTTTGGTAAAAGATGGCATGTGAAAATGGAGTGTAGGAACAAGAAAAAGAGTTTGGATGCTTCCACATAAATTTCCTCTAAAGATGGTGATTTTGATGCTTTGTTTATTTCTACTAACACTATTAGTAATGATGCTTGGCTTATTGATTCAGGTTGCTCCTACCATATGACTCCTCACAAGGAGTGGTTTACTTCATATTTAGCTTATGATGGGGGAGAATTTTTCCTTGGTGATGACATCATGAAGAGGATTGTTGGTAAGGGAAAGGTAAAGTTGTGTTTAAGTGATGGGAGGGTTAAAAATCTTGATCATGTTTTAAATTTTCCAAAACTTGTGAGAAATTTAATTTTAGTATCCAAGTTGGATGATTGTAGAATGCATGTGAGATTTGACAAGTTTGGTTACAGGTTGGTAAGAGGGAGTTTGGTGATTGCTAAAGGATCTTAGATAAGGACTTTATTTAGGTTTAATGCCTCCAATTTTTGTAATTTTTCCAATGTAATTGGTACTGAAAATGCAAGTATGTTGTGGCACCATAGATTGGGTCACATAAGTGAAAAAGGTCTTAAGACTATTTTGAATAAAAAGTTGGTTGATGGTCTATCTGATTATTCTGTTGGTAAAAATGATTTTTTTGAGCATCGCGTGTTTGGTAAATAGAATAGATCATTATTTCCTAATGGGACCAATAAAGCTAAGAGATTATTCATTCAAATGTATTGGACCAATGGATGTTGACTCTTTTGGAAAATCTTGTTATTATGTTACTTTCATTGATGATGTGTTAAGATACACTTGGATTTATTTTATGCATGCAAAATCTAAAATTTTCACCAAGTTTAAGGAATTTAAAGCCTTAGTTGAGAAACAAATGGATTATAAGATAAGGGTGTTGAGATCTGACAATGGGGGTGAATATTGTTCTAAGAAATTTGATGAGTTCTATAAGCATGCACGTATTTTTTGGTAAAAGAAAAAACCTTATACACCTCAAAAAAATGGGGTAGTAGAAAGAATGAACCAAACCTTAATGGAAAGAGCTAGGAGAATGTTGAGTGATGCTAAGCTTGATAGATGTTTTTGAGCAGAAGCTATAAGTACTGCATGTTATCTGGTTAATAGATCTCCTTGTTCAACTCTTGTTGATAAAAATCCTTATGAATTTGTGATAGGTATAAATCATTCTATTTCACATTTGAGGGTCTTTGGTTGTGAGGCTTTTGTTCATGTTCTTCAAGAGAAGCGTTCTAAGTTGGATCCAAAAGCTCAAAAAAGCATCTTTGTTGGTTATGATGAGAATGTAAAAGGTTATAAGCTTTGGAATCCACTAACATATAAAATGGTTTTCTATAGAGATGTGATTTTCAGGGAGTTCAAAGCTTACTCAGGTGCAGAACAACCAAATGAGAAAGATAAGAAAAAACAACACACTTTGAGACAAAGATTGAGAAGCAAGAAGATGCACATGTGGAAGAACAACCAGATGGATTTGAGGATGGAGAAGAAGAAGAGGGTTCAAAGAGTTTAGAAAGTTCAAATGATGTGCAGGATAAGCATGATGAAGAAGAAGAGCCCCTTACTCTTACCTTGAGAAGATCCACAAGGAAATGAAATCTAGTCGACATGTATAGCCCACCTAATTTCCATTGTGTATTTGCTTTGTTGAGTACTGATGATGAACCTAGATCCTACAAGGAGGCTCTTTATTTAGAAGAAAGTGAGTCTTGGATGAAGACCATGCAAGAGGAGATGATGGCTCTGGATAGTTGTGATACTTGGGATCTTGTGAGTTTTCCCAAAGGAAGAAAGCCCATTGGTTGCAAGTGGGTATTTAAAAATAAATTTAGAGCAAATGGTCGATTAGAGCAATACAAGCCCAAATTAGTGGCCAAAGGCTACTCCTAAAGAGAGGGATTTAATTTTGGTGAATTTTTATCTCTTGTTGCTAAGTTAACTTCTAGTAGATTCCTATTATCTATTGCTATTGCTTATGATTTTTAAATAGAGAAAATGGATGTTAAAACTGCTTTCTTGCATGGGGATCTTGATGAAGAAATTTATATGTGACATCTTGACGATTTGTTGTGAAAGGAAAAGAACACTCAGTTTGCAGGTCAAAAAGATCTTTATATGGTTTGAAATAATCACCCAAGATGTGATACCAAAAATTTTATGCCTTTGCATTGAAGTTGGGTTTTGTTAGAAGTGAGGAGGATCATTGTGTTTACATTAAGGTTATTGATGATCAGATTCTAATCATTGTCTTGTATGTTGATGACATGTTGTTTATGGGTAACAACAAGGTGATGATTAAGGAGATTAAGACTCATCTTTCTGGCACATTTGATATGAAGGATTTGGGGGCTGCAAAATATATTCTTGGGATGGAGATTAGTAGGGACCGGGTTCATAGAAAGCTTTGGTTAAGTCAGAGTAAGTATGTTGATATTGATTTGTAGAGGTTTAATATTCATGACTATAAACCCATAAATATTCCATTTCCAGTTGGTACTAAGTTGAGTTTAGACATGCCTCCTAATTCTGATGATGATGTTGAAGAGATGTCTAACATTCCTTATGTTAGTGTCTTCAATAGTTTAATGTATGCAATGGTTTGCACTAGAATAGATATAGCCCAAGCAATGGGAGTTTTGAGTAGGTTTATGTCTAACCATGGTAAAGAGCATTAGACTTTTGTTAAGAGGGTGTTTAGATATTTGCATGGTACTTTAGATTACTACTTGGTCTATCATGGTACTGATGATGTGGACAAGTCATTGGACATGCAGGGTTTTGTTGATGTAGATTGTACATGTGACTTGGATAGTCAAAGGTCCACTAGTGGCTATGTTTTGACTTTATTTGGAGGTGCAGTGAGTTGGATGAGTAAGAGGTAGCCTATAGTTGCATTGTCCACCACCGAAGCAAAGTTTATGGTAGCTACACATGCTTCTAAGGAGGTAGTTTGGTTACATTGACTTGGTAATGGCATTGGTTTTGATTGCAAGACAATGAGGATTGGATGTGTTAGTCAGAGTGCTATATATTTAGCTAAAAATCCTATGTATCATGCTCGTAACAAACATGTTGATGTCCAGTATCACCTTGTGTGAGAAATGGTAGAGAATGGTAAGGTTTTGATTGAGAAGGTTGACACTTTGGGTAATGTCGCAAATTCTCTGACGAAGCTAGTGACCATAGATAAGTTCTCTTGGTGTAGGAAGGCCATGGGCCTTGATCACTATACTTGATTACATGTTTTTATTCATATTTCATGAATGCAATTGTAATGTATAATGTCAAGTGGGAGAATGTTAGGATAGTTGGCATTATAATTTCTATCTTAAGTTGATTTATGTGTCTCCACGTTCTTTGGAAAGTGTTCTTGAGGAAATGAGGGATAAAGTATTTATTATTTATTTTCCTATGAAAAATTGTAATTGCATTCAAAGAGGTGGAATCTTCACGGTGGCGGTTACAAGGCATCTCGAGAGAATATTATTCCTAGGTGTCCAACTTTGTGGGTTGGGACCACTTGAGTGTGCATGTCCTTACATGTTATTTGTATGTTTTGCATGCTCTTGCACAGTTGAGCACCCAAGTTTGCATGGTGGTGCATGAGCTTGCATGTAGCTTGTTGATGCCTAAAATTTCTAGGTGAACAACCTTATGGGAAACTCAGTAAATGGGGGGACCAATTACACTAAACTGAGTAACCTCCAGGATTTTTAAAGAAAGATGACTCTTATGTGATTAGGGGGTTGGAAAGGGAAATGAAAGTGGATATAAAAATAAAACTAATCTAAGGAGATGCACCAAGATGTAAGTGCTTAGGCACGGGAAACCTTTCTTTTAGATGCGGTTTGAGGGCTTGTTCAACAATCTGCTATGTCTGAGAATAACAAAAACACATAAATGAAAAACCTAAGCAATTTAACCAAATGGCATAGTATAATTTGCATACACATTTATTGAACAAGAAGAGTCCAAGACATGATCTCAAGCAACAAATTTCTATTGAAATTATAAAAGTTGTAGTTAAATTACTCATTACAATAAATAGAACAGTATAATGTCTTGCATTATCTAAGAAACAGAAAAGCTGAACAGTTGGCACAATCTGTGAATCTTAACACAATAATAAAAAAAATACAGAGGCCTAGAGCTTTTCAATATCTTTTTTCTATAAATTTTTGAACCCTTTCTTAGAGAGCAAGAGAAAGTATATATAGGTCACTCAATGCCATTGAGCCAGTAACTGAAAAGATTCCCAGGTATGAGTAATGATACCCATCGTCATGATTCCCCAAGGCCGTTGCAATAGAAAGATTCAGTTCATCGCACACAGTCATCCTCGAACAAGATTCACCTCCCAACAAATGATGGTTGTGGTCCCAATGAAAAAGTAGTGAGCCTCTCTGAGCATCACATTTCACTCACCCATATAGTTGGTTAGGATATGTGGCAAGGAGATGGAACTTCTCCCTCGCTCATCCCCACCCTTCGATTAAAATCCCCATGGAGCTGGCACGTGGAGATGTTTGCATTCGATCAAAACCTGTGGGGACCACCAATTTTTTTTTCATGGAATGATGCAACATGGCACGTAGGCGGCGCTCAGAGGAGGAACAACAGAGAGAGGGCTTTCAACGTGCACGCTTTTGACACTTGGAAAAGAGATGAAGCTTAAAAGAGAAGCAAGGGAAGAATTCCCTTCAATGAGCGCATGGTGGACACGTGAAGCACAATGCGCAAAGGTGATGGAAAAGGGGCCGATGATACTCAAAATTTCAAGGCGTGGGCCAGGGGCTATGCAAAATAGTCAATATTAACCAAAAGGGAGATACAAGGATTTTTCAATCCACAACTTTTGGCGACTACCAGGGGCATGTTTCCTGCGAAATGGGAACCCAAATTTTTTGGTTCACAGACCAAATCCTTATCCATTGGGGCAATGGAATTAGAGCTTTGAAAGTGTGGTTTGCAGAGGCAGCCATTTGGCCTTGGAAGGCATTGATGTGGCATGCAAATTTTCTTATGCTTCATGCAAATCGATAACCTCTTTGAAGGGCAGATCCCACGAGATACCTGTCCCAAAATCGAGTTGAAAAAGGAGATGCACGATCTGATAGGTGGTGCCTTCTACGTCTACCGCTATAGGGGGTTAACTGAAACTTTGAAAGGAAGATGCATTCCATTGCTTCTTTTGATCCTTGCTGCAATGTGTTCCGCTGTGGCCACTGAGTCATCAGGGAGAAAGGGTGAGGGAAGGCCCATTTGAGTCAATTGGGAAAATTGCATCCACATTTTTCTTATAGTCTAACTCAGTGTTGCCTGTAAATTGTTAGCCTAGGTGATGGCCACATGACAACAGATGAATTCCCTCACTTTATTGGCAGTTGTCTTTCAATCTTCAATCCCTGTGGAGACTAAGTTTACGTCTGCCATCATGTATAACTTGTCAAGTAACCTTTTTGCCTCAGGCACCCTTTTCGCAATGAACTGGGGAAACTTTTCTGCGTACCTCCTGTCTTAAAGTTGTGACATTACCCACGAATTGGAGTGTCCGTTAAAGGGTCAAACAAGACCCATTTAATTTCTCCCAATAGGATATATGTAGCTGTTGGGCCACCAAAAGGAGATATGTCTGAGGAGCAAGTGGTTGAGGAGGCTCTTTCAAAAGACCAATTTCTACCTCCTTCGACCCAACAACTTGAGTCAACTCCTCAATCCTTTTGCTTGTTGCGAAGAGTTGTTCCAGTATAATTTTGAACTCAAAATCCTTGCTTTGTAATGACTCTTCAGCTTGGCCTCAAGTTGTGGACTCTTTTTCCAGAGAGAGCTTTAGCTCCTGGAATTCCTTTTCAAATTGAGCTCGCTTGCCTTGGAGCTCCTCATCTTTCTATTACATTTCCCACTTCGTCTAAATCAACCGGTCCTGGAGCTCTTGATTTTTTTGTTGTAGTTCAGTAACCAGGTTGGGATCTTGGGACTAGAACTTTGTGAGCTCCTCCTGAATTTTGGCCTTTTCTGCTAGCTCCTGTTGGGATAGGCATGCAATTTCAACATCCCTCGCCTTCTCTTTTTTTTCTGTAGGACTTCCATTGTTTCCTTGATGTTATTGAGCTCCTCCTCCCACTTCTTTAGTTGGTGACTCCGCTTCATAAAGTCAGTAGTAACGACCTGCTGAGTTTCCTCCATCAGCTCAACATTGTCTTGTGGCTAGGTTACGTGCAAATCAATCTCCACAACATGGATGGTATAATTCTCGGGTTGCATTTCCTACTATGGTTTGATGGTATTCAAAGTCATAGTTGCAAATTGCAACAACCCATGTACTTCGTTAAATAGGGTCTGTATGCATGGCTCGACTGGCCTTGCTAAATCTTTCTCTTTTCTTTTCTAGGCTTTGATAGCCCGTGTTGCCTTTGTTCAGTCACCTTGATCAATGAATTGAGTTGGCCACCTAATCAGTTCGCCAGCGAAGGGCGCACTAGGAGGAAGAGTGAAGGGGAAGGAAATCATTGCGGTCTCAAAGGATGTTTTCTTTGGTAGAGAGACTGTCAATGGGGAGAACTGGGGAATTCTATGCCAGGGTCCAACTTGGGAAGTGGTAGGAGGACTCATAGGAGGTGGCAACAAAAGTGGAGATGCAGAGGATGCCATCTGTTGGTCAGTTTGAATTAGAGCCGATACGGTGGAAGAAAAAGAGCTTGCAATAGCAGGCTGAGGTTGGGCTCCGAAAAATGGTGGAATAGACCATGGGGGAGTAAAAGGATTCTATCCGGCTTGGGAGAATTGAGAGAAACCTCTTGCGAGGGTAGAAACAACAAAAGAAAGGCCAACACTCAAGGTGGTGGGAGACGTAGAGGTTGAAAGGGAATCAAAAGACTGCGAAGTGAGAAGAGAAGGGGAGAAAGATACCTGAGTTGTCACAGAGATCGTTCCTTGGCTTGCTACAAATACTTGTGAGCTTTTCCCAAGAGCTTCATTCGTGCGTGGTCTCTTTTCGGGTGGAGAATCATCCACCCTTATGATTTCCTAAGTTTTCTGGGCTATCCTTGGTTTCCTCGTGGCCCATGTATGTTGTAGTGAAGTCTTCAAATGAGAGGTAGCCATTTGTGTGCTTGGTGGGGATTTGTCGGGCTGCTCCACTACTTTTCCAGTTCTCTGCATTGAGGCTTTCTTTGCCTCCTTCCCTTTGTTTTCTGTAGTTTCCTCCTCTAGGTCTACTTCCTCATCTCCACTTGCATTGGTATCACTATGTGCTCAGTTCTAGAGATCGTCAAATTTGTCATCCGTGTCTACCGCCATGAAAGAGATGTCAATGTTTTGTATCTCCTAACGATAAATCTAGAATTGGGCAATCTTTTCTGCACTCCACTACCATTGATTAATCAATTGGTTACAAAGGGTAGCCCTAATTTTACATTTTTCATTGGGCTTGGCCAAGGGAAAATAGGAGAGCCATGACAACCTCCTATCATCAGTAGGAATGAAGGCCAGGTCCACAAATAGATCCTCCCGATCCGATTGTGGATTTTGCCAAGCCTCCCAATAAGGTCATGAGTAGCGAGTCACTTTAACATTCAAATCTTCCATGTAATTATCGGGATTATAATTCCATCTATCATAGATTAATACTAGCTCCAAATGAGCTAGCTTTGCCTCTAGCAAACCATGAGTCTGCTTCTTTAACATTATCACCGGGCTGAAGTTCAAAGGGCATCTAAAGAAGCCTTTCTGCTTCTTTCCTTTGCAAAAGTTGGTGTCAATGATCGACATTTACTGAAATACCTCAAGGGCCAAGACCCGGTTTGTGACGCATATCGGGAGCCAGAATGGTTCCTCGATGAAACCATGCAACCTGACAAATGAGAAATTTTCTCCCAGGAACCAATCGCATGAAGGAGTAAAATACCACATCCATCCTATTTGATTGGCAGAGAAATGATAGCCCTCGCCCTCTTTACTAAAATCTCGCAAAGTTGGGGTCAAGAAAAACTCAGAGAACGCATAATAATCATGAGTTATAGAAAGGAGGGGAATCCATGCAGAAACCGACTTTCTTATTCCATTTTCTTCAAACATAACCAAAACCAAATGCTTCCTAAAGAAATTAGGATTCTGGTGCAAGAATATGTGGGAAAGGAGAGAAGAAAACTTGAAACTATGCTGTGTCTGGTATTCTTTGAATTGGCTCAACATTTCCCGAACAATGATTTCAATGAAGTCATACCAGAATAGTGAGTGTTGTTTATTCAACTGGAAACCCAGACCCATTTTGAAACTCCTCAACATATTGGTCATCGTCCATGCCACAAATGAAATCCATCATAGATAAGGCTCCCTACAAGTCTATGTTAAAAGCGTTGAGCGCAATCAAAAATTATGGTGGCCTTGCTGCATCCTCCTTGGCCATTTTTGTTTCCTAGTATAAAAGTCCAGAGCAAACTTTCTGGTCCTCCAGAAGTGTTCTGTGCCTTCTATGGTGAACGTCTCCATGCCTTCTGCTATAGAACCCATTTTGATAGGAATGCATAACATATTCCTAATTGTGTCCACATTGATCATGATTTTCAATTCCTGACTTTCAATGGGACCGGTGTCTAGGTTAAAATGTTGAGTGCATGCATGAACTAGTTTTGGATAATGGTGCACCAAGGGGACCATATATTGTGGGAGACTGCAAAACCACAACTTGTGTGCAAATGAATCCTGGCTATTAACCTTTTTCATCCTTTCACAGGCCGCTTCCCTAAGATGCTTAGGGTTATCTTTGAGGATGGGGTCATGAATGTTATCCCATTCCTCCATTATCAGGGTTTTGTCCCTATGATCAAAATTCTTCTCCTTAGAAGCTCGAGTGTAAGGCCAGCTTGAATTTTCAAGAAATCCTAGCGAGGGGTAAGAAACATTATCAAAAACATTGGCCATTGGTGCGACCAACATGGCATCCATCAAGCTCTGAGCTGCCTCTCCATGTCTTTTGTTTGAAGATTCTGGGCCATTTCAAGACTCTATGAATTTTTTCAATGCTAATTTTTTTGCAACTCAACTCGGTTCCTCCTAGCAAGTCGTGTACTCAAAAAATCTTGCGATGGAATGCATATTCATAACTCCTTAGTGCTATTCTTGTGTATGTGACACTTGTTGTTCTCGACTGGAGTTGTAGACAACAATTGCCTTTCCTGTAATGAATCTGGCATGTACCGCCAACTCCTTTCATGCGTGCGAAATGAATTCCCACTCCTTTGAAAAGACAATCATTCCTGATGACAACTAATCCTCATACCTTTGGGTACCATCACTTGGGAAATTAAACCACAAATTGAAGAGATACATACCTTTTCGCATGCCTTTGCACTTAATAGCTTTGGGAAAAGTGATTAAGCAAAGGATGTCATAATTACTCAAAAATATTTGAGTTATCCTTGGAGATCGAGAAACGTCCACAACTTGACACTTAGCACTTGGCCGTGCAAACTATCACCTGCGCCTACCACCATCTTAAGCTGATTAATTACCTCTTCTTACTTTGCATTCAACAATTCGTACCCAACAACTACAACTTGGTGGAATTTTTGAGATTACAACCCTAGGGGAATTCTCGAGTTTTCTCTTGATCATCATCATGCTTATTAGACCTGAGCTGGAAAATTTCAGGATCATAGGCCTATGCAATCTTCGATTGGGGGTGGTCAATGAACTCCCCTAAATGTTGAATGAATGAGGCAACGTGTTCACCACTTTCACACACTTGCCAACTCTATTCATTACCTGGAATTGTAGGTTGAACAACCACTTGCACAAAATACATGTTCTCAATCAACTCGAAAGCAGGGTCAAATTGGAATCCAATTGTTGCCATGCGACTTGCAGCTGCATTATACTCTCTAGGAACTGCCTGAATATTGAAAGCTTCAAAACTCTCAATCAGGTCTCGTACCCTATGTATACAAGATCTCATGTAGACATTATTCATTGTGGAGACTCCCTGGACTTGATTTACTATTAACTCAAAGTCTCTGAACACCATAATTTGTTTTGTACCCATTCGCTCTGTGAGGCTTAAACCTTGCACTAGGCTCTCATATCCAGCTTCATTGTTTGAACAAGCAAACTGAAGGCGAAAAGACCTGAGTGTCTTTTAATTGGATGGGGATGTCAAACATATCCTGACTCCAATATCGACTTCACATCCTGCTCCATCAAAGTGCAACATCCATTGTCTTGAAGCTTGACCATCCTCGGGTTTCTTCATGACCCTCAAAATCACTTGATCTTTGTCATAGATGACAAAAGTTCCCAACCCAGTGGCATGATAATTGTCGAAAGGATTAGTGTTTATAGATTCACTCAAGAAGACCTTCTCTTGACCAGTTCTATCTCTGGTGACCTTCTTGTCTTCTAGTAACTCAACACAATACATCTCATCTTTGGTGATAGAAGTATGAGTAGCCTTAAAGTTGATCATGGCTTCATCTATTACATGTTTCGAATGCAGGGGTTCAGATACTATCTTTATTTTAGCTCCATGCTTGGTCCTGAGGATTAAGTGTGACCAATCCAAGGAAAGATATCTGCCAATCTTGGAAGTGAACTCTTGGGATAAGCAAAGATCGAACGTGAGAGGGACATCAATGATCACGGTTTCTTGTGGGACAGTGATGCTAGGGCAAGAGAACAAAGTTAAAGGGAGGTTCTTGATGATACCTATAGTATCAACCTTATTTCTATCAAGATGCATAACCTTTTTATTTAAAGGTTTATAGCTATGTCCTAAGGCTTCAACTACTTGCTTGGGCATGACTGTGGTGTTAGCACTGGAGTCAATCATAGAATTGTGCAACAACTTCTTATCCACATTGAGGGTCAAGAAGAAGGGTTTCAATTTAGGCTTACATTTAATTTCAACATAGACTTCTTCTCTATTTTTTGTGAGGAGTTTGGCCTAAGATGACACATTAATGGGCTTTCCTTTTGAGGGTTGCTTTGTCAGCTCTGTGCTTGCATCTTCCAGCAAGGTCTTTTGCAGCAATGATTCTTGCTCCGAAATAGCTGAGATATCTCGAAGAGGTATATTAGCAGAGGACTTCTTCAACTATTCTGATATATTGAATGGCGGTGGATTCACAAAATTTTTCTCCTTGGATCTTGTTATAATAATCTCCTTGCGGGGAGGAGATTGTCATGCAATTTCGAAGGTACTAGAAGCTTGGTTGGGAACATTTTTGGGTTGTGGAGTGGTTGGTTCACTCGTGAATCTCCTCTTTACATGAGTGTTATAATCTAATCACACTTGTGGGGCCTCCTCTGTGGACACCTCATTTGCAAATATTGTTTCCTCCTCTTCCATCCATGAGAAGAGCATGTATTCGAGAGCTATATCCATTTCTTGCTCCAGGGACATCCCTTCCATCTGCGCAGTGAGTACCGCATTTTCCATTTGTAGAGAGGTATAGGCATAACCTCGTGAACCTGACACAACACCTTGGTTGCACTGCTCCACCACCTTCTGCTGTAAATTACCATACAAACAATTTTAGGGCATATGCGCTTCATTGCAGGGGAAGCACCAGGAGTTGACCTCATCAACAATATTATTTTTCCTAGGCACCAACTCTGTATTTGAACTCGGTAGGGCATTAGGTAGTGGATTAGGTACAAGAACCATCTAATTACTTGTTTGATCATGCGGGCTTGTGCACGAGCCTCCTTGGAACTAGTTCTATTGGTAGGAAGGTCTTCTGCCTTGATAATTTTGGTAAGATGGCTTTTGGGGCATGGACTGATTCCGCTTAATGGTAGTTACTTCATTTGAAATACTTTACAATAATTCCTTGACATCGTTCATCTCATCCCTTGAAGTGTATGATCCAAAAGCAGTGTTTTGTTGTGTGCTAAGGTATGCATACATAGATTTAGGAGGAGTAGGCACACTGGTTGGGGCTATCTCCGGGGTGGGAGTTGATAATTCCACAAATATAGGCATTGCGGGCTGAGGTGATAGATTTCTGACATCAATCAGGTTGTTCTCCACTATAACGACAATGCTATATGTGTCCAACAAGGTGTTCCCACCAAGAGACTGAATCATCATTGAGATGTTAGTGTTGATAGATTTCAGATAGAACATGAATGCCAAATCAAGTGGCAGGAGGATCGAGGTTTGGATCCTTTGCCAAGCTGTATGGAACCTGGCATTGAAGTCAGTCATGGGCTCTTGAGAAGCCTGCTTGATAGTCACCAATTGCTGGAATAGTGAGGACCGGTCTCCGTTGTTCAAAAAACATTCATAGAAAGGATCCCCGAGCTGATCCTAGGTACCGATGGTATTTGTTCCGAGAGTACGATACGAATCAAGGGCCTTTCCTTTGAAAGAGGCTGCAAGTAGCCTCATTGCTATGTTTTGGTCAGCTACACCATGTACCAGACATACGTCCACCACATCTTGCATATGTTCGGATGGTGTCTTTGAGCCATCCCCGATGAATTTCGATACAAATTTTAAGGCAGAGGTCAAGATATTAGCCCAAAAATCTGGTGCTACTAGTGCAATGAGAGAAATTTCGGCGTCCCATGCCACATAGTTTTTGTTAGCTATCGACAACATGGCTGGTGGAGTGGTCTGGAAGTTTATCGGATGAGTTCTTGTTCGAACTATTACCAATGGTGGAACTAGTAGGCCATGATTATTCATAGTTTGGGATCTAGTAATAGGTCTATGGCTCATACACCCACTTAAGATTTAGATACATTCCAGTCGAGTCCCACCAGGTGTGCCAAAAAAAGGAATTGTTGACACCTAAAATTGCTAGGTGAACAACCTTATGGGAAACTCAATAAATGGGGGGACCAATTGCGTTAAACTGAGTAACCTCTAGGATTTTTAAAGAAAGCCGACTCTTCTATGATTGAGGGGTTGGAAAGGGAAAAGGAAGCAGATATAAAAATAAAAATAATCTAAGGCGATGCACCAAAATCTGAGTGCTTAGGCACAAGAAACCTTCCTTTCAGATGCAGTTTGAGGGCCTGTTCAACAATCTGTTATGTCTGAGAATAACATAGACACATAAATAAAAAACCTAAGCAATTTAACCAAATGACATAGTATAATCTCCATACACATGTACTGAACAAGAAGAGTCGAAGACATGATCTCAAGCAACAAATTTCTATTGAAATTATAAAAGTTGCAGATAAACTACTCAGTACAACAAATAGTACATCATAATGTCTTGCATTATCTAAGAAATAAAAAAGCCGAACAGTTGGCACAGTTTGTGAATCTTAACATAATAATAACAAATAATATAGAGGCCTGGAGCTTTTTAGTATTCTTTTCTGTAAATTTTCAAACCCTTTCTTAGAGAGCAAGAGCAAGTATATATAGGTCGCTCAATGCCATTGAGCCAGTAACTAAAAAGATTCCCAGATACGAGTAATGATACCCGTTGTCATGATTCCCGAAGGCCGTTGCAACAAAAAGATCAGTTCATCGCACATAGGCATCCTTGAACAAGATTTTCCTCCTAGAAAACGATGGCTATGGTCCCAAGGAAAAAGCAATGAGCCTCTCTGAGTGTCACGTGTCACTCACCCATATAGTTGGTTAGGATACGTGGCAAGGAGATAAAAATTCTCCCTTGCTCATCCCCACCCTTCGATTAAAATCCCTACGGAGCTGGCATGTGGAGATGTTTGCATTCAAACATAGGTTGTGGGGACTACCAAAAAGCTTCCCGTGGAATGATGCGACATGACACACGAGCGACACTTAGAGGAGGAACAACAAAGAGAGGGATTTTGGCATGCACGCTTCTGACACGTGGGAAAGAGACAGAGCTTCAAAGAGAAGCAAGGGAAGAATTCCCTTCAATGAGCGCATGGTGGATATGTGGAGCACAATGCACAAAGGCAATGGAAAAGGGGCCGGTGATACTCAAACTTTCAAGGCGCCGACCGACGACTATGCAAAATAGTCAATATTAACCCGAAGGGAGCTACAAGAATTTTTCAGTCCACAACCTTCAGAGCCATTAGAGATTTATGGAGCACTTGTGTTTGACCCATTTTGATTGGCTATGTGTTAGGTTCCCATGTGAAGGCCATGTGATTATTGAATATTTTATTCCATGTTTATGGGCTGTCCACTAAAGGGGGCATGGGTTTTTCCAAGTAGTTTTTCTTGTTGTTTTGGGATACCATTTATGGTATTCTCTCTCATAAACTTCTATATATTGGAGCCTTTGGATGGTAGTTTAGAATGAGTTCTTTGCAGATTGTCAGGACGATGAAGTGTTGCCGGATTGTAGAGAGGATTGTTGTATTGATGTACTTCCTTGAAGATAAATACAAATATTGGATCTCTTTGGGTGTGGAGTTTTTTTTTGAAAGGATTTCTCCACATATATCTTGTGTCACTTGTGCTGATGACTTGTGGTATTGAATATCTTTATTTTATTGTTGTAATTGTCAATCGCTGAATCATTTTATGATAATCTTGTAAAGGTATAATTTCAGATTTGGAACCATATATTTAAGTTCATATTTCTGCAAGTTATACTTTGGCTTCCAGCATTTGGTATCAGATCTAGGTTCTATTGAGAGAGGGACACCTTTATTTTGAGTGCTGAAGGTTTTTTGGTTGTAGTGGGAGCTTGTGCATTATGGGTTTTGCAGATTTGTGGAGAGGATTAAAAACCATGGCCTCTACCTTTCATCTGGATATTGAGAAATTCAATGGTATTGGCTACGAGATGTAGAATTTGAAGATGGAGAATCTTTTTGAAGAGAGAGATAAGTGGTTGGCAGTTTTGAAGCAAACAAAACTAGAGAAAATATTTGATGAAGATTGGAAGAAAATGGATAAGAAGGCATGAGGAACCATTTGGTTGTGTCTTGTAGATTCCATCCTCTTGAATGTTTCAGAAGAAGCCACCACATATAATTTGTGGAAGAGGATAGGAGATATCTATCAAACTAAAAGTTTAACTAATAAGTTATATCTCAAAAGATGTTTGTATTCTCTAAAAATGAAGGATGGTAATTCTATTGCAGAACATTTAAATGCATTTAATATGATTTTAAGTCAACTTGCATCAGTAGATGTTAAGTTAGAAGAAGAAGATAAATGTACTATGTTGCTTTTCTCTTTACTCGAATCTTGGGAAAATCTAATTGTTTTCATAAGTGGTGGTGGTACAAAAGCGGTGGTACAGGAGCACCCATAGGTTGTCTAGGAAAACTAAGCAATCTATTTTAGTTCAGTTGTGTGTGAGCCTTAGTGGCATTTTTGCTGTGATTAGATGAAGGTCATGTTGACCACAAAGTAGGTGCAATAGGGTTTTAGATCAATAGAGGCTTAGGACATTTGCAAGGTGCAAATAGGGCTAAGAAGTTGTAAAGCCTTATAATTGGCACCAGTTGGATGATGATGTCATCATAATGTCATTTGGGTCAAACTTTGGTTAGAAACATGTTTTGGTCATTAGCCAACAATTGCAAAAGCTGCATTTTGCAACTTTGCAACATTTGAAATGTTGCTCGACAACATTGATAGTTGGAGCTAAAACAACCAAGAAGAGCCCAAGGGAGAAAATAACTATTTTGTGACCCTATTTATGGGATGCCTCGACATTGGAGCAAGGTTGGATGCCTATTATATGATTTAAGTTTTTGAATTCAAGAAAAGCATATGTGACTGTGTGTGAAATTTGTTGGTTTTTGTATTGCAGTGATACTTTAATGGATTAGTTTTGGCACTGTAACTTATGCATGATGTAGGGTAGTTGTTCTTTGAATTCTGTGTGGCATTAGATAGTTTGTTTGTTTAGGTTTAAGCACTTCTTGTAAATATTTTGTGTTCTACACTGTTACTGGTCTGAACCAGACAGTTTGTAAAGAATGGAGTGTTAGTTCATTTTACCACCGTACAAATTGTACGACCCTTTGGGATTATTGACTAGACTCCATGGGTGTACATATAGTGGGAGTTGGGGCCTTTGAAAGCACAAGAGCTATTGTTGGAGCCTTTCCCTAGGCGAGCCAGAGAAGAGCTTGGCTAGGAAAGACTATAGTGCAGAGCACTTAATTTGCAGAGGTGATAATGTAGAGACAAAATTCCTTTTGGAGAAGGAAGATATGAGTCTTACCAAGATATGGTAAAGAGGAAGAGACTCTACCAATCCATTTGTGAGGGGAGAACTTAGCAAGTTGTAGAGGAGCCAGGAAAGGCATAAAGAGCCTTAATTTTGGCTCATTTTCAGTTAGGGCATTGTACGACCAGTTGTGGACCAAGACCCTAAAAATCCTTGAGGGGTGGGAATATGAACTAGGAATCCCAAGAAAAGATTGGGGTTTTATTTGGAGGGACTTTGGGAAAATCCCTGATTTCTCAGAGAAGGAAACCTAATAGGGCTAGTGGCCTTCTAGGCCTAATGAAGGAGTTTGGTAAAAGCGATTTGTAGATGGAGATAGGTGGATCCCTAATGCCCCTAGTAGGATGGATTGAAGCTTTTGGAAGCACCTTCACAACTCTGTAAAAACATTTCAAGAAATTGGAGGTTAGTAGCCTTTAAGGTAGTTTAAGGGCTAATGGCTAGTGCTACAAGATTGCACCAAGTTTTGACTTGGTAGAAGGAACTTTGTTGTTAGTTGGGTTGGCAAGGAGAACCAGGGGATCCTAAGAAGGAAGAGATCCTATAGGTTGCAATTGGTGGAGAAAGACACCCTAGAGGTCTTCCAAGAAAGACTTAGAGCATGAATCAGTGAGTGATTCATCCAAACGCCCTATCAACTAGAGATGGATAATCTCATTGCAATACTTCTTTTAGAAGAGATGAGGAGAATTTCCATGATTGTGGGGTCCCAAAATGATTTGCATGTGCAAGGAAGGTCCAAATAAAAGGGAGGGCCTAAAGGGGACAAGAAGAGAGACAAGTCTGAAGGACATTCTAAAACCCCTGGGAAGAGTAGAGTAAAGTGTTGGAATTGTGGTAAAAGAGGGCATGTGAAAAGGAGTGTAGGAACAAGAAAAAGAGTTTAGATGCTTCGACAGAAAAGTCCTCTAAAGATGGTGATTCTGATGCCTTATTTATTTTTTCTAGCACTATTAGTAATGATGCTTGGCTTATTGATTCAGGTTGCTCCTACCATATGACTCCTCACAAAGAGTGGTTTAATTCATATTCAACTTATGATGGGAGATACGTTTTCCTTGGTGATGATAGCACAAAGAATATTTTTGGTAAGGGAAAGGTAAAGTTGTGTTGCAGTGATGGGAGGGTTATTACCCTTGATCATGTTTTACATATTCCAGGACTTGTGAGAAATTTAATTTCAGTATCCAAGTTTAATGATTCTGGAATGCATGTGACATTTGATAAGTCTGGTTGCAAGTTGGTAAGAGGGAGTTTGGTGATTGCTAAAGGATCTCAGATATGGAATTTATTTAGGCTTAATGGCTCCACTTTTTATAATTCTTCCAATGTAACTTGCATTGAAAATACATGTGTGTTGTGGCACCATAGATTGGGTCACATAATTGAAGGTCTTAAGACTATTTTGTAGAAAAAGTTGGTTGATAGTCTTTCTGATTATTATGTTGGTAAAAATGATTTTTGTGAGAATTGTGTGTTTGATAAATAAAATAGATAATCATTTCCTAATGGGATTAGTAAAGCTAAGAGATTATTAGAGATCATTCATTCAGATGTGTTTGGACTAGTGGATGTTGAATCTTTTGTAAAATCTTGTTATTATGTTACTTTCATTGATGATGTGTCATGATACACCTGGATTTATTTTATGCATGAAAAATATGAAGTTTTCACTAAGTTTAAGGAATTTAAATTTTTATTTGAGAAGTAAACAGATTATAAGATAAGGCTGTTGAGATCTGACAATGGGGGTTAATATTATTCTAAGGAATTTTATGAGTTCTTTAAGCATGCACGTATTATTCAAAAAAAGACTACACCTTATACACCTCAAAAAAATGGGGTAGTAGAAAGAATGAACCAAACCTTAATGGAAAGATCTAGGATAATGTTGAGTAGTGCTAAGCTTGATAGATGCTTTTGGGCAGAAGTTATAAGTACTGCATGTTATTTGGTTAATAGATCTCCTTATTTAGTTCTTGTTGATAAAACTCTTTATAAAGCATGGATAGATATAAATCCTTTTGTTCATGTGCCTCAAGAGAAGCATTCTAAGTTGGATCCAAAAGCACAAAAATGAATCTTTGTTGGTTACAGTGAGAATGTAAAAGTTTATAAGCTTTGGAATCCACTAACCTATAAAATGGTTTTCTCTAGAAATGTGATTTTCAGGGAGTTTAGAGTTTACTTGAGTGAAGAACAACCAAAGGAGAAAGATAAGAAAAAAACAATGCATTTCAAGAAGAATATTGAGAAGTAGGAAGATGCATATGTGGAAGAACAACTAGATGGATTTGAGGATGGAGAAGAAGAAGAAGAGGGTTCAGAGAGTTCATAAAGTTAAGATGATGTGTAGGACGAGCATGAGGATGATGAAGAGCAACGAGAGTCCCTTACTCCTACCTTGAGAATATCCACAAGGAAATGGAATCCAGTTGAGAGGTATATCCCACCTAATTTTTGTTGTGTATTTTCTTTGTTGAGTACTAGCAATGAACCTAGATCCTACAAGGAGGCTCTTTCTTCAGAAGAAAGTGAATCTTGGATGCAGGCCATTTGGGAGGAGATGATGGCTCTCGATAGTGGTGATACCTGGGCTATTGTGAGTTTTCCCAAAGGAAGAAATCCCATTGGTTGCAAGTGGGTGTTTAAAAAGAAACTTGGAGCAAATGGTTAGTTAGAGCGGTACAAGGTCAGATTAGTGGCCAAGGGCTACTCCCAGAGAGTGGGAGTTGATTTCTATGAAATTTTCTCTCCTGTTGCTAAGTTAACTTCTATTAGATTCCTATTATCTATTACATTTGCTTATGATTTTGAAATTGAGCAAATGGATGTCAAAACTGATTTCTTGCATGGGGATCTCGAGGAAGAAATTTATATGCGATGGCTTGACGGTTTGGTTGTGAAAGTAAAAGAACAATTAGTTTGAGGTTAAAGCTTGATCTTTATATGGTTTAAAAAAGTCACCCAAGATGTTGTACCAAATGTTTGATGCCTTTGCATTGAAGTTGGGTTTTGTTAGAAGTGAGGAGGATCATTGTGTTTACATTAAGGTTATTGATGATCAAATTCTAATCATTTTCTTGTATGTTGATAACATGTTTATGGGTAACAACAAGGTGATGACTAAGGAGCTTAAGACTCAGCTTTCTGGCGCATTTGATATGAAGGATTTGGGGGCTGCAAAATATATTCTTGGGATGGAGATAAGTAGGGATTAGGTTCACAAAAAGATTTGGTTAAGTCAGAGTATGTTGATACTATTTTATAGAGGTTTAATATGCATGACTGTAAACCAATAAATATTCCATTTCTAGTTGGTACTAAGTTGAATTTAGAATGTTTCTTAATTCTGATGATGATGTTGAAAAGATGTCTAACGTTCCTTATGCTAGTTTCATCGGTATTTGAATGTATGCAATGGTTTTCACTAGACCAGATATAGCCAAAGTAGTGGGAGTTTTGAGCAGGATTTATGTCTAACCCTGGTAAAGAGAATTGGACTTTTGTTAAGAGGGTGTTTATATATTTGTGTGGTACTTTAGATTACTATTTGGTTTATCATGGTACTGATGATGTGGATAAGTCATTGGACATACGAGGTTTTATTGATGCAGATTGGGTAGGTGACTTGGATAGTCGAAGGTTCACTAGTGGCTATGTTTTGAATTTGTTTGGAGGTGCAGTGAGTTGGATGAGTAAGAGGCAGCCCACAGTTGCATTATCCACTACTGAAGCATAGTATATGGCAGATACACATGCTTCTAAGGAGGTGATTTGGTTATAAAGACTTGGTAATGGCATTGGTTTCGATTGCAAGACAATGAGAATTGGATGTGATAGTTAGAGTGCCATATGTTTAGCTAGAAATCCTATGTATCATGCTTGTACTAAACATGTTAATGTTAAGTATCACTTTGTGCAAGAAATGGTAGAGAATGGTAAGGTTTTGATTGAGAAGGTTGACACTTTGGATAATGTTGTAGATTCTCTCATGAAGCCAGTGACCATAAATAAGTTCTCTTGGTGCAGGAAGGCCATGGGCCTTGATCACTGTACTTGATTACATCTTTTTACTTTTATCTCATGGATGTAATTACAATGTATAGTGTCAAGTGGGAGAATGTTAGGATAGGTGACATTATGATTTCTATCCCAAGTTGGTTTATGTGTTTTCATGTTCTTTGGAAAGCATTCTTGAGGACACGAGGGAAAAAATATTTATTATTTATTTTCCTATGACAAATTGTAATTGTATTCAAAGAGGTGGACCCTTCATGGTGGCGGTTACAAGGCATGCTAGGAGAATATTCTTCCTAGGCATCCAAATTTTTGGGTTGGGACCACTTGATTGTGCATGTCCTTGCATGTTATTTGCATGTTTGCATGCTCTTGCATGGTTGGGCGTCCAAGTTTGCATAGTGGTGCATGAGCTTGCATGTAGCCATTGGAGTTGTCAAAGACTTATGGAGCACTTGGGTTTGAATTATTTCGATTGGCTGTGGATTAGGCACCCATGTGAAGGCCATGTGATTATTGAATATTTTATTCCATGTTTATGGGATGTCCACTAAGGGGCATGGGTTTTTCCAAGTGGTTTTTCTTGTTATTTTGGGATACTATTTGTGGTATTCTCTCCCATAAAATTCTATATATTGGATCCTTTGGATGGTGGTTTAGTATGAGTTCTTTGCAGGTTGTCAGGATGATGAATTGCTGCTAGATTATAGAGAGGATTGTTGTATTGATGTACTTATTTTAAGATTAATACAAACATTGGATCTCTTTGGGTGTGGAGTTTTTCCAAAAGGGATTTTCCACGTGTATATTGTGTCACTTGTGTTGATGGCTTGTGGTATTGAAATTTTTTATTTCATTATTGCAATTGTCAACCACTTAATCATTTTATGGTAATCTTGTAAACATATAATTTCAGACTTGTAACCACATATTTAAGTTCATATTGCTACAAGTTATACCTTGATTTCCAAAAAACTTCACATGGAATTGGTTCGACGACGGGATGATGGAGAATGAGACATTTGATTAATTTGGTCCAACTTTTAAAGGAAGAGTGATCAAACCTATCACAGGGCAAGCAAAATCATTATGTGTTTTGGTTCATGCTTTCAGTTGTTCATAAGAGTCTTGATAAAATTCATGCATAAATAAGAATTCCTCGGTGATCACATTCTCTACACACACAAGATCAAATAATATCCCATTAGTAGGCTTGTCATTGATTCTTTCGACGATGTAAAGAGGACCATCGGGTGCATGTTTAATTATGTCATTTTGTGAGAAAAAAATGTTCATAGACTATTGGTTTGGACCTTAGGAGGTTGAACATCAATGAAGTTGACTAGAGTATAATATCTGTTATTGACATCAGTCATGTCAACATTCATAACATCATTAACTTTCACAAAAGAGATATTGAACATAATGAAACAACAATGAAGTTGACCATAGAAAAATTGTCTTTTTTTAGCACTATTGCAAATCCTAGATCTAGGGTTTTAATGAACTCCAATTTCAAAAATTAAGATGTACAATATCAGGTTCACCAAAATGAAACAAAAAAATAGGTTAGGGATTTTTCTATTGAAATGGGATGATTGAATATGTGATGCACCTATCTTCCTTATTTCATTAGGAAATGAGATCCCAAAGGTAGGATTGACTTTCAACCCTAGGTTAGTCAACCCTATTGGAGATCTTGTAAATTTCCTTATGAAAAGACAAGGAAAAATGTACCTGAACAAAACTTTGGGGAGAAAACTAAAATAGTAAATGAACTCAATTATGAAATGTGAAACTTGGATCATCAATTTAAAGCTTAACAAAAATAGAAACAAAAAACTTTTGGCAAATCTGAGAAGGGTAAGTTGATGTGTACCAGTCACCAAAAGCTCTTGTTGAGTTTCCTTCTGAGATAGATTCACCCTAGTGTGAATGGGTCTTGCTATAGGGATCCAAAATCTGATTTCACAGTCCTCTTCTCCTAGATTTGTACTCCTGATTCCTCCAAATCTCACTATCAAAAACTCAGAATTAAATTTTGCAAATAAGATTTTGTGTCTTGACAACTTTAAAAAATTTCACTTTTGATCAATCTTTAATCCTTCTTCACCTGTAAATTTGCAAACACAAAGAGAGGGAAAAATTGTATGTTTTTGGTGAATGGGGGTTTGCCTTGGTCAAACCCCGTTTTGGTAATTAAACCTTGAAATGAAATGAAATATGAATGGAAGGAATGATGAATGAACAATGCTATGTTGCAACTCACCAAAACTCTTGAATGGAGATCCTTAGAGGATTGAAGTCTAACATATCTCCCCAAGATCTTGATCTTGCTTGAAATGGATTGATTGGATGTTGATCTTGATGCTTGAATGCTTGAAACCTACATCACAGTGTTAGCTCCAAAAACATGCATAGATGCAAATAACTTTGACACAATGCTTGAGATCTTGAATACTAATGTAGAAGACTGACAAATTTTCTCTTGAACACCTTTGAAAATAATATTTTCTCTTATAATTGATCTCTTTCTTGTTCTAGGATTTTAAATGATAAAAAGAATTTGTATTTATAGGTGATTTCTAATTTCTCGACAATTAAACATCAAAGGCCAACAATTGCAATTTGAATTTGAATCATAAAAAATACCACCAAAAACATATTAAAAATTGAGATCCTCAACTTAAGGAGGACCTAAATCTAGGGCGCTCAGTTTCCAAGGTAATTTAGTTAATGTTTGCAATTATTTAATATAGGTACCCATTTAAAAAAATGAGATTAATTAAGCTTTTAAATGCATAATTGGGTCAATTAGAGGCTTAATTAAGTCCAATTAATTAAGGGGAGGAAAACAAAGTGAGAAGATGTAAAGGAGTACATTTTTCGTCACTACATGTGGACCAAAATTAAATACTGGAGCTGCATTTAATATTTGGTTTAATTCAGTTACAATATTTTCCAAATTTCCCTCTTGGCACCTTGGGATACATAGCACCTCCTAGGCCAACAAGCATTGACACAAATCCATATGCAAGTCTCCTTTTGACTTATTTGATCTTCTTCCAAGAATATTTTATGATAGCTCCTCAATTTTTGAAAAGCCACAACTTTATTTCAAGATCCTGAAAATCAAACATCATCATTATTAGCTCACATGTTGAAAATCTAATCCCTAAAACATAAAAAAACCTTTTGAGATTTTTGGTTTCGTCATGGAATTTCAAAATTTTGAAGCACTTTTAGAATTTTAGGTTTTTGATCAACTTTGGAATTTAAGAGATTTTAGGCTTCTTAGAAATTTAGGAGATTTTTCCATTTTGGGAAATTTTTAGAATTTTGAAAGAGTTTTGAAATTTTTTGAAAATGGAAATTTTTGAATTTTGAAGGACCTTGGAAATTTTTGAAAATGAAAATTTCAGAAATTTGAAGGAGTTTGGAAATTTTTTGAAAACTAACATTTCAAAATTTTGAAGGACCTTGGAAATTTTTCGAAAATGGAAATTTTTCGAAAATGGAAATTTTAGAATTTAAAAGGAGTTTGGAAATTATCTGAAAATGGAAATTTCAGGGATTTTTGAGTTTCACGGATTTTTGGATTTCACAAATTTGTGAATGTCGTAGATTTTTGAAAGAGTTTTGGATTTTTCCGAAAATGGAATTTCAGGGATTTTAGAATTTTGCGGATTTTTGGATTTTCCATATTTTGCCTATTAGAAATTCTAAAAAGGATTTGGATTTTCACAAAAATGGAATTTTGGGGATTTAAGGTAAGCCTAGATGTGTATGAAAACTCTAAAACTCCAAGTAGATGGGAAATCTTCAAAACTCGATAACTTTTGACCTAGAAGGAATTTCCCAAAACTTTAAAAAGCAACCTAGCCTAATTTTTATTCTCTATCCATAGGTGCAATTTTTTTTACATTTGAAATCCCAAAATTTACTTCTCGAATCAATTATCATCAATGGTACAAAAGGCCAAGAACTAAAAGGAAAGGACTAAAGCACAATAACCATAAATCCAAGTCCAAACATGCATGACCTCAAAATCATAAACATTGAATATGACCTTTATTTAGAAGGACTAAAACCATGCAAATACACCACCTGAGATAAAAAAATTGACTCCCAAAATCAATGACAGAAACCAAAACCAGAGTCGAAGATGACCAAAAGATAAAGATGAAAGAGGGGGTCCTTGCTTTTAGCAGTGTGTGTAAAAGGAACAACACCTTCCTCCTCATCTCTTCAAAAAGAAAATAACCCACCAAATCTTCAGTCTTCAAGATAACAAAAGTATTCCCAATACCCATAACAAGAGAATCCCATGAACCAGGCAAAGAACAACGAAAGATATGACATTTCTCCTTATCCATTTTGACACCAATTGATGCCAATTGAGCCACCAACATATTGAATGCTTCCAAGTGGTCTATAACTTTTTCACCCTCTTCTATTCTCAAGGAATACAATTTCTTCCTCAATAAAATCTTGTTCATTAAAGATTTGGCTTAATACATCTCACCAAGTTTCTTCCATAGTTTCTGTGCAGAGGTCTCTTCATTGAAATTGATTAAACAGAGTCTGCCAAGAATAATTTGATTAGATCCTTGGCTTTAGATTCCATAACATCTTATTGAGTAGCCAAAGTAGGATCTATAGGCCTTGAAACATTCTCATCAACAATATCCCACAAATCTTGATCTATCAATAGATCCTCCATCTTCAGCTTCCACATTTCAAAATTATTTCCAAAAAAATTATCCACCTCTATTCTCCCCAATGAAATTTCTAGCTAGAAATCCCTACAATAAGATCACAAAGTATCTTTTGCACAAGCTCCCACTTAAATCTGGATTAATTCAAAAAGCCTAACAACCGATAATTGGAACCAAAGGTGATCAAGCTTTGATACCACTTGTAAAGAATCTAAGGTAGTAGAACAACTTCCTACACTAATATTGAGAGGAGAATAATGCAAAACTTTATAGATATATTCAACATTTATAGAAACTTAAACAAAAATAAACATAAATATCATGCATACCACAACATGGTGTTTTACATGGGGAAAACCCTTTTAGGAGAAAAAACCCCACTGCAAAAGCTACCTAATATATTATTCAAAATTTATGAAGATTACAATATACTTGTAGAGCAAGCTTCTCACAGGAGTATCAACAACTAGAGATCCAGAGGCAACACGACTACTATCAAACTCTTATAATACATCATAATACATAGTCGTAATACAATGCCCTCATAAAATAGGGAAGACAAAACAACAAAATATATACTTTAAGATATGATACCTAATGATGAATGGTCTAGATTTATAATATAACATTAGTTTAATGTATGTTGACAACTTAGTATATTTTAATTTTTTTTTGTTAACACACTCACATGTTGCTCCACCCTGTGTCGCCACTTTAGGTTACACCTCTTGATGTAACTAGCTTATATATCTTAATTACATCATATCAATATTAAACCTTATATAATTGCAATGTTGAGAGACATTTTCCCAACATAGGGTATGTGTGTGAAAAGGGGTTTGTATGGCCTCTAGATAGAAGAAAATGGTAGAAAAAATGGAAAGAGGAGAAAAATGGGGATGAATAAAAGAAATAGAGAAAAATGGAGTTAGGATGGGAAACAGTGGTAGAAAAAGTGATTAGAGGTGAATAAACAGGATTGGGGGTGGGGGGATAAAAACTATCTATTTTTACCCTAAGCAATAGTAAATTGGAGGAGAGGAGCAAAGAGTAGTAGGTCAATGGCGGTGAATGTACCAATTATGGAGCATCAAGAAAACTAGGTGAGGAGTTATGAGCAACCATAGGTAGCAACTAAATGGGTACATACCTTAAAATTTTCTTTTAGGCATAGTTTAGGGTCATTAATGGGGGTGGAAAAAATATGGGATGTATTCATTGATTGTGATTTAGGAGACGTGTTTAGGGATTGATGAATTTGTCATAAACTAGGCATGCAAAGTACTTTAGCGAATACATAAAAAAATGGAAAATATATGCAAAAAGGAGCGAATCCATCAAGGTTCATAAAATACGTCAAAAAACAATATATGGGTGGGAGAAATTGTCGGATCTATTTAAGCATCGGGTTTTCCTATAGAAAGATAGATGCAAGTTGTGTTTTGATGAATCCATTAAGGAGGAAATAGGGGAAAATATGGGAGTGATAGGAATTTTTTAGATTTTTTGGCTAAGTTGGTGAAGGGTATATTGATGAATGATTGCTATGGGTAGATGCGACTGAGGCTGATGATCACATAGGAGAGGAGATCGATAGTACTAAGGTTAATGGATAGATTCTAGGATGCTGATTAGGATTTGATGAGGGCATGAATGTTATATCATGTGGCTCGAATGTCGACCATCTAAGCGCACATGATGATGTTGATTTCTCTAGTCAACATTTGAGCACACATGACGATGTTGATTGATCTAGACAAGATATGGATGTTGGAGATGAGAACCTTTCATATCTCTATTGGGGAGATTATAATGACTTTAGATAATATCTAGAGGATCTTGAGAATTCCCATTAGGACTTAGTTGGTGTACACTACCAATAGGGATATTGATGCATTGTTGACATGGCTATTTGGGAGGGCTGATATGCCACATACATGATGAAAACTAGATGTTGATAGATTTCAAGAATTGGTGTTAAAAATGGCACTAGTGATGGTAGCTCTTGTCAAGAACATTCTACTACCTGATAAGAGTGGAAGGCACTTTTTGTTGGGGTTGGAAAACTATGTGGCACATGTTGGAGCATCATAGGATAATTGCATGGGGTGCCTACATCTTAGATCATTTGTACAAGGATTTTTATATGGTATACTACAAACATGGAGAGAGAATAGGACATGTGACCCTATTACAGGTTTGGGCATGGGAGCACATTGCAATGTTTTTCTTAATGGGTGATTAGGTCAAGTAAGATACAAAGGATTCATATGTGTATAGTTGGGACAAGGTGTGCATTACCAAAAGGTAGATAGCATGGAGTATTAGTGGAGGTTATTGAATGAGCTACATCCAAGAGAAATTACTTGGTAGCCATATAAGGATGCAAGTGGTTGTATGGAAAAACTGAGAATGCAAGCATATATGTTGACATTGTTTTATTTGATCAACCACTATCTAATTAAGAGGTACAATGGTTTGGTATAGTGCAATATGTGGTGGTGGGACTTCATATTTTTGTATGAGTTTCACAAGAGGTGAGTGAATAGGGGCCATAGGTGGATAGGAATGAGGCATCATAGGGATAGAGAGAGCTAGTTGAAGTGATATGGGATCCATATAAGGGAGTGGATGATATGGGTACCACAATGATATATAGAGTATGGTGGAGGGGGCAATAATTAGGGTGATTAATGCCATCATAATAGGAAGGAATGGAAGGGATGATTCAAGCAGTTATGTAGGCGATGAGGAGGTGGGTAAAAGGTTGTGGAGGAGTAGTAAGAGGACAAGATGGGGGAGAGGAGGAGGATGGGCTAGAAGGAGATAGGAAAGGAGAGAAGTTTCACATGGTGGGAGGGTCAATGTGAGGGGGAGAGGGAGAGATAGGGATGAGGTGGTAAAGGAGGAGATCATGGAGGTGGAGGAAAGTAGCAATGTGAGCAACAACTTGGGATCATTGAGCTTAGATAGATCAAGTGACATAGAGGTGGAAATCTTAGTATAGGGGTCTCTATATCAGCTATAGGAGTGAGTGGAGGGAGGTGGAGAGGAAAAAGCATAAGTGTAGGTGCAACCATAAGAACCACCATAGGGAGGAGAGGGAGAGCTAGGAGGTGACAGGAGGGACTTGGAGGATTAGTTTTCCAAAGCATTAAGTGAGGTGGATTCCTTGAGAGAAGAGAGAGATACCATACAATTTGATAGGGACACCTTGTAAGCAAAGAGGGAAAACCTTATTTTGGCATGAGATGCTTGAAAAATGGAGAGAGATGGTCTATTTGTGTGACTATAGAGGGTAGAAGTAGATTTTGTGAGGTTGAGGGTAGAGTGAGACACTATGGGAGGGATGATAAGTGGTCATAGTATGGAAAAATTGGTAGCTAAGGTTGTGAAGGCTTCATGGGAGGCACAATATTATCACATTATATATGAGAGTGTGGTATTGGTAGGTTAGACGGTGTTGAGATTCACAAAGAGAAATAGCTCAAGGAGGTTAGGATCTAGGAGATCAAGATCAACAACTATGGGGCCACCACCACCACCATTACGAGTAGGGGGAGTGTCATAATCTCCAACATAGTCAGAGGGAGGTAGTAGTAGCTAACTAGGTGTATTGAGATAGTTTTGGGATAATTCCCTATGGCACAATTTTGGTTATGTATATATGGATTCTCTACAGAGCTGGTTTACTTATGACAACACATTGATGTATTCATGTATTTTATGATATATTTCTATATATGATATGGATAGTATACGATGGGAATTATTATTGTTTTGATATATTGATGATTATGCATGTGATGAGTTACATTTATGCTTATGATGTATAGCTATATGATTTAGCTGTGGATGCTTTATGATGCATATCTAGATGTATATTTATGATTATCATGCATGATTTTATGTATATTGATGAATATTTGATGTATGTGGTGATTATGATGATGTTTATGGATGCATGATGTATGGTATACATGTTTATTATGATGATTATGTATATGTTTTGAGAAATATAAAATGAGCCTAATGCTAACAAAGTGATTTATAAATACATATTAGCCTAAAATGAATATAATGGATAATTAAATGATGAAGAAAGGGAGTGATGCGAAGACAACCATTTTTGATGAAACGAGAAGTGATGGCAAGGGCATAACTGAAAATTCATAGGAATCCCTTTGAAGGGAGTGTATACATGAGGCAAGTCCATACATTATCTTATTATATAACCCTTGTCTTGTCTTGTATGCACAAAAAAAAATCTTTTATTTGAGGAGTTGCAATGCAAATATCACGTACCAAGAATGAAGAAACTAAATCAGGAGAGACATGAAAGTGGGATTGGTGTGGGTGAAGCCAAAGCTACAACTGGTGTTTAAATGGTCATGGGCCAATAGGGATTGAATTTCTAACCAAGTTAGCCCTTTGTTTACTATGGTTTATTTTTTTCTTTTCGATGATTTGTATATGATATGATATTATATTTAATTTCTTCTTTTGTCTAAAGTTCTTATTTTAAAAAGAAAGATTAATAAAAATCCTATCCACCATAGAGCTGGGAGACTCAATCCCTATGTATTTAGAAATTAATGGGTTGGCGAGCATAACCATAGTGTTAGAGTAAAGCTTTTAACTTGATTATGTTAATTAAGTTACCTTTATTCCTCTCTTAAGATTTCACTTTAGTTTGCATATTGTGACATTTAATAATTATATTAATTATTAAATGTCTACCTATTAGGGTTTCTTTTAGGTTTTGCACAATCTCCTTTCACAAGGATTGATCATTGTATTTTTACACTCTCTACTTAATACAATTCTCAACTTTCAGAGCACCCTTGCTTTTTTGTCTTCATGTCTTCTTCTGTGATAGGTTATTTGCATGCAGGTGATCTTTGGGGTCTGTGAAGTTGGATTTCACAACTTCTACACATAGGACTACACTATTCTTAAATGGAAAGTGTCCTAGCACTCGATGATCCCCCCAATAATGTAGGGGAGGCAAGTGGATTGTATAGCATTAATTTAGAATGTGGGAAATTGTTCAAAGATATTATTGTGGGGGAAAGAGGAACAGGGTTTTGAAATCTATGAAATTTATGATAGTGAAGGATGGCGGGTTCCAAGGAGAAGAATGAAAACATGAAGTAGGAGGTAAGTATCCATTGGATTTACCTTGGAATTGGTTGTATCTTTGAACCCTGATATGGTTACTACTATAAATAATAAGGAGAATAGGTTAAAGGAAATAGAGATACTTCTTGTTGCCCTAGATTGAAAAAAACTACTCGCTATAAAATACTTAGACTAATGGACTAATAATGTTTGGTTTAGAAAACTATGGATCCAAATATCATTCTATAGAATGATTAAAAGGGGTATTTTTTAATCTTTAAAAATCACATAATGCGAGAAAAAGTCTCATTAATTTTTTTTTGGAACATAGGAAATTTGATGTTCCATGCAATAAACTAGTCTCTTGTGATCTTAAATGAGGAAATCCTAGCAATTACCTACCCTAAATGGGTCATAGTCAAGAGTGTCCCACCCCAAATTTGGGCATTTCTATCTTAATTGTTATCTCGACTAGGGAATGTCTTGAGGATGGAAGAAACTAGGGCTACACTACTACACATGGATGCCAAGATTTTGGTTGCTCTATCACCAAGAATAGATATCCCTACTGAAATTAAAATTGAAAACCATGACAAGAAGTTCTCCTACAAGGTGGAGATCATGGGTGGCCTTAATGCTTGTTTCTTGTGTAAAATAAAAGGGCACATAAGAAGAAATTTCCCTAAATTAAAAGGAATAATTTTTGACTTAAAATCTAATCAAACTAAGGCAAACCTTAACCGTAAAGAAAGTCCAGAGGGGAAAAAAATGATAGAAGAAGCAAACAAGGAGGACGTAAAGATAGATGGGGAAGTCCCTAAAGATGGGAAAGTTGTTTCAAACAATAGAGATATTACACCTGATAAGGATATAGGTAAGGCAACAATAACTATTCATAATATCTATAATGGAGAACTTGAAAGCTCTAGGCCTAAGAAGGGAATCTTGAATACAAAATAAAACAATCATATAAATGTAAAGGAGAGAGCCGTGCCCCTCATTGTAGTTGATACCCCCTAAGAAAAGTGTGTAGCCAAGCAAAATAGGCAGTTTAATAGGATAGGGCACAAGAAAAATTCCAAGGAATTGTAATGGATAGATTAAAACAAAGGATTGTACTAACAATAAGATAATAGTTAATAGAAAAAATAATATGGATTGTAATGTAAAAAATGTAGATAATACTTATAATAAGGAACTACAATCCATTGAGTGAAAAGAAAAGGGAAAAGTAAAAACACCAAAATAATAAGGAAGAACTACTAAATGGTGATAGCAACAACTTAAGTGGTAAGAGCCAAAAACTTGAAAAAAATATTGAAGATGGTACATATGCAACCTTAAGATTTGACCATTTCCTAAGACTAATATTGAGCATAATAATGATGCTCAAGACTTAGTCTTAGACAATAAGGAAATAGGGGGAATATATGAGAAGGATATTAAAAATGGAATGGAGTGGAAAACACTGATATATACAAAGAGATGGTTAAACCCATCATTGTATACGTCAAAAAACCAAATAATGAGAGAAATAATTTCCCAAGGTAAAAAATGAGACAAAAAATTAGGGAGAGAGGAGTAGGGGATTAAAACCAACTTTCAAAAAGAGGACTTCAGTAAAGGAAATAATGAAAATCTTAAGGAGGAAATTAGGTCTAGCATATTCTGCTTGTCTAAAGACTATTCTGAGCAAGGAATAGTTGCTAATAGAATGGATTTAGATAAAGGATTTGAGTGTGTACCAATTCAAGGAGAAAATAAATTTGGGATTAGGAAAGAGGATCCAAAAAGGGAAATAGGGAAATTTTAAACAAGGATTTCTCTGAAAGGAAGTTTCATCCTAAAATAGAGTTCCAACCATTAAGTATCCAAAACAATCCACAAAATGAAGAGAAAGACCTAAATTGAGGAAATAAATGGGTTAAAACAAAATTAAGGAGAAGAAGGAAAAGTAGGAGGAATGAAGGAGAGACTTATATAAGGAAGAGGGAAAGGGGAAATAGGCTCCCTAAATACTTTGGTAAGTTTAGGAATGATATGGAGGAAACATAGTTAATGAAAGTTGATTTTTGAAAGGTTATGAATAATAAGGAGGAAACACAATTAATGGACTATTTTGATGCTTAAATGTGCTAGTTAGAATGTAAGGGGGTTGGAATCCCCATACAAGAAATATTTGATAAGGAGGTATCTGAATTTAAGCTAGTCCAAGGATGTTATCATGCTATAGGAAATAAAGGTGACAAATTTTACCCTTGAAACCAATCTAAAATTTATCTAGAAAGAATCATGCCATTTTTATACTAAGCATGTTAGAGGTAAGAGCGGCTTTGTTATCTTGTTGTCTAAAATATGGACACAACTTGTAACTGAAGTTGGAGCCTCCCCATGTAATATGGCAGTTTGGATAATTATTGAGAAATAAAATAAATTTTTTGGTATCTGCTCAGTGTATGCACCAAATAAATACAGGAAGAGGATCATGTTATGGAATTTGATGTACAAATTACAAGACATCCCATGGATTGTAATATTTCAATATGGTGGGAAATAGTGAAGACAAGTTTGGTGGTGTAGAAATGGGATGGAAAGGAGATGAAAGGTATTTTTGGCATAGATTGAAAAGAAAACTCAAATTATTTGATCCCATGGAAGGAATGAAAAATGAGTGCGATAAAATATGGTTCACTTGGTGTAATTTTTAAAAAGGAAATAAAAGGATTTACTCTAGACTAGACAAGTTTTATTCAAACAATTTTTTTTTTAACTTTGATAAAACAAAAGGGGAAAAAATTAAGAGTGTATCCATGTACATTATTAGACCATCACCCAATCAATGTGATAACAATAGTGGAAAAATAAATACTTGTAGAAGATAGGAAAGAATGAAAACTCATATTAAACACAAAGTTACTAAAAGATGAAGATTATAATGAGGTAATATTTACCTTTAGGGAAATAAATAAATGGATTCTAAAAGACACCTTTATAATCAAGAGATGTAACAAGAATTTCAAAAGGTGGAAAACCATATTCAAGACTATTGGAAAGAGGAAAGCTATGTGCAACATAAGGTATGAGAGAACTCTCTAAGAAAACCTCTTCAATCTGGAATATAAAGTGCAAAGAGACCTAGACAATGAAGGGATAAATGAGAGGCTAATAGCTAATAAAAAATCCTAAGAAAGTTGCAAATCAACAAGATTCAAGGACAAAAAATAAGGGAAAAAATAATTGGTTAGAAAATGGAGATAAAGGCTCCAAGTTCTTCTTTCGGTGGATTAAAGAAATAAATGCAACTGAAAAAATGAGATCAATTTGGGTAGACAATAAATTGACAAATGATCTAGAATAAGTAAAAAATAAATTCTACTTCTTCTGCAAAAACCTCTTCTCCATGGAAGAGGAAAATATGTAGAAAATCAAGGCAAGAAATCACTACAAGATGGTAATCCCCAAAAAAATTCCAAAGAGTTTGCAGGAGTATTAAGAAAGAGATAACTAAGAAGGAAATGGAAAATTCCATTCAAACCCTCAATATTGACAAGTCTCTAGGGGCAAATGGATTACATGTAGAATTCTACAAAAAAATATCAATTGGGTGAGTGAGACCTAGTTCAAGTATACACTGAAGCCATAAAAATGTGTTAGGATAGGTGACATTATAATTGCTATCCGAAGTTGATTTATGTGTCTCCACATTCTTTGGAAAGTGTTCTTGAGGACATGAGGGATAAAATATTTATTATTTATTTTCCTTTGATAAATTGTTAATTGCATTCAAAGAGGTGAACCCTTCACAGTGGCAGTTACAAGGAATCCCAGGAGAATATTCTTCTTAGGCGTCCAACTTTCTAGGTTGAGACCACTTGAGTGTGCATGTCCTTGCATGTTATTTGCATGTTTTGCATGCTCTTGCATGGTTGGGCACCCAATTTTGCATGGTGGTGCATGAGCTTGCATGTAGCCGTCGGAGCCGTCGAAGACTTATGGAGCACTCGGGTTTGACTCATTTTGATTGGTTGTGGGTTAGGTGCCCATGTGAAGGCCATGTGATTATTGAATATTTTATTCCATGTTTATGGGTTGCCCACTAAGGGGGGCATTTTTCTTGTTGTTTTGGGATACCACTTGTGGTATTCTCTCCCATAAACTTCTATATATTACAACCTTTGGATGGTGGTTTAGAATGAGTTCTTTGCAGGTTGTCAGGATGACAAAGTGCTATCAGATTGTAGAGAGGATTGTTGTATTGATGTGCTTCCTTGAAGATTAATAAAAATATTGGATCTCTTTGGGTGTGGATTTTTTTCCCGAGAGTGTTTCTACATGTATATCTTGTGTCACTTGTGTTGATGACTTGTGGTATTTCAAAGTTTTATTTCATTGTTACAATTGTCAATCATTTAAGCATTTTATGGTAATATTGTAAAAATATAATTTCAAATTTGTAACCACATATTTAAGTTCATATTGCTACAAGTTATACCTTGATTTCTAAAATTTGGTATCAGAGCTAGGTTCTATTAAGAGAGGGACACCTTTCTTTTAAGTGTTGAAGGTATTTTTGGTTGTAGTAGGAGCTTGTGCATTATGGGTTTTATAGATTTGTGAAGAAGATTGAAAACCATGGCCTCTACCTCTCATCTGGATATTGAGAAATTAAATGGAACTATCTATGAGATGTGGAAGTTGAAGATGGGGGATCTCCTTGAAGAGAGAGATCAATGGCTGGCAGTTTCAAAGAAAACAAAACCAAAGAACATGTTTGATGAATATTGGAAGAAAATAGATAAGAAGGAATGAGGAACCATTCGATTGTGTCTTATGGATTTTGTCCTCCTGAATGTTTCAAAAGAAGCCACAACATAAAATTTATGGAAGAGGATAGGTGATATCTATCAAACTAAAATTTTAACTAATAAGTTATATCTCAAAATATGTGTGTATTCTCTAAAAATGAAGGATGATGACTCTATTGCATAAAATTTAAATGATTTTAATATGATTTTAAGTTAGCTGGCATCAATAGATGCTAAGTTAGAAGAAGAAGATAAATGTATTTTGTTGCTTTTCTCTTTACTTGAATCTTGGGAAAATCTAATTGTTGTCATAAGTGGTGGTGGTGCAAAACCAAATATGGATAGCCTCATTACAATACTTCTTTCAGAAGAGATGAAGAGAAAGTCCATGAATATGGGCTCCTAAGATGCCTTGCATGTGCGAGGAAGGTCCAAAGAAAAGGGAGAGACTAAAGGGGAAAAGAAGAGAGACAATTCTAAAGCATGTTCTAAAACCCATGGGAAGAGCAGAGGAAAGTGTTGGAATTGTGGTAAAAGAGGGCATGTGAAAAAGGAGTGTAGGAAAGAGAAAAAGAGTTCGGATGCTTCCACAGAAAAGTCCTCCGAAGACAATTATTTTGATGCTTTGATTATTTCTACTAATACTATTAGTAATGATGCTTGGCTTATTGATTCGGGTTGCTCCTACCATATCCTCACAAGGAGTGGTTTACTTCATATTCAACTTATGATGGGGGAGAAGTTTTCCTTGGTGATGATAGCACAAAGACTATTGTTGGTAAGGGAAAGGTAAAGCTGTGTTTCAGTGATGGGAGGATTAAAACCCTTGATCATTTTTTACATATTCCAAGACTTGCAAGAAATTTAATTTTAGTATCCAAGTTGAATGATTCTAGAATGCATGTGAAATTTGAGAAGTTTGGTTGTAGGTTGGTAAGAGGGATTTTGGTGATTACTAAAGGATCTCAGATAGGGACTTTATTTAGGCTTAATGCCTCCACTTTTTGCAATTCCACCAATGTAACTAGAACTGAAAATGCATGTATCTTGAGGCACCATAGATTGGGTCACATAAGTGAAAAATATCTTAAGACTATTTTGAATAAAAATTTGGTTGATGGTCTTTTAGATTATTCTGTTGGTAAAAATGATTTTTGTGAGCATTGTGTGTTTGGTAAACATAATAGATCATCATTTCCTAATGGGACTAATAAAGCTAAGAGATTATTAAATATCATCCATTCAAATGTGTTTGGACTAGTGGATGTTGAATCTTTTGGAAAATCTCATTATTATGTTACTTTCATTGATGATGTGTCAAGATACACTTGGATTAATTTTATGCATACAAAATCAAATTTTTCACTATGTTTAAGGAATTTAAAGCCTTAGTTGAGAAGCAAATGGATTATAAGATAAGGGTGTTGAGATTTGACAATGGCGGTGAATATTGTTCTAAGGAATTTGATGAGTTTTGTAAGCATGCAAGTATTGTTCGACAAAAGACTACACCTTATATACCTCAACATAATGGAGGAGTAGAAAGAATGAACCGAACCTTAATGGAAGGAGCTAGAAGCATGTTGAGTGGTGCTAAGTTTGATAGATGTTTTGGGTCGAAGTTGTAAGTACTACAAGTTATTTGGTTAATAGATCTCCTTGTTTAGCTCTTGTTGCTAAAACTCCTTATGAAGTGTGGATAGGTAGAAAGCATTTTGTTTCACATTTAAGGGTCTTTGGTTGTGAGTCTTTTTTTCATGTTCCTAAATTGAAGCATTCTAAGTTGGATTTAAAAGCAAAAAAGTGCATCTTTGTTGGTTACAATGAGAATGTAAAAGGTTATAAGATTTGGAATCCCTTAACTCGTAAAATGGTTTTCTCTAGAGATGTTAATTTCAAGGAGTTTAGAGCTTACTCGGGTGAAGAATAACCAAAGAAGAAAGGTAAGACAAAAATAGTGCACTTGAGACAAATATTGAGAAGCAAGAAGGTGCACATAGGGAAGAACAACTTGATGGATTTGAGGATCGAGAAGAAGAAGAGGGTTCAAAGAGTTTAGATGATGTGCAAGATGAGCATGAGGAGTAAGAAGAGAAACAAGAGCTCCTTACTCCTACCTTGAGAATATCCAAAAGGCAATAGAATCTAGTTGAGACGTATAGACCACCTAATTTATGTTGTGTATTTTCTGTGTTGAGTACTAATGATGAACCTAGATCCTACAGGGAAGCTCTTTCTTAAGAAGAAAGTGAGTCTTGGATGCAAGCCATGCAAGAGGAGATGATGGCTCTGGATAGTTGTGATACCTGATATCTTGTGAGTTTTCTCAAAGGAAGAAAACCCATTGGTTGCAAGTGGGTGTTTCAAAAGAAATTTTGAGCAGATGGTCAATTAGAGTGGTACAAGGCCAAATTAGTGGCCAAGGGCTACTCCTAGAGAGAGGGAGTTGATTTTGATGAAATTTTATCTCTTGTTGCTAAGTTAACTTATATAAGATTCTTATTATCTATTGATGTTTCTTATGCTTTTGAAATAGAGCAAATGGATGTTAAAACTACTTTCTTGCATGGGGATCTTGAGGAAGAAATTTATGTGACAGCTTGACGATTTTATTGTGAAAGGAAAAGAACACTTGGTTTTCAAGTTAAAGAGATGTTTCAAACAGTCACCGAGGATGTGGTACCAGAAGTTTGATGCTTTTACATTGAAGTTATGTTTTGTTAGAAGTGAGGAGGATCATTATGTTTACATTAAGGTTATTGATGATCAAATTCTAATCATTTTCTTGTATGCTGATGAATGTTTATGGGTAACAACAAGGTGATGATTAAGGAGCTTAAGACAAATTTTTGGCACATTTGATATGAAGGATTTTTGGGCTGAAAAATATATTCTTGGGATGGAGATTAGTAGGGATTGGGTTCACATAAAGCTTTGGTTAAGTCAGAGTAAGTATGATGATACTATTTTTTAGAGGTTTAATATTCATAAATGTAAACCAGTAAATATTCCATTTCTAGTTGGTACTAAGTTTAGACATGTGTCCTAATTCTGATGATGATATTGAAGAGATGTTTATCATTCCTTATGCTAGTGTCGTTGGTAGTTTAATGTATGAAATGGTTTGCATTAGACTAGATATAGCCCAAGCAGTGGGATTTTTGAGTAGGTTTATATCTAACCTTGGTAAAGAGCATTAGAATTTTGTTAAGAGGGTGTTTAGATATTTGTGTGGTACTTTGGATTACCGTTTGGTTTATCATGGTACTGATGATGTGGATAAGTCATTGGACATACAGGGTTTGTTGATGCAGATTGGGCAGGTAACTTGGATGGTCAAAGGTCTACTAGTGGCTATGTTTTGACTTTGTTTGGAGGTGTAGTGAGTTGGATGAGTAAGAGGCAACCTATAGTTGCATTGTCCACCATAAAAGCATAGTATATGGAAACTACACATGCTTCTAAGGAGGCGGTTTGGTTACAAAGACTTGGTAATGACATTGGTTTTGATTGCAGAATGGTGAGGATTGGATGTTATAGTCAGAGTGCCATATATTTAGCTAAAAATCCTATGTATCATGTGCTCATACTAAACATGTCGATGTTTAGTATCACTTTGTGCGAGAAATGGTAGAGAATGGTAAGGTTTTGATTGAAAAGGTTGAAACTTTGGATAATGTTGTAGCTTCTTTGATGAAGCCAGTGACCATGGATAAGTTCTCTTGGTGCAGGAAGGCCGTGGGCCTTGATCACTGTACTTGATTACATGTTTTTATTTGTACCTCATGAATGTAATTGCAATGTATAATGTCAAGTGGGAGAATGTTAGGATATTTGACATTATAATTGCTATCCTAAGTTGATTTATGTTTCTCCACGTTCTTTGGAAAGTGTTCTTGAGGACATGAGGGACAAAATATTTATTATTTATTTTCCTATGAAAAATTATAATTGCATTAAAATAGGTAGACCCTTCATGGTGGTGATTACAAGGTGTCTCGGGAGAATATTCTTCCTAGGTGTCCAATTTTTTGGGTTGGGACCATTTGAGTGTGCATGTCCTTGCATGTTATTTGCATGTTTTGCATGCTCTTGCATGGTTGGGCACCAAGTTTGAATGGTGGTGCATGAGCTTGCATGTAGTCATCAGAGCCATTAGAGACTTATGGAGCACTCATGTTTGAATCATTTTGATTGGTTGTGGGTTAGGCGCCCATGTGAAGGCCATGTGATTATTGAATATTTTATTCCATGTTTATGGGCTGTCCACTGAGGGGGCATGGGTTTTTCCAAGTGGTTTTGCATGTTGTTTGGGATACCATTTATGGTATTCTCTCCCATAAACTTCTATATATTGAAGCCTTTGGATGGTGGTTTAGAATGAGTTGCTTGTAGGTTGTTAAGACAACAAAGTGTTGTCGGATTGTAGAGAGGATTGTTGTATTGATGTACTTCCTTGAATATTAATAAAAACATTGGATCTCTTTGGGTGTGGACTTTTTTCCTGAAAGGGTTTCTCCATGTATATCTTGTGTCACTTGTGTTGATGAATTGTGGTATTGCAGATTTTTATTTCATTGTTGCAACTATCAATCACTTAGTCATTTTATGGTAATCTTGTAAACATATAATTTGCAACCACATATTTAAGATCATATTGGTGTAAGTTATACCTTGATTTTTGACAAAAGGATCCCTAGGTGAAAATATCAATAAAGGTATAATCAAGTTGCTTCCAAAAGAGGGGGATAAATCTCTAGTTAAAAAATGGAGACCTATCACTCTTCTGAATGTGTCATACAAGATACTTGCAAAATCCTTAGCTTTGGGACCAGTTGATATCATCCCCACCATTATTAGTAACACTCAAATGAGATTTATCAATGGTAGATATATTTTAGAGAATTTGATAACAAGTTGGGAAGCTATAGAATGGGCAAGGAGCTCTAACAAAAATATAGGCATGCTCATCCTAGACTTTGAGAAGGCTTATGATAGGGTTGAATGGCCTATTTTAATGATGGATTTGAAAGCTTTTGGATTTTTGAAATAGTTCTATCAGATGGTTAAAACCTTAATGCAAGATGCAGTTGTACATATAGATATAAATGGATCATTACCAAACCAGTTTCTCCTTTAGATATCAATTAGGCAGGGATGTCCCCTTGCCTCGACCTTATTTGTAATTGCATCAATTTAGATATTTATTATCTATTAAGAGACTCAACAAATAGGCCAAAAATTAGAGGGCTAACCCTACCCGCTAAAGGTGAATTGATAAACATCCAATTTGCTGATGATATTTCCTTATTTATCCATCTTGATAAAGAGAGTTTTGAGAACTTAATGTATATATTGAACATATTCTATACAATTTCTAGGAAAAAATATCTAAAAAAAATCTATTATTCCAAGTTGGGGAAATAACTCTCCTGAATGGTTCACCAATTATGGATCCTAGTGGGGAGGACCAAGAAAATAGGTTAGATACCTAGGTATCCCATTTATTATTAATCCTTGCTTAAAAGAAATGTGGAAAATAAAAATTAAAGGAAAACATTAATACCAAAATTAAAAAATGGAACAAACATTACCTATCATTGGTTAGGATACAAGTATGCTAAAAAATTATCTCTGCATATAATCCGTACTGCTCTTCCATTTGGCTATTTAGTAGCTACCAAATTAATGACATCCAAAAAAGTATCAAACAATTATTATGGTCTGATGGAAAAGGAAAAAAGAAAAAAGGGTTGTAAAATCCCATTTACTATTAAACCTTTTCTTAAAAAAAATGTGGAAAAGAAAAAGTAAGGAAAATATTAATAATATAATTGAAAAATGGAACAAAACATTACCTATCATTGGCTAGAAGGATACAAGTATGCCAAAAAATTATCTTTGCATATAATCTATACTACTCTTCAATTTGGCTATTTAGTAGCTACCAAATTAATGAAATCCAAAAAAGTTTCAAACAATTATTTGGTTTGATGGAAAAGGAAAAAATAAAAAAATGGTTGTAAAATGGGATTGTTGTTGTCTTGAAAAAAGTGGAGGATTGAGATTCAAAGATAAAAAAGAAAGGCATCTCCCTGACAGTGAAATGGATCCTTAAAGCCCTAAGAGATAATGAGCCTTGGAAGATTCTTGTGAGGAACAATATTAATTTAGCAACCCTTAAGAAAGCAAAAATATGGAAACAACTCCCTTTTAGTGACTTACTATTTGAAAACTTCCCTATTACTATAAAATTATGTCTCAACCTTACAATTCAATGAGGTTACTATTTATATTGTTTAAATTTGAGCATGGATTGATGCAAAAAATTTCCCCAAAGCTTTGGATTGGCTAAATAAGCATGCTTGTAAATTTTTGTCACAATATATGCCTAGATTTGAAGAAATTAAAGTTTTAGTTTTTCAAAGTTTCAAAGTCCATTTTGAAGGCCTTAGAGGAATTTTTGGGCTTGAAAGTGTTCATAACTAGCGTAGTGGGTTATAGATTGATATAACACTTCATGAGCTTTTCAATGGTTCAAAAGGTTTGTCAATCGAACACCCAGATCAAAAGTTATGGCTTCAAAAGTTGGGTCTCTTGAAATGGGAGATGTGAAAATGTGTTGGACACATAATTGAGCTGTAAGGAGGGAGTTACATGTGGTATTGTGTGTTTAGACACATCATAGGCATTTATTATTGAAGATAAGAATGGGTGCCTCTTTTTAGGTGGTTTTAGCTCATAGTTTTGTAATACCATTTGATGGCTCCATGTATTGTATCTCCTATATATTAGGTGCATGAGATGGAGGTTATGTGTAAGAGTCTTCTAGTTGTTGAGTTGCCTCTGGATCTCTGGTTAGTGATACTCCTGTTATAAAGCTTTCTTTGCAAGTATATTGTAATATTTTTGATTTCTGAATAATATATTGGGCAACTTTTAGAGCGTGATATTTTTCTCCTAAAAGGGTTTTCCCCACGTAAATCACTATGTTGTGGTATGAATATTGTTTATGTTTTTGTAATTGTTAAAATATGATTTTTTTGCATAACCATCCTCTCAAGATTAGTGTAGGAATTTTTTTTTCTACCTTATCTTCCTTACAAGTGGTATCAGAGCTTGATCGCCTTTGGTTTTAGTTGTGGGTTGTTAGGTTTTTTTGAACTAATCCAGATTTGAGTGGGAGCTTGTGTAGAAGATACTTTGTTATATTGTTGAAGGAATTTTATATTACAATCACATCAAAGAGAATATAGGTAGATAAGTTTTCTAGAAATAATTTTGAGATGTGGAAGTTGAAGATGTAGGATCTGTTAATAGATTGAGATATGTGTGATGCTATTGATGATAATGTCATGATGCATGTAGATCCTACTTTGGATACTCATTATGGTGTTATGGACTATAAAGCTAAGGGTCTAATTAGATTATGTTAGAATAATTTATTCTGATCAATGTCTATGAATAAACCTTTGCACAAAAACTATTGAAGAAACTTGGTGAGATGTACGAAGCCAAATATTTAGTGAATATGATTTTATAAATGAAGAAATTATATTCCTTGAGGATGGAAGAGGGTGGAATAATTACATACCACTTGGAAGCATTCAATATGTTGGTGGCTCAATTGGCATCAGTTGGTGTCAAAATGGATGAGGAGGATAAATGTCAAATATTGCTTTATTCTTTTCCTGATTCATGGGATTCTCTTATTATGGCTATTGGGAGCACTTCTTTTTATCTTGAAGACTAAAGATGCGATGGGTTATTTTATTTCTAAAGAGATGATGAGGAAGGTATCCATTAGTACTAATGAAGCCTTAAATATTTGTGGAAGACCTAAGGAAAAAGGAAATAAGAATGAGGAGCATGATAAATCTAAATCCAAGGGGAGATCCAAATCTCCTAGAAAGTCCAAAGTTATATGATAGAGCTATGGTAAGATTGAACGCTTCCATAAGGATTACAAATAAGAAAAGAAGAAGAAGAAGAACAATAGACTTGATTCTAATTCTAAATCTGAGAAGGAAGATGGTGATGCATTCATCATAGCATTGGCCACTCATTCAAGTAATGATGCATGCTTAATTGACTCAGGTGCATATTTTCATATGACCTCTAATAGAGATTGGTTTACTAAATATGAAGAATTTGATGGAGGTAAGGTGTACTTGGGTGATGATTCTTTTAAAAAAAAATTTGGTTGTGGTAAATTTAGAATCAAGTTTCCTGATGGTAGAATAAAAAGGATTAATGGTGTGTTGCATATCCTTGGATTAGCATGAAATTTGTTATCAATGAGAAAACTAATAGATGCGGTGTGCAGGTAGTATTTTCTAATACAATATGTAAGAAGGTTAGAGGTATTATGGTGATTGTTAGAGGTGTCAGATATGACACTTATAAAATTGATGCATGCACTGTTGAGTTTAATGTAATTTTATGAAAAGAAAGATTGTTGCTACTTTGTTGGAAGATGTGAGGGTTTTATCTTTAGCAGATGGTCATGGCTTCTTGGTACCCAAGAATTATCTTTCTTCTGAATCAAAGTTACCTATAGAGAAGACTATGTTATGACACTAGAGACTTGGCCACACTAGAGAAAAGGGTCTAAGGATCTTGAAAATAAAAACCTTATTGAAGGGTTGTTTGATTTTAATCTTGATTTTTTATTTTTGTGAGCATTGAATTTATGGGAAACAAAACCACATTTAGTTTTACTTGAGTTCTCATAAATATTGTGGTGTATTAGATCTTATACATTTTGATGCTTTGGTCTTGTAGACGTTCTTTCGATTGGAAAATCCATATATTATGCTTCATTTATTGATAATTATAGTAGGACATGGATATACTTTCTAAAGAGTAAATCTAAAGTTTTTAGTTGATTTAAAGAATTTCAAGCAATGGTTGAGTTGTAGACTAGAAAGGAAATAAATGTTTTGAGGACTGATAATGGCAGTGAATTTTTATCTAATGATTTTGATAGATTTTGTAAAGATTGTGGAATTCCAAGACAAAAAAAAACTCCATATTTTCTACAACAAAATGGAGTTACAAAAAGAATGAATGACACTAATGGAGAAGGCTAGGAGTGTTCTAAGTGGTGCTGGTCTAGAACAAAGGTTTTGGGATAAATTTGTTGCCACTACTTGTTACCTAATTAACATGTCTCCTACATTAGCTTTTGTTGATAAGACACCTATAGAGGCATGGTTGGGTCACAAGCCTTCGTTGAGACATCTTAGAGTTTTTGGTTTGAGGCATATGTACATGTGCCAAAGGAGAAGAGAACAAGGCCACAAAATATATCTTCATTGGATATAGATATGATGTGAAAGGATACAAGCTTTACGATCCTGTAGCATACATGGTAATATATAGTAGAAGTTTTATTTTTAGAGAAAGTAATTCCTTTTATGTTACATTGCATCCAAAACAAAACAAACAAGATGTGATTCAAATTCCTTCTACACTTGAGAAAGTTGAATCGAGGACCCTATATAGATAAGAAGTTGAGGAGAGCTCTTCTAGATTTGAATCTTCAGAAGAGGAGGAAGAACCTCCAACTCAACTTGTTCAAAGGTATGCAAGGAATAGAAAACCACCTGAAAGGTATTCACTTGATGATTGGAGGTGTATTTTTGCTTTGAATACTAACATTGATGAACCCAAATCTGTAGAAGAGGCATTAGGTATGAATGATGCGGAATCTTGGAAGATTGTTATGGATTAAGAAATAGAAGATTTTAAAAAAGAATGATACATGGGATCTTGTAAAATTTCCTAAAGGATGACCTGTTGGTTGAAAATGGGTGTTTAAGAAAAATATGGGTCCAGATGGAGGTATTGAGAAGTACAAAGAATAGTTGGTTTTGAAGGGTTACTTTCAGGTTGAGGGTGTTGATTATGGTGAGATATTTTCTCCTATAGAAAAAATGACATCCATTATATTCTTGCTTTGTATAGTTGTTGATTATGATTGAGTTTGAGAAAATAGATGTGAAAACAACTTTCCTTCATGGTGATTTGGAGGAGGATATTTACATGACACAACCAGAGCACTACTTGGTGAAAGGTAAAAGTAACTTGGTTTGTAAATTGAAGAAATATTTATATGGCCTCAAACAGAGTCCTAGGATGTGGTACCAAAAATTTGATACATATTTGTTGAGTTTGGGATTTGAGCGTTCTAAATCAAATCACTATGTTTATTATAAATCTGATGGTGATCATTTCTTGTTTATTGCATTATATATTTATGATATATTATTTATTGGTAAAGGGAAAGGAATGATTTCATAACTAAAGTCTCAACTTATAGCTAAATTTGAAATGATTTTTTTTTGTGCAACTAAACATATTATTGGGATGGAAATCAGAAGAGATAGAGTAAATAGAAAGTTATGGCTTGGCTAGAGTAAGTATGTCAATTCAATTTTACAAAGGTTTAACATGCAAGATTGTAGAACATTTTATGTTCCTTTTATAGTTTGAATAAAGTTATTTGCTTTAGATTGTCCAAGATACCCATTAGATATGGAAGACATGACTAGAGTGCCTTACCAGAGTGCAGTTGGAAGTTTTATGTATGCTATGGTCTGCACTCAACTAGATATTCCCCAACCAGTGGGAGTTCTTTCTAGATATACGTCTAATCTTGGTAGAAGTCATTGGGATGCAGTTAAAATATTCTTCAAATATTTTTGGGGTACCTTAGAGAATTCCTCATGTTATCATGGTCATATGGTAGGAGATTTCCATTCCCTTGATATTCATGGTTTTATAGATTTAGATTGGGCAGGTGATGTTGATAGCAAAAGATCCACTAATGATTATGTGTTTACTTTATTTAGTGGAGAAATTAGTTGGACAAGTAAGTGACAAGATGTGGTTGCTTTATCTGTAGATTTTAAACTAATGTATTGTAAACTTGGTAGAACCTACACAATTAAGAGGTTTATTTGACTGAACAGTCCACTCAACATTGCAAAGACTACATTAAAATGTCAACCCAAGGTTTATAAACTTGTGATGGTGTTGCATTGTTTAAGCCTTTAGAGACTCAAGACCACCTAATTTATTCTATTCAAGAGGTTCTTATTGATGGAAACTCACAAAATTGCAAAACAATAAAAGAAACAAACTAGCGCTAATGGCTATGGGTGCCTATAGCTTAACCTGCAACTAGACTACTACTAATAAAGTATTACCATATCAACTCAAAACTGATCATAACTAATAACTCAACTAATTCTAACCTCTGGAGTACTACTCGTTAACCATGCATGCCCATGAACATTCATTGCTAACAGTCAAAGTGTGAGATTCTAGTTTAACTTGCATGTAGTTCATGAAGTAATGATAAACATAAAACATCTACTTAAACATAAATAAACAACTATAAATGAAGTGAAGAACAATTAACCATCATGTTTGTTGATAACTAAAATTGAAAAACAACTGATGATGAAATACTAAAATCAACTAACTTATTTAAGGACTCAACCACCGACTATATACAAGAACGAGGGAGTCTTATTCTAAGCAACAAATAACTGCAATCATTAACTTCCACTCCTAGATATCAGAGCATATGCTTAAGATTGAATTGTTCAAACCATAACTGAAAAGAAAGAAGAATCCTAAAAGAATCAAAACTTTGTAAAATAGAATTGCATGTAAAACACACAAATATTTATCAAAATCCCATTAGCAAAAGAGTTCTTATTTTCCAACACTTTATTAACTTGTTATAATGATGCACGTTCAATCTTCTTCAGGTGTCTTCCAACAATAGTTATTGCATTCAACTTAATTTGGAACTTCCCTTGTTTTGTTGTCCTAGTCTTCCTTTTGTTGCAGGTTATAGCTTCTAGTTGCTATGTGCTAGAGTTCCTCCTTGGCTTCAAAAAGGTTAATTCATAAAACATATGCAAAAAACTAACTATCATAATTAAAACATAGAATTCCATCCACATTTCATGCATACTCACATATATAAACTATGAAATACTATTATGTCATAACCATATTTCCATTACTATGAGTTAGGTCCAAGGATGTATAGTAAACATGAAAAGATAGCATAATATAAGATTATTGTCTGAAAGGTATATCTAAAAGTGTCTGAAAGTATGCATAAAAGTAACCAAAAATAGGCTAATAACCGAGCCCATCATTCCCCCCAACTACACTTTTTCTTGTCCTTAAGAAAAACACTAGGGGTATAGGTTATATTTCAAGGTGATCTGCCTCAGGTCCATAACAACATCAAATCCTTGGATTTGTTTCAAATAGAAACCTTTGTAAGCTGTAAGTTGCCTCATTATGGTGTTCCCAACTCTCTCAAATTCCTCACCTTTCTCCCCGATCTAATATGGAACTGGATAGAGAAGCATAGGTGGGTGAAATGTGAGTGGTACCCAGTAAATCCCTATGTCAACACTAATTATCATGTACATGTGTACCCTTTAAAGCATGGTGGTTAAATTATACATGGAATGAGGTTCCTTTCTCTGTAATTTCAGGGTCAAGTTGTTCCATCTACTCTACATATATTTGTAGCATTGCCGCCCCAAAACCATAGCTAATGTTTGCATTCTTTTGTAATATGTTGTCCTTAGTTTCATAATTTTCTTTCCTACACCTTTATGATCTAGGTTATTCAACCATTCATCTATAATTGTATCAGGGTTTTTAGATTCTTTCCTTATTGGGAGAGCAATTGATTTCTCCCTCATATTCTTTCATTATTTTCCCCTTGAGTTGTTCATTTTTGTAATAAGATGCAAGTGTCCTTACCTCGAGATCCCCTACAAATATCAGAGGATTCCACTCCATTTCATTTGGCACCACATAATTTTGTAAATAATATTCACATAACTAATCTTGCTCCTCAGGTGTAGAATCAACAAAAGCATTAAGAAACTCAAAAATTCTTCTCATCCCAATTGATTGATTACTAATTAGCCTACTGAACAAAAAACTTAGAAATCTTTCCTACATAAATAATGCATATGTCCTCACTGGAGGTTTGCATCTTATGACCTGTACAAATTTGTCCGCCACTTCTTCTAATCTAACTACTAATCTTCTTAATTCCATATCTTTCTTCTCCAGCTCCTTTGCATGTTTCTCAATCAAAATTATTTTTCTTTCTTCCATTTTTCCTTTTTCTTGTGCAAACTCATCAACCAATCTCCATAACTGATAACCAATCTCCATAACTGCTAACCAAGCAACAAAATTGTATGGTGAATTGGAGTTCTTATGGGAGGAGGTCTCTAATCTGGTACTGCTAGTTCTCCATCCCTAGTCTTAGTTATGGAAAATTGTGCCAACAAATCAAGTTTAGTACCATGACCATATGTTTGCAATTTTTCCTCCATTTCCTAAATTTTTGTTTCCCTCTCCTTGTCCTTATTTTCATAGCTCTGTAACAACTCTTCCAAATATCTGATTTTGCCAAGGATTCTTGGAGATCCTTCCTAATATCTCTTTCTTCTATATGCATCTCCTCTATTTCCATGAACTTCTCATTACCTCCCCATTCATAGTCCTCATAGGTAGAATTGTCCAGGGTTTCCTTCTGTATTTTCTTAGCAATAAACACATCTTCTAATTCTGAATCAAAAGTAGTAGACATGTATCTCTTCCTTTTCACCAGTATATTTACATTTATAGGGATATCTCCCTTCCCTTGAGAATCAATCCCTACTAACATGACACCTTCATCTTTTTATTCTTTTCTCTTTTCCTCTTCTTCAGGTTTCTCTACATTTCCCCTCATGACACCTTGTCTCTTTAATCTACTTGAACGTCTAGGTGTAGGAATTTCCTTCTTAACATTCTTCTTCTCCTTTTGAACACCCTTCTTCTCTTGAACATCCTTCTTCTTTTTTCATATTTTAGAAGGTGTGGATGATATGGATGTATGGCCTCTTTTTCTCTTGGGTCTTTGTGATTTCGAAGAAGAAAAAATTTCCTTAATTACAAGTGAATAGACTCTAGCTCATTATGTTCCTCATGCTCACCTTGGCTACGGGTAGGTGAAGCCTTAGGTGAGACATGAGGGTTTTCTCTTACAAGTTGATCTTGTGGCTCTAAAGTCTCAGGTACCACAGGTGCATCCTATAAACTATTAATATCTTTACATTCCTTAAAATCTTTCTAGTTTACTTGTGGGTAATGAATCCTCAAACTTCTTTTTACTAATAAAGCAATCAAATAGTGGTGTGAGAGGGTAGTGCCACTTTATTTTCTTTGATACTTTGATGCCATTCTTTTCAACATGTTGTAAAGAAAATTTGGCACATTTACCAGCCTATTGTGTCGAAGGTGACTAAGCAATTTAAAATGTATTGTATACAAGAGATTTTTCCTACCGTCACAAGTAAGATATCTAACAATACAGAAAGCGCAATTAGCCCATAACCATGGAAGATAGAGTCTCTTTGTACCTTGTGAAGATGATTCCAAATTATATCCTTGTTCAAAAAATTCCTCTCTGGATGCAACTACATTAGTGCATACTAGAAATTCTGCTCCAGTTCTAGGTAACCCAAAAACTTATGCTATGGCGACCTCAGATGCATCCAATGGTAGTCCTTTCACCATTGCTTCATCATGTTTCAGTGTGGCTGCAAAATTTCTTGTCATATCATTGTCGAATTCTATTAGCTTTAGGAAATAATCAAGCCATCCAAATCTAGTAAAAATAGGTAAGACCATTGTTTCTTCCAAAATTTGCTTATGAGCCAACGACTCTCTCCTGATAACATTGCCTCCCATTTTGACTTTCTTTCCTCTACTCCATGTGTTTAATTCAATCTTGAAAATTTAGATGAATTCACTCCACCACCTTCAAAACCCTTCTCCTTCCTGTTGTTTCCTCATGTACTTTTACTACCATACCATAACTACACCTCCCCTTCTTAGTATCAACTTAATTTGAGCTCACAAATAGGTTCTAGGTTTGACTTTGGTTTAAACTTAGCTCAAGTTCTCAGGGTTTGGAATTGGCAATTGGAAGTAGCAGAAAAAATTAGATATAATTTTAGGAGGGTTTTGCATAACGTAACTATCTATTGAATTTGATTTGGGTGGCGTATTTTGAAAAACAAACTAGCTCAGTTGTACCCTCCCCCAACTTAATGGTTGAAGTGACCGCACTTCAAGTCATGATTGGAAAGTGATATGATTAGAAAGTAAGGAAATTAATGGTATGAATATTTCACATGCATAAGTTAATATGAGAGACATAATGAAAGTTTAAAGAACTATATGGTAATTATGATAGCATACCTTACGTACCGGTTGAAAGAGACTAATTGATCACCGCGTGTGTAAATTGAATAACATGTATCTGGATTATGATTTGATGTGATAAAAAATAACTATAGGTGAATGAATTGTGAGGTGATAGATGGAAAGTAAGAAGGTGGATTAGAAGTTTAATAGTTGGTGATGTGATAACTCAAATGTTTAAAATGAGAATTGGTAGCAAGAAATAAAATATTCATGCTATGGGTACTTATTATGGAAAGATGGATAGTGCATGTGAATATTGTGAAGTGAATGTGCATGTACTACAGTTAATGTGGTGCGAATTAATTTTGAAATTTTTCTTTGCCATACAATGCTACTGGTACTTTCAACAACATGATCCATTCCAAATGTTGATAAATATTATGCTACAGGTCCCTACTATTGGATGTTGTGGTTGTGTTGCTGATATGTGGTTGTCATTGATGTCAACACTGTTAGCATTAATGTCTTGAAGGCTGTATATGTCGAGGATATTGAGAAAATTATAATAAATATGTTGAAGGCTGCCTATGAAGCTGTGAATTTCAGCGTGTGGGAAAGTTCAGTATGTTGGTATTAAGAAGTTTCACATTAAAGGGTTTGTTTCTAATCCTATCTAGTTCATCCTCCAGAAGTTTCAGAGGTACACATCAAGATTGGAGCAAGTTGCGAGTTTTTGTGTTCCTGTAGTTATTCTATTACTGTAGCTGGTGTTTTTGGAAGAAGAGAATGTAATTTTGGTAATTTAAGTTGTTGCGTATGATCCTGTGATGTTTGTTGATGTTTCTAGTTTGTGCTCTATTCTTGTTGCACATCTACGTTGATCGGTGCGATTGTGATCAAATATTTTTCCTTTGTGTGTTTGGGTTTTCATGTTCTTGGCCGACATGGTGGTTGTAGCGTGTTGTGTATCCTCAAGGATTAACTTTTGAATGTTTGGCGCATTCGAGGATATTTTTTTAGGTCTTCATTATGTTGTGACCGAATTCAGTTGGTGCACATTGAGATTTGTTCATGAATTGGGCCAACAGTTTGTATTCATTTATTCTTTTACTTCTGGCCAACAAAGTTGTTGATGTAATTCCATGAAGCGGATATATAAGAGCGATTGTTTCTTCATTTTGAAGTGTGTGTGTGAAGTGTGTAATGAAAATTGTGTGAGTGCTAAGTGCGAATAGAGATCAAATCATTCAATTGCAAAGCAGAGTGTGAAGAAGTTTGAGCGAAGTGTGAAGAAGTGTTTATGTGCCTAACCAAAACTGTAATCAAGCTTTTGAAGAAGCTACTTTCTCAGTTCAACCTCTTTAGATGGATTTAATCTGAAATTTTTATGTAAGACAACCTATCTTCTTTGAGCAGTGAACTCTAGATAGTGTGCCTGAATGCATGTGCATTCCTTATTCATTTTCTTTATACTTTTAACAGGGTATAAATTATGGATTAACCTCCACCGTGGTTTTTCCCATAACAGGGTTTCCACGCAAAAAAATCTTGGTGTTATGTGTATTGTTGATTCATGCTTTAACTATTATTTATCAGATATGAGATTAAAGGTTAATAAGGTTAAATAAGTTTTAAATTTTTTGACAATTGATTCACCCCACCCTCTCAGTTGTCTATCCTTGTTTTTCCAACACCTACTCCAACAGGACCCTATTGAATGTGTAAGAAAAACAGGTCCCTCTGGATAAAATATAAACATCATTATAACTATGTTGTGTGTTCTTGTGAGATAAAATGAAGAACTAATCTCGAGTGATCTCAAGGATTGAGTTGTGTAGCTCAATCGCTGGGTCACCCAAAGTGCTTAGTATGTCATGTGTTGTTGAGATGTCACTGTTGGTGTCTGAAATTGTATTTGGATCACTATGAGCACCATATTGTTGAAATAGGGAGAAAATGAATTTGTCTTTCTATAGTGGTTTCTTATACAACTTCAATCTATGGCCATTAACCGAAAGAGAGAATATGACCGCATTGAATGTGTGCAACTTGACTGCTCCATTACGATAGACTTGGCTGATTTCATAGGGTACCAACCACCTGGATTGGAGTTTCCCTTTGAAGTCTTTGTACCTTGAATCATATATAAATTCCTAGTCCCTTGCATTAAACTCCTTTGTTTAAAATATTGGTCATGCAACTTCATCCTTTGTTGTTGTACTATCTCAACATAATGGATTGTCTCCATTCTAATTTCATCCAATCTATTTAAATTATGCAACCTCTCCTTTTGAGTTGTTGTTAGATCCATTTCCAGTTCCATTGCTATCCTTAATGTCTTATATTCAAACCCAATGGGAAGGACTGTTGTTTTATGATACACTAGCTCATAGGGTGTAAAACTAGTTGTTGTTTTCTAGGACATATGCCCATACTGCTTCTGGTAACCTTGAAACCCAATATTTCTCATGTAGCTACACTATTTTGGTGAGAATACTTTCAATTTCTCTATTAGTGACCTCCACCTGACCATTAGCCTAAGGGTGGTAAGGTGTTGATTTCTTGTGCCTAATTTGGTACTCTTCAATCAATTTTGTGATGAGGTCTGAAGTAAACTATGGACCCTGATCAATGACTATTTCCCTAAGTACTCCATACCTAGTAAAAATGTCCTCATACAAGAATTTAGCCACATTTCCATCTATGACAAACTGTAATGCTTTTACTTCTACCGAGTTAGTCAAGTAATCAGTGCAAACAAGAATGTATTCCTTGTTATTTGAAGTAGGTGAGATTGGTCCAATAAAGTCTAAACCCCATTTGTCAAAAGGAGCTAGTGCTAACTGAGGCTACAATGGCATTTCATCACTCCTTGTTGGTTTACCCATCCTTTGGCACCTATCATAGCTCCTTGTGTATTTAACAAAATATTTGTGCAAAGTTGGCTAGTAATAACTAGTTGTGAGGATCTTAAATGTTGTTCTTTTTACTCCAAAATGACCTCAACATGGCTCATCATGGAAAGCCTTCATGATATCAAAGATTTCATCTTCCCTTATGCACCTTCACATGATGTTGTCAAGGCCAATGCAAAATAGGTAACCTGATATCCAAGAGTATGGAAAACATTTATGTACCAACTATCTCTTTTCCCTTGGAGAAAAGTGTAGTGGAATCTTCCTTGTTACTAAATAATTGGCAATGTCAGCATACCAGGGAATATGTACATTTAGAGAAAATAAGTGTTCATTTGGGAATGAATCACCCACCACTCCTTTAGTTGATTATGTTGGCAATCTTAATAGGAAATCTGTCACTACATTAGCTTTACCAGGTTTGTCCACTATGGTAATATCAAATTATTATAGAAGTAGTAGCCATCTGACTAATCTACCTCTTACTACATGTTTTTTCATAAGATATCTGATAGTAGTGTGGTTTGTATGGATGAAAAATGAATAACCAATAATATAATGCTTGAATTTCTTGATGGGATACACTACTACGAACATCTCCTTCTCTGTAATAGTATAATTCAGCTCTTCACCCTAAAGATTCTTGTTGTAGTAAATTTCATATTGTTTGTTACCTTTTTTCTGACCCAAAACTGCTTCAATAGAAAAATGTGAAGCATCTGTATGTATAAAAGGGTAAGGTCCAATTAGGCCCCCTCAAAATAGGTACTCGAGTCAAGGCTTTCTTTAGCTCTTCAAATGAGTGTTGGCACTCTCATGTCCACTAAAATTCAATGTACTTACTCAATAAAACAAATAATGGTGCAACAATCTTATTGAAGTCTTCAATAAATCTCTTGTAGTAGCCTACATGGCCAAGGAAACTTCTGATATCTCTTTGCTTTTGTGGAATAGGTAATGTAAAAACCATTTCTATTTTATGTGGACCAACTTGAATCCCTACATTGGATATGAAGTGCCCTAAAATAATGCCCCATGTCATCATCATAAAGCACTTTTCATTACTAAGTGATCTGTTGTGTTCACATATTTTCAATACCTTTTCAAGATTACTGAGGGCTTCCTCATAAGTCTCTCCATATGTGGTGAAATTATCCATATATATCTCCATACAGTCATGAGCATAATAAAAGATGTTGAGCATTGCCCTTTGAAAAGTAGCTGGAGCATTGCATAAACCAAAGGGTAGAACGAAGTAGGCATAAGTACCCCAAGGAAATGTGAATGTAGTTTTGTCCTAATCTTTTGGAGTAGTTTTTATTTGATTGTAATAACTGAAACCATCTAGGAATGAAAAATACTTTTTCCTAGCTAAAGAATCAAGCACTTGATCTATGAAGGGCAATGGAAAGTGGCCCTTCCTAGTGGTTGTGTTCAATTCCCTATAATCTACACAAACTCTCCACTTTCCACCTTTCTTGGGAATAATTACCAAAGGTGAGACCCATTCATTGTCAGATATAGGATAAATAAATCCTGCATCAAGGAGTTTTTGAAGTTCAACTTTCACTATGTCTCTCAAGGCAGGGTTCATTCATTGCTGAGGTTTTCTAATGGGTTTATATCCATCATTGATATAGATCCTATGCATACATAAGTCATGATCTATGCCTTTTATATCATGGTAATCCCATGCATATGCTACTGAGTGTGCCTACAACACTATGTGTAGGGAATTCTATTGCTCTTCAATCAATGAATTATTTGTGTTTAATATTTTTCCTAGCATGACTTCTAATTCCTTGGATGATTATTGCACAGATGAGAGGTAAAGGATTGGAATGATTTGTGCACACTGTTGTGGTAGTAAGGAATGAAAGATCTGAGATATTTCTTCTGAGGAATTGATGGGTATAATACTTTGCAAGGGGTCTTGTAGGCATGCGAGACAATCTTATTGTTGTGGGCTCCTGCCACAATCATTCTATATTATGTGAGCAATGAGCTCATCTTCATCCCGATCATCCAATAGAGGGTTGTGTTCTATGGTCATCAATGCCTATAGGGAATAATTATCTTGGTCATTGTCCCATTAGATATTATCATATTGCCAGACCTATAGCCTATGAATGCATCATCTGTAGTTAACCATGGTCTGCCTAGGATGAGTGAGTATCTTGCAAGATTAACCTTTAGCTTTAAAACTATGAAATCAACAAGATATTCCCAAGAATCCAATGCAATAACTAAATCTTCAATGATTCCTTCAGGATTGATTGTTGACTTGTCAACCAGCTGTAAAATAGTTTGTGTAGGTCTAAGGTTGGCTAACTGAAGTAACTACATTGTTTCTTTAGTCATAACATTGATTGATGCCCCCAAGTCTATCAACGCATTCTTAATAAGAGTCCCATTAATCTTAATTTCCATTATTGGACTACTAGGGTCTGTGTACTTAGGGATAGCTATATTCCCTAACATGATATCTACAAGGTTTCCCAGGACATGTATTGTCTTAGGGTCCTTTCTTTTCCTTCCCAGTTTCTTAAGACATAGGTCCCTCATATTTTTAGTATAAATAGGGATATCTTTGATAGCTTCGATGATTGGAATATTGATGCTCACATATTTTAATTGACCTAAGAGGTCTGTCTCAGCTTGTGTGTGATGCTTTTAAATGGCTAAGCGTTCAGGAAAAGGAGGCTTTGGACTTAAGGTTGTTTGGTGTACCTGATTTGACTTAGGTTCCTCATCCTCCATCTCAGTAATTTGAGGGGATGAAGGTCCAACAAGTTGTTTTTCTGATCCGAGGTGGACATCACTCACCTCTATCCCATAAGTGGGGTATTGCATAGCTTCATTAGTATAAGCCTGCTGAACAGGCTAGTTGTTAGGGTTAGGTGCAAGTTGGGAAGGTATTTGTGGTTTCTTGGGTGGCTGGGATGTAGGATTTGCTGGAGGCATAATAGCTTGTTGTTGTGGTTGAGGAGGAAGTATAGGTTGCTGATAGTTCATGTTTTGCTACTGCCATTGCTAACCTTTTTTCCATTAAGGCTACCACTGGTTCTACTATATTGGCCATTGAGGATTGTAATTAGAACCCTAGAAATTTGATTGTGACCAAGGATTTGGCTGCTGTTGATTCCAATTTTTCTAGGGTTGTGGCCATTGGTGAGGGTTTTTCCATTGATTTTGGTTTGGTGGCTAAGGTTGAGAATTCCAAGTAGAAAAGTTTTGATTTCCAATGGGAAAGGATGAATTGAAGCTAAGAGAGTCTTGTGCATACCTTGCCTTTTTTTCCATGGCATTCTTTGAGATATATAAAAGAACTATCCATCCTCTCCTTCAAATGGCTAGAAATCAGGTTTCTCAACTTTATCTTGTTGGATACTAGCCACCCTCTTGCATTTACAGTTTGCTTTTCTTTCCTTCCAGCTTGGGCAATATTGAATGAGCATTGCATCAACTTCCTCTTGCTTCTTCTTGATGTAGAGAGTATCCAACTAAGTTTCTAAGTGGCTGATAATTTCCTCCTTCATGTTGGACAACAAATTTCTTAATTCTATCTTTGAAAATCCTATGGATGATTTACCAATAGTGGATGTCCTATCTCCTCTTGGTCTTTTATCGAAGGCCCTGGAGTAATTCCTACAGACCTTACATATTTATTCAAATGATATTTGAGAGATATCTCCTTATTTAATGAGGTTGAGGGCATCCATACAGTCCTCATTGACTCCTCTAAAAAATACTAACTCGAGGGATCCTTCAAATAACTTGTTCTATGGGTTTTTCTTCAAGGAAAATTGAAATCTCTCCACATAATCTTCTAATGGCTCATCCTCCTTACGTGATATTCTAAAGGTGTCATATTTCCTCTTATTAGGTCCCCTATAATAGTCTTGGTACTTCTCCAAGAACAATGTCTTCATGGTATCCCAATCAGGAACATCATTCTTACCTAATCCCTTAAACCATCTTAGGGCTGCATCTTTTAGAGTAACAAGGAAGAGTTTGAGTATATGAGCATCAAAATCATAGTCATAACTTCTACATAGGATGTCAAATTAAAATAGAAATGTATCTGGGTCCTCAATCATTAACCCATAAAAGACTGGTAAGGTTGAAGGAGGGATATTCTTTAGCACAATAGCCCTTTCCTAGTTAGTGATTGGGAACTCAAAGTTTGCATGTTTAAGGTCATCCACTACATCAACCATGGTTTGGTATGTCCCCTCTATAAGTGTAGTAGATGTTGGTGATAGGGAAATTTCTTCTTCAGTATTACACTCGCTCTAAGTACTGGATTCACCAATTTTTGCTATGGCTTCTTGGCATGCAGAGGGAGGGAATCTGTCCAAAGAATCTCTCTGCCTCCGCATACATGAAATATGGATTTTATATAGTAGTAGTCCTGCACAGTGTTAGTGTATCATTCTGGTGTTGTGAAAAAGAGTAAATCTAACAGTTCTAATGATGAAAACAAAAAATGTAAACTATGAAAACTCAAAAAACAAGTCTATGAAGATAACACCATCCTCGACAATGACACCAAAAATGTAGAGTCTAAAATAATGTATTGTAAACCTGGTAGAACCTACACAATTCAAATGTTTATCTGACTAAATAGTCCACTCAAAATTGCAAAGACTACATTTCAACCCAAGGTTTGTAAACTTGTGATGATGTTGCACTGTATGTGCCTTCAGAGACTCAAGACTACCTAAGTTATTCTATTCAAGATGTTATTCTTGTTGGAAACTCACAAAATTGCAAAAAAATAAAAGAAAGAAACTAGTGCTAATGGCTACAAGTGCCTACAACTTAACCTGCAACTGGACTGCTACTAATAAAGTATTACTATATCAACTCAAAACTGATCAGAACTAATAAATCAACTAATTCTAACCTCTGGATTACTACTGGTTAACCATGCATGCTCATTAAAATTCATTACTAATAATAAAAGTGTGAGATTCTAGTTTAACTTGCATGTAGTTCATGAAGTAATGATAAACAAAAAACATCTACTTAAACAAAAATAAACAATTATAAATGAAGTCAAGAACAATTACCTTGAGTGGCCTACTCAAGTGGCTATTCTCACTTAACTAGAACCAAATATAACTATTAGATTCTACACATCCACGTGAGATTGAACTTCATTCATTGCATATCACAAAAGATTACACAAAATCTTCTTCACATATTGTATTCAATGAAAATAATTCTGAATAACCATCATGTCTATTGATAATTGAAACCGAAAAACAACTGATGACGAAATACTAGAATCAACTAACTTATCTAAGGACTCAACCACCAGCTATATATAAGCATGGGGGAGTCTTATTCTAAGCAACAACTAACTGCAATCATTAAATTCCACTCCTAGATATCAAAGCATATAGTTAAGATTGAATTCTTCAAACCATAAATGAAAAGAAAGAAGAATCCTAATAGAGCCGAAACTTTGTAAAATAGAATTGCATGTAAAACACAAAAAAATATCAGAATCCTATCGACAAAAGAGTTCTTTTCCAACACTTTATTAACTTGTTATAATGATGCATGTTCAATCTCTATCAGGTGTCTTCAAACAATAGTTATTGCATTCACCTTAATCTAGAACTTCCCCTGTTTTGTTGTCCCAGTCTTCCTTTTGCTGTGGGTTATAGCGTCCAGTTGCTACGTGCTACAGTTCCTACTTGGCTACAAAAATGTTAACTCACAAAACATACGCACAAAGCTAACTACCATAATTAAAACATAGAATCCCATCCACATTTTATGCATACTCACATATAAACTATGCAATACTATTATGTCATAACCATATTTCCATTACTATGAGTTAGGTCCAAGGCTATATAGTAAACATGAAAAGATAGCATAATATAGGAGTATTGTCTGAAATGTATATCTAAAAGTATCTAAAAGTATGCATAAAAGTAATAGAAAATAGGCTAATAACTGAACCCATCATTATCCACTACTAAAGCTAAATATATGGTAGCTACTCATGCTTGTAAAGAAGCCATTTAAATTAAGAGATTGTGTTTAGATATTAGAATTAAACAAGATATAGTGAAAATTTATTGTGATAGTCAGAGTGTGATTTTCCTAGCTAAGAACTTGGCATTTCATGCCAAAATCAAGCACATTGATGAACAATATCATTTTATTAGATATATGGTCGAGGATTGTAGGGTAAAGTTGGTTAAGGTAGAGATTGATGAATATTGTAGATTATTTAACTAAGCTTGTGAGCATAGAGAAGTTTAAATGGTGTTTAGAGTCTATGGGCCTCACAACCCTAGCAATTAAATTATAGTGTTGATACTCCCTTTGCTCTTACAAGGTGTTCAAAAAGTTAGAGAATGTTAGAAAATAGTGTCTCAACCTTGCAATTACACAAGGTTACTATTTATAGTAAGTTTAAATTTGATCATGGATTAATATGAAATTTTCCTCGAAGCTTCAGATTGGCTAAATAAGCATGCTTATAAATTTTTCGTTGCAATATCATGTTTGGATTTGAAGATATTAAATTTTTAGTTTTTCAAAGTTTCAAAGTCCATTTTGAAGGCCTTAGAATAATTTCTTGGGCCTAAGAGTGGTTGTAACTAGAATAGTGGGTTATAGCTTGATAGAGAACTTCATGAGGTTTATGGTGGTTTAAATGGTTTGTCAATCAAACACCCAGATCAAAAGTTATGGCCTCTGAAAGTTGGGTCTCTTAAAATAGGAGATGTGAAAATGTGTTGGACACATAAATGAGTTGTAAAGAGGGAGTTACATGTGGTGGTGTGTGTTTAGACACATCATAAGCATATGTTATTAGAGATAAGGATGGGCACCACTTTTTAGGTGGTTTTAGCTCATGGTTTTGTAATATTGTTTTACAGTTTCATGTATTGTATCTCCTATATATTAGGTGCATGAGGTGGAACTTATGTGTAAGAGTCTTCTAGCTGTTGAGTTGCCTCCAAATATATGGTTGTTGATACTCCTATTAGAAAGTTTTTTTTGCAAGTATATTGTAATCTTGTTGATTTTTAATAATATATTGGGTGGCTTTTGGAGTGGGGTTTTTCTCTCGAAAGGGTTTCCCGCATGTAAATCATTGTGTTGTGGTATGAATATTGTTTATGCTTATTTTTGTTTATGTAATTGTTCAGATATGATTTTTTTTTGCATAACCCTCCTCTCAAGATTAGTGTAGGAAGTTGTTCTAGTACCTTAGCTTCCTTACACCTATTACCCCACTGGATCTAATGTCTTTAGAAGCATATGGAAGGCTTGGGATAAAACTAGGTACTTAATCAGAGATAATAGGAAATTATAAAGCAATAGGAGCAAAGTTTGTTGGAACAAATCAATCTAGTGGAATATTTACCATAAAGAGAAGCCCCTAGCACTATTACAAGGATGCTATGATAAAATATGGTCCATGAAAGGCATCAAATGTTTCAAATATGTATTAAAAAATAGCAATTAAAATATCGGGCCTCTTTAAGTGAAGAGCATGAATTACCTACATCCCAATGGAGAAGTTAATCTATCTAAGGGATGCATGTAAGAGGTTTCAATTCCCTATTGAATTTGAAACATGCAGTGACTTTTTAAACATCTATAAATGGATGGATGACTCTAAATTGGATAAAACAAAGCCCAAAAATGTACATGAGGCATTAGTAAACACTCAATAAGTACTTAATCATTTAAATAAAAAATGGAACTTTGGAATAAAGGACAAAAAGTGGTTCAAAATACTTAAATGGCTATGGAACAGAGTTATGGAACCAAAAAAATCCTATCGGAATGGCTACTCATTTTGAATAAACTGCTTGGTACTGCATCCTCCAATAATATGATAATCTGTAGAATATGTAAAAAATTGGAAATTGGGATGCATATTTTCTATGGCTATATATTTGCTAAAGAAAATTGGAATTTGTTTTGTGTTGATTTAGAAGGGTGGGGGTACATGGTAAGTGTGTGCAGGTGAAATTCCCTAGTCTAAAATGCAAAACAGAACGAAATGCAAGCAAGAAAAAATACAAACAACACCTTAAGATTGGCCTAGTTGAACTTGAACAAAATGAAAGACAAGAAGAGTGTTATACCTTGTCCAAGTTGATCAATTGGTTGGCCTTGTTGACTGCTTGATTTTTGTGCTCTTAGACCAATTTTGGCAACATAATGTCTTGTTGTAGCTTGATTTGGATGCAAGGATGGTGGATTTGGCTATGGTGATTGAAGGCTTTGGATGAATATGGCTGGAATGGTTGAGAGTGGTTAGGGTTTCCAATGGTTGAGAGAGAGAGAGAGAGAGAGAGAGAGAGAGAGAGAGAGAGAGTGTTTAGTAAAAATGGTTGTGTTAGCCATTTAACCAAGGGAGATAGAATGGATGGTGGAGATTGAAAGAGGACAAGAGATCAAGGGTGGAGATCAAAGAGTTGACCAAAGGAATTAAAAATTCATTTTTAATGTGCATTGGAGTGATAAAAGGAATTAAATATTCCTTGGGAAAGAGAAAAGGAGTTTAATATTCCTTGGGGGATGAGAGAGGAATTTAAAATTCCTCAAAAGGACATTGGGAAGAAAAAAGGGAATTAAAAATTCCTTTGGGGATGGGGAGAGTTGACTAAAGGGTTGATTAGACTAGTTGATGAAAGATTAGAGGAAGGTTAGGTGGCTAATGAGAATTAGGAGCCAACTTGCAAACATTGAAGGATGTGACACATCCTAATCATGGATTAGGAATGTGCACACCCCTAATGATGGGATTAGGAGTTGAATTAGGATTAAGTGTAAATTATGGGGGATGGGAGATCAAGGGAATTAAATAAATGGATTATTTATTTAATTCCTTGGAGGAAAGGAATGAAGGGGTAAGTTATTTAATTATTTAACTAAATACCTTGGGGATTTAAAGGACTTTAGGGGTATTAATTAAATAATAGCAATATTACTTAGTTAATGCAAATGAGAGAATATTTAGATGAAAAAGGATAAATTAGACCAAACATAATTGGCCAAATTTAGGTTTCTACAGTAAGAATAAGAGATGGGAGATTCTTTTTGGATTTGTAGAAGGATTAGATAAAACATTAAATTATTTCTGGTTGGTGTTATCTACTAAAATCTTATGGTTTTTATGGAAAGCAAAAAATGAAGAATGGTTCCAAGATAAACAAAGGGCTCTTATTGAGTCTAATAGAAGACTCATCCATTTTAACATTTCAATGCAGGTCATATTAGTATTGAAATATCCAAAGACATCTTCCTCAATCCGTTGAAAGCTAGGAAAGTGGAAGACTACAAAGAAGACATCAAACTTGCAAGACAATGACCATTCAATAAGGAGGAAAATATTCCATTTATGAGGAGCTATATGGAGTTTCAAATGAAGTAGACAGAGATGTACAAGGAAGAAACAATGAAGAAAGACCAAGGATTTCAAAGTGGTCCTAGTTTTTCATGGCCTGAACTGCCAAAGATTGAGCCTAGAATCAACTAGAATAACATAGATGATGACAATGAAAATGGAAAGCAATAGTGTAATTTTTTTGTAAAATGCAATATGCATGTGTATATTCCAAATATTAAATGTGTTGGTAGTTTGTAATATGATATTGTGCTTGAGAGTATGAACATAAAGCTATGATGTACTTCTCAGTAAAATATTTGTAAACTATAATCAATTCAAAAAATTATGAAGAAAAGATGCTTAGAATGACAAATCCATATTAACATAAGAGGATCCTAATGGATAATGAAATGATTTATGATGGATGAGAAATTCTTATACTAAAAAGTTGATATTAATCTTAAAATGAACCTAATGGATAATGAAATGATGATAAGAAGATGCTTAGACTTAAAAAATTATATTAACCTAAGAATGAACCTATTGATAATGAAATGATTATGATGGATGAGATGACATTATGATTTGTGGATTCAAGTGACATGCCATGGTACATTAGATGCATTAGTGTGACAAGAGAAAGATAGAGAAGATAGAAGAAAGATGGGCAAGGAGAATCAAATGCACATGGGATCAACAATTAAGTGGGGATGAGACAATGGATATGATAAGTGGATGGAGATAGGATAAGGTGGAAGATTTTGAATGTAATAATTAAAGTGAATTGTTGTGCACACTTAATTTTATATAGAATGAGATACTATGTACCAAGGTATAAAAAACCAAGGTGTCTTTGTATCATGTGCATAAGATTGACTCAATCAAACAAGAAGGTTAATCCAATATATCACAAGGTCACAAGGGGCCTTGGTGGATACAATGGTGGAAAACCACAAGAAGGAAGAATTACCTATAATAACACAACATCTCAATGGGCCTTGATGGGTATAATGTGGGACAACCATACAAAAAAAACACATGAAAGTCAAGAACTTTCCTGTAGTTTCATCAGTTAAAGGACATCATAGTATGAAGGATTGTGGCAACCTTGAGTAGGTAAACTAGGAAGCCAAAAGAAAGAAATAAAATATAAAGTAACAATAAAGTGACATACACCTCAATTACCTTTTTCTAAAAGATGATGGATGGGTAGATGTTTCCTAATTTTAAGAATAATATATCCTGTAAAGACAAAGGATGGATGGGTAGGACTTAGGATGCACAAAGTGACCAAGGTATATAAAACCAAATGGACTATTGGATAATATCAAAGTATCGACTTGTGGGATTACTTTAAAACATTGAAAAACATAAGCATGGGATCTATGGAGATATATAAACAAGGATGGACCTAGGTGGTGATTGGTGAAATGATATTTACAATATATGCAATATTTACAAGGGATGTTGATGTCATTGTATCTTGGTTTTGGGTATGAATATTGTAACCACATATAAGTATTAGTAGGATATGTTCATAAATTCATGTATGAATCTTAGAGATGGGATATTATTCAAGTCATAAAAAGATCAATTGGGAATATAATGGGGTGGATTGGAAGTATGAAGAATGATAATATGATAGGGGATGTTTGTAATAGGTTAATGTGATGGAAATTGATGACACAAAATTAGTATGAGGAATAACAAGATAATCAATCTATATTCTTTACATGATGCTGATTTTCCAAGTTTTCACTATGGTACATGTCCAAGGAACCACAAAGGGTGGTTTTCACCATAGGAAAAATTATGTCTCTACTTATTTTTGAAATTCTTATTTTTTTGGTATTTTCTAATTTTTGAATCTGGGACATAGGGTGGATTTAGGAATAAAATTGCTTGAGGTGGATGATATTAATTTATCCATCCAGGGATTTCCCTTCTAGAGTAGCCAAATAAAAATCTCCAAATCCAAACTTAGTTTTAATGACATAAGGGACCAACCAATTAGGCTCAAATTTTCATTTTTTCTCTATCATGTAGAATTTTTATTCTATATGAGTGTACAAGTTCACAAAATTGGAATTCTATAGGCCCGATCTTCCTATATTATAGATTATATGAAGATTATTTTGATGTGTCTGAACATTATTTAAGGTGTTGAGGCGTTGTTCATCTAGAATATCTAATTGATGTAAGTGTGCAACTCAATACTCCTCATCACTAATATTTTTCAAGGATATGCACAATGATGGGAGTTCAAATTCAATTGGTAAGATAAATTTAGTGCCAAAGACTAGGGAATATGGAGTGGCTAGATAGTAGGTGTAAGAATTCTTTTAGATATGCCTATAGGGAAAGTTTAATGTGGAGGTGCCAATCATGACCGATATCAATGACAACTTTCTTGAGGATTTTGAGCAAGGTTTTATTGGTTTCCTCAGCTTGGTCATTACCTTGAGGGTAATAAGGGGTATACCAATGGTGCTGTATGTGGAATCATTCACAAAGAGTGCAAATTCCATAGTTTTTGAATGGTCTATTTTTAGTAGTTGTGATAGTGGAGGCAATTCTATAGCGGTAAATGATTTGGAAGAGTATGAATTTAGATATTTTGGTTCTAATGGTGAAGTTGAGGGGGATGGATTCTACCCACTTCATAAAATACTCCATGGCAGTGATGATGAATTTATATCCATTGGAGGATGAGGGATGAATCTTACAAACTAAGTCAAGGCCCTATTGAGAAAAGGGCCAAGGGGAGGTAATAGGTTACAATTCTTGTGATGGTACATGAATAGGATCTATGTGTTGTTGGCATACAAAACACTGCTTGATATATTGACATGCATCATGCTTCATAGTAGGCCAATAATATCCTATCTTGAGAAGATTTTTAGTCAATACAATTTCACTAGTATGTGCCCCAAAAATATTGTCATCAACCTCTTGTAATGTGAGATGAGCTTCCACTATTTTTAAACATCATAATAGAGATCTATCATAGCCTCAATGATAAAGTGTATCTCCTAGGAGGGTATAGCGGGATGTGTGTTGGATGAAATATTTGCATTGGTTGCATGCAATATTAGGTGGAATGGTTTGATCATGAAGATAGGTGTATATTTCATGGTACAAAGGGGATTTAGAACCAACAATATCACTATTATGAATAAATTGCACAAGAGAAAAATATAATATGAAATATGTTGCAAATACTTGATAATAATATGCCACTTCAAGGGAGCCATCTCCTAATCCATTTCGAGGGGATACCTCAAATAGTCTTCAACAAGAACATGATACTCGACATGCTGATAATAACTAACCTCTACCTCCTATTTATACCATACTTACGCCATGGATATCACCCAGGATAACTTATATAACAACACATAAGCCCTAAACAAACCTAAATAACTAAATATATGTTGAATAAGACAAATGAGAGGGGGGTGAATTAGATGTAATGAATTTAAACCTTTAAATCATCCACTAGAACAAATCCTTAACACTACTTAAAATAATAAAACATTAAGTGCAAGTGCAAAAACTGAAAAAAGATCACATAAACACAACACTCAATTTATTTGGAAAACCCAATGAGGGAAAAACCACAGTAAAGATTAACTCACACTATAGAGAATATCAAAACTGATTACAAAGGCTTACTGCCTGAACAAGGCTCACTGCCATACAAGGACTCACTATCCAGATCAGGGCTCACTGTCCAACAAGGCTAACCACCCAGAGGGATCATCACCACATAGATACAAAGAAGATAAAAGATATATGTTATAGAGAGAAGATAATCTCAATGCAACATAGATTTCCACCATAATTTTCTCAATCACTTGCAGACATGCATGCATGATAGAGTACACCTTTAGTTCATTGCATCCAAAAAATCATCATTTAGACTTTGTACTGATCTACCACACTCACATCACACACACACACATTGATTTGAATCTATTTCACATCTATCTACTCTATTTCTTTGCACTTATCTCTCTGCACTTCTTCACCACTAACTCATCCTATATTTATACCATTTTCAACTTTGAAACATATCCAAAGTTAGCCATCCATCAATAAATTCAAATTAGGTTGGAACCAAAACATTCTAGGGTAGAATTAGAATGAGGGCGACCCAAAACAATTTTTGATGAGGACCCAAATAGGTCCGACACGATTCATCACCTTCAAAGATAGTGTTCAACACAAGGTCAACCAAACCAGTGTAAAACACAGAACAATTAAGCTTGATCCTTCTAGATACCGAAATTATCTTCAACATGATCATAGCAACTTAACTCTAGAACCACAAGTCACAAGATTTTACCAACGAGAAATATGAACCAACAGTAATTCTCCCAGACCTCATCTAGATACACAGAAAACCACATTTCACAACTGGTGAACACAACTCACACTGTACAATGAATCCGAATCCAAAAATTTGGATATAGTAGCTTCCAATAAACATGATCAACATATCTGAACCACACAACCATAGGAGAAAATCCTGAAGCAAAACCCGGAGCAACCACTGAACACCTGTAACCGTCTACAATACAATTTTCTTAATATCCTCAACATATACAAACAATAACCTGTATCCATGACATTAATGACAACAACAACTAGTTGATAAACAATTGAACTGTTGACATCAATGAAAACACCTTCATTATTTCAAAAATCTCCCCCTTTGTCATTGATGGCAACACATGATGTGAAAAACCATCAAAGAAAACATACTAGCTCTGAATACACTTCTCAAGATTTTTCTTTCTATTTCCCCCCCTTAGTACATAATCTTTTTCACATTCTTCCTCTTCTCTTTTCACATTCTTTCTCTCCCCTTTTGACATCAATGGAAAAGGAAAAAGATATTTTACATTGATTTCCCCTTTGACATTAAAAAAAAAACTCATATAATGACAACACATGACACTACTTGCTCCCTTGAGAGGTAGCCATCAAAACATCAGTCCAGAAGAAAGATAGATTCATAGATTCCCCTGATTGATGCATCTCCATATGCATCTAGTTCAAGAAAGGAGGGGAAATGACCCCTAAATTCTCCTAGAGATACTCAAAAGTATCTTTAGGAAGAGCCTTCATAAATATATTAGCAATCTGATCCTTCGTTAAAACATACTCAAGCTTTACTTCATTCTCCACAACCTTCTCTCTCAAGAAATGATACTTGATAGATATATGTTTTTTCCTCGAGTGCATCACAAGATTCTTTGAAATTTTCATTGCACTTGTGTTATCACAAAAGATAGAAATAGGATCATCATACATAATTGTGCTATCTTTCAATGTCTGTTTCATCCATAGAACTTGTGTATAGCAAGATGCAACAACAATATACTCAACTTCAATAGTAGACAAGGAAACTGAATCTTTCTTTTTACTCAACCATGCCACCAATCTGCAACCAAGAAAGAATGCACCACCACTTGTACTCTTTCTATCATCTACACATCCAACCCAATCTGCATTTGTATAAGAACTTAGTGTAAAGTCAGTATCCCCAGGATACCATAAGCCATAATCCGAAGTGCTATTCAAATATTCAAATATTCTTCTATCAACAACATGTGTTTCCTTAGGATCTTCTTTAAATCTAGCCACAAGATAGACATCATGCATAATATTTGGTCTAGTAGCAGTCAAATACAACAGTCCACCAATCATAGTTCTATATTTGCTCTGATCAACCTTAGGTGAATCATCATCTTTACCTAATTTGTAACCAGTCGCCATAGGAGTGCATATCGATTTGGAACCATCCATCCCAAACTTCTTCAACATCTCTTTCACATACTTAGATTGTGAAATAAAGATTCATTTCTCTATTTGATTAATTTGCAACCCAAGAAAGAAATTCATCTCTCCAAACATAAACATCTCAAACTCTTTTTTTCATTTCTTCCACAAACATCTTACACATAGTTTCATTTCCTCCAAAAATAATGTCATCAACATATACAATCACAATCAAGATTTTGTCATTTTCAATTTTAAAATAAAAATTACTATTTATCGTACCTTTGTTGAAACCTTGTTGACTCAAATACCTGTCTAGCCTCACATACCAAGCTCTAGGAGTTTTCTTCAATCCATATAAATCTTTCTTCAATTTGTACACCATATCTAGTTGATCTAACAACTAAAATCCTTCCGGTTGTTCCATGTAGACTTCTTCTAGCTCACCATTCAAAAATGCAAACTTGACATCCATCTGATAGACCTTGAAATCTTTATGAGCAGAAAATTCTAAGAACATCCTTATAGCTTCCATTCTTTCCACTAGAGAAAAAGTATCTTGAAAATCTACGCCTTCTACTTGTGAGTAACCTTTACACACAAACCTTGCTTTGTTTCTAACCACTTTTCCATTCTCATTCAACTTATTTTTGAATACCCACTTTGATCCAATAATATTTTTGTTTGTTGGTCTTGGGACCAATTTCCAAGTTTGATTCTTCTCAATCTGCATAAGTTCTTCCTTCATAGCTTCCATCTAATAATCATCTTTACATGCTTCACTTATAGTCTTTGGTTCAATCTCAGAAAGTAAACACAAATTTACCTCACCAACAACAATTTTGCTTCTTGTCAATACTCCTTTTGTCTTGTCTCCAATGATCTAACTTTCTGAATGATTAACTATATTTTATTCCATGCACTTCACAAAACATATTAACCTCATGGGAGGTGAATTCTCCACCTCTATCAGACCTTAATCATTTTATCCTCAAATTCACTTCATTTTCAGCCATAGCTTTGAATTTATTGAATCTATCTAATGCATCAGACTTCTCTCTAAGAAATGTAACCCATGTATATCTAGAATAATCATCAATCAAAAGCATAAAGAACCTTTTAGCTTGTATACTTCTCACTCTTGTAGGACCACAAAGATCTGTATGAATTGAATCCAGTAGTCCAATAGTAGACTATTCCTTTGATCTGTAATGATTTATTTCTTGCTTTCCAAACTAACAATTCCTGCAAATAATATTAATTGGTTTTGTAATCCTTGGTAAATCTCTCACGACCTGAATTGCACTAATCCTTGATAAGTTATCAAAATCCATGTGACACATTCTTCGATTCCACAACCAACTGTCATTGATCTAAGTCATAAAACATCATCCATTAGCACCCTTAAGTTGATAGATATTTCCTTCAGATTTCTTTCCCACAAAAATCATTGTTCCGGATCCCTTCCTGATCTCACATATCTCATCCTCAAATAGAAGATTATATCCTTTACTCAACATCTATCCAACACTCAAGATATTATGCCTTAAACCCTTAACATAGTAGACATCATCAATATTATATTTTCCATCAAAACTTACGGAACCTATCCCACAAATTTTAGCACCAGTATCATCTCCAAACATAACTAAGCCTCCATCATATTTTTTAAGTTTAACAAACTTACTCTTATAACCAGTCATGTGATGTGAACAACCACTTTCAACAACCCAATAGTTATTTTCTTGTTTAGCATGTAGGGCAGATATTTCAATACCTTCATTTTTCTCCTTCTCCGGAGGGCATTCCTTCACTTATATTTTAGAGTTAGTAGAAGTAGGTTCATCTTTAATAGCCAAGAACAAGCATTCATTGTCACTAGGATCTCCATAATCAGATTCCTCATTAGATATACTGGCATACTCATTCACATAATATTCTCTATTGATCTTCTTACCTTTCCTTTCTTTCTCATATCTTTGTTTATTCCTCTTAGTTCTTTCCGAACACTTTGCAATATAATGACCTATTTCTCCACAACTAAATCATTTAAAGGGAAGCTTACCTTCATACTTTCCAGAGCCTTTCCTCATCCTTCTCACAAAGTTAGCTTCTACTTCATCAGTATTTTCTTCATCCAGATCTTCAACTTTTGTAGCTTTAAAAGAAGTATCTGATTTAGATCCATTTCTCAAATTTGACTTTCTCATCTCATAAGATGTCAGAGTTCCCAATAGCCGATCTTTAGTGTAATTCTTGTAATCTATATGTTATTCAATAGCACACACCTTTTCATTGTAAGAATGAGGGAGAGTTCTAAGAATCTTCTTTACAATCCTGGTTTCATTTATAGTAGCACCAAGTCCTCACATTCCAACTACTACCTCATCCAATCTCTGCACATAAGCTTTAACATTCTAATCTTCTGACATATGTAGGAGCTCAAACTGTGTCTCCAAACCCTACAACTTTGCCTCTTTGACCCTTTCACCACCTTCATGTGCCTTTTCCAAAGCATCCTAGACTTCCTTAGTAGTCTTTAGATTCTGAACTTTAATCAACTCAGAATGGATAATACTATTCTTAAAGATGCACTTGACCTTATTGGTTGCTTCATGTGCCTTGATCTCATCAGTCGTACTTAGACCATTAGTAGGAGGAGTGTAAGGATTCTTGTAAGCTTTCTCCACATCATATCCACAATACTCCAGATATTCTTCCATCAATATTTTCTATATACCATAATTAGTTCCATCCAACCTTAGATAATCATGTGAGTAACTTTACCGGCCATCTTGGACCTTCCTTAAGCGTTTAAGCTCTTCTCCAAGGAACCAGACGCTGATACCAATTATTGAATAAGACAATTGAGAGGGGGGTGAATTAGTTGTAACAAATTTAAACCTTTAAATCATCCACCAATACAAATCCTTAACACTAATGAAAATGATAAAACATTAAGTGCAAGTACAAAACTGAAAACCATCAATAAACACAACAACACCAGATTTACGTGGAAAACCCAACGAGGGAAAAACCACGATGAGGATTAACTCACACTATAGAGAATATCAAAATTGATTAAAAAGGCTCACTGCCATACAAGGACCCACTGTCCAGATGAGGACTCACTGTCAAACAAGGCTAACCACTTGGAGGGCTCAATACCACAGAGATACAAATTAGATAGAAGATATATGTTACAAAGAGAAGAAAATATCAATGCAATAGATATTTCCACCACAATTTTCTCAACCACTTGCAAACATGCATGAATGATAGAGTACACCTTTAGCTCACTGCATCCGGAAACCCAACATTTAGACTTTGCATTGATCTGCCACACTCGCATCAAACACACACACATTGATTCACATCTATTTTACATCTATCTGCTCTATTTATTTGCACTTATCTCTCTCTACACTTCTTCACCACTAACTCATCTTGTATTTATCCTATCTTCAACTTTGAAACATATCCAAAGTCGGCCATCCATCAATAAATTTAAAGTAGGTTGGTGCCAAAACATCCTAGGGTGGAATTAGAATGAGGGTGACCCAAACACATGCTTGATGAGGACCCAAATAGGTCCAACACACTTTATCACCTTCGAAGATAGTGTTCAACATAAGGTCAGCCAAACCATTGTAAAACACATAAAACAATTAAGCATAATCATTCCAGATATCGAAATTATCTTCAACACGATCATAACAAATTAAATCTAGAATTGCAAGTCATAAGACTTTACCAAAGAGAAATCCAGACCAACAACAATTTTCCCGGGCCTTAGCTAGATACAAAGAAAACCACAGTTCACAACTGGTGACTCGCACTGTACAATGAATCAAAAGCCAAAAATCTAGATATAACAGCTTTTAACAAACATGATCAATATATCTGAACCACACAACCATAGGAGAAAATCCCAGAGCAACCACTGAGCACTTGCAACCTTCTACAATATAATTTTCTCAATATCCTCGGGGTGAACCCACAAAAGTGGTTTATAATTCGAGTGAGGAAGGAAAACTTCCAAAAATTGACCCCATTCAAAAAAAATTGCATTTGGGGGGTTCAAACGAACTCAAGGTTTGAGTGAACCCCTTGAATGCGGGAACCCGTGCTTTCCCATTGTGGAAAGGGGGTTCACTCGAACCCCCCTTTTCCCACCTTCTCACCCTCCAACACAAAAACTCCAGATTTTTTCCCTTCGAAGCTCGGGTTGAGGATGAAAATGGAGGAGATTTCACAGACCCAACTAGAAGATGGTAGTCCTTGGAATAAGCTATCCAAGAAATATAATTTTAATATGTTTTGGTTTTATTATGTATTTGTTTTTTTAGTTTTATTAAACATAGGTTTTTCACCGAAAATCAAGCTCCTTGTTCTGCACATATGGAAAATAGCAGATTATCAAAAAAATAAATTGAAAAATATGTTTAGGTTGGGTATTGATGTCCTTGATCCATTAAAAAAAAATTGAATTTCGATACAAATAGAAAAAGTTATGTTGTATACGGTCTGCCTATGTCTGAATTGTAATTGGTTTGAATTTGAAACTTGAATAATGAAAAAATATTCAATAAAACACTATGAAACCAAATGAAAGGGCTAGATATCAGAGTTACAAATCTAAATTCGAAAGAATTAGAATTGTAGACAGAAGGAAAATCTTTCTGAAATCTTATTAGATTAAGATTAAGATTTTCACCATCCTCAATGAAGTTACATGTAAAACAGACACACATGCAAGACAAATACTCTAATATAAACAAACATCCATATTAACAGGGATTCACTCCATTGTTATTCTCAATCTCGCATGAGAATGCAAGATTTCGAAGGATTTGATTGTTTGAAGGAATGTTGGTTGCTCACTATTGCAGCATAACGATAGGATGGGGATGATGGAAGAAAACTAGATAGCTCAAAGATGATGGATGGAAGATGATGAAAGGTTGCAAAATGAATTTGATAGAGTAATGGTACTTCAAGAATCAAAATCCCAAATGGCTTGTGAGAGGCTGTATTTATAGATTTTCGATGTGGACGGAGAAGAAGATTTGATTTTTGACAAAAGAGGAAATACAACGAGATGGGATAAGATTCTAAGAAGATAGAAAGATTTTGATTTTCTCTTTTAAAGGAAATAAATATTGAAAAAGATGAGAAGGATAATTGATGAATTATCTAATTAAATAAATTAATTAGATACACACGAGTTTCAATTTTAGAAAGAAAGTGAGAAGATATTTTAAGATTTTATTAATTAAATAAATATTTGATTTATTTAATTAATGTTGGATTTATGACTTCATCAATTAAATAATATTTAATTAACATTAGAAGAACGAAGAGATTACAAATATAAATTATTTAATTAACATTAGAAAAAAGGAGGCATCATGAATGAAATTAGTCAAATAAATAAGATTTATTTAACTAATTAGATGATGACATGGGTACCTAGGGAAAAACATGCTACACGATGTCTAAATGATGTAATGTAGTGACAAAGTATCGTAAGAGGATATTTTTGGGTGTCTACATTTTTCCCCTCTTTGAGATGATGTTCGAGATGGTGAGATTTGTGTCAAGTAACACCATTTCAAAGAAGCTAAGGTATGGATAGAGGAAATGGACGATGATAGAAAGATAAGATAATGATGATGTAGAGATAATGATGATGGGATGATGATGTAAGGATAAGATGATGATGCCCCCTTGAGAGGATAGGCGGATTGGAAGGACATAGGTATGTTCTCGAAATGGATGAAATGATAAAAGATGGATAATACATTATGCTGCAAGAAAGTGAGCAATCATGGTGTTTGATATAGCATTGGATGTTATGCACCAAGGTATAAGGACCAAGGTGACAATGTGTGGCGTGCCCCAATGTAATATAACCTTGTCTAAATGTATGATAGAGTAAACTTAGAGCATTAAAGTCCTAATGCACAAAAGGTATGATATGACCTTAGATGCAAAGGATAGTGCAAAACGATATTCCAACATAAACAAGATATGAATATTAGCTGGAATGATCTGGATGTGATACAAATGCAAGATAAAATGATAACACACACAAGCAAGCAAGCAAGCGTGCACAAATGATTCAAAAACAAACAAGGTATTGCCCCTATCAAGCTGTAAACCGTTGATTAATTGATTGATTGATGATGATGATAGTGTTGTCATTGCGAGGAATGATATATCCCTAGATCAACACAAGGATGGCTGATTGACAAATTGATTGATTGGTTGATTTGGTTTATGACAAGATTAGGATCAAGACCATTGATGCAATTGGATAATTTGACAAGATTGATCGACTTGATTGGTATGGATGGATGATGACTTGCATTTGGATTATTGCTTGGAATGATTGATGATGATTGACGAATGGATGAATGGATTTGATGAAGATGATTGATTGGTTGAAATTGGAAGAAGGGATTGGATGGATTGATTTTAATGCTTGGATTTTCATTGGCTATTTGATTTTTTTTTGTCTTTTTTATGGGACCTTTTTCCATTTTTTTATATTTTTGAAATGTTTTATTTTTTTGTATTTTTGAAATGTTTTGATTTTTTTGTATTTTGTTTTATTTTTGTATTTTTGAAATGTTTTGATTTTTTTGTATTTTTGAAATGTTTTGATTTTTTTTCCAAGACATTTTACGATTTTTTTTAGGGAGTTTTTCAGGACATTTTATGATTTTTAGGGATTTTTTTAGGATATTTTAATGGAAGAATGCAAGGATAAGGCTAATGAATAGGATGATCAAGATCAACTAGATAAGATATGGACACAAATTCCTAAGTATTTTTCCCCTATTCCTCATCAAGACCAAGGAAGGGAAGAAATGATGTATTTAGATAGAACGATGGAATATGGATAAGGTGAAGGATATGTTACAAATGATATGGATAAAGTATATAGGATAAGATGTATGATGTTCAAGAAGATCCTTAACCTTGTCAAGATCAAAGGTGGAAAGGTAAAGGATGAACATAAAGAGGATAATGGATATGAATGAAAGGATTGACGAAACTTGCCCCCAAGTGTAAAGTGCAAGAGGAATATGGGAGATAGGATGTGGATAGGGATACAGAGGAAGGACTCAAGCATCAAGTTTCATGGATAATATCCCTCGAATATGTGCCCTAACAAACCATGGCAGTAGACTCATAAATTTTGGCATGATGGAAGAAGCTAAGGATTTAAGCAAAGGTTTGGATTAAAGGAGGATAATGGGGGATGGATGTTGGCTCATGGATAGGAGGTTGGAAGGCTGGTTGATGGATAGATGGAAAGGATGGCAAGATCAACATTGGCACACACCTTGAAGGGTGGTGGAGTGATGGAGGAAAAATGGATTTGGAAGGTGACAAGTTTTTAGATGGAAGATTGGAGGAAGCTTTTGGATTAGCAAATTTGGGTGCCAATTTATATTTTATTACTTCTATGAGACTTTTAGGAATCCACATAGCTATTGACTTTGATTTTTTCTTTGTGGGACTTTGTGGCGTTTGAAATTTTTCCTTTTGATTTGATCAGCCTTTGTGGCCTTTTGGATTTTTATTTTGACTTTATGGGCCTTTGTGGCCTTTTAGATTTTTCTTTTGACTTTGGATCATATTTTATTTTATTTTTGCATGTCCCTTCAAGGAGACATGTTGATACTTTGATATATATGGATTTTGATATGGAAGCTTTTGAAATTTGGCACCCAAATTGCTTCCAAGAGCAATGGGATAGGTGGATGGAGATGAATGATATGGAGGTTTTATGGATGGGTTAATGTAGGTATAATTTTGAAAGGGGATCAAGGATGTGTGCCTTTGTTGTTCTTGATGAATAGGAGATGGAGGGATGTAGGGCCCTAATATGGATGGAAGGGTTGATGGACTAAGGTTTGGACGATAAGGACCAAGGATAGATGGAAGCTTTGATGGACTAGGATAAGGACCTAGGATAGATGGAAGGTTTGATGGATATGTATTGTTTATGAAACAAGATTCGAGTCCATGTTGTGGAGGATATGATATGGATGAAAGTATAGGTGTTGGAAGTAAACCAGAGTGAATAAAGGTAGAGGAACCCATTTTATAGGTGTGGGGTTCATGGATATATTAGACAACGGTGATAGACTCTTGTGGAGGATTGTGATCATGACATGAAGATAAAGGGGTGCTTTGATATTGACTTAAGGTAGGATCATGGGATGGGATGGATGGTATCATTTGATATTGTTTATAAGATGGAAGGGGCTCATGACATGGAGATGAAGGGATGCTTTTATCTTGACTTAGAGGAAGGGGATCATTGCATGGAATAGGAGTTAGAATTTGATCTTGATTTAGAGAGGGATCATTAGATGGAAGGGTATCATGTAATGGAGTGGGTGTGACATCTTGATCTTGATTGGGAGGGGTATCATAAGATGGAAGGGTATCATGTGATGGAGTGGGTGTGACATCTTGATCTTGATTGGGAGGGGTATCATTAGATGAGGTAATGAATGGAAAACTTTGTTCCCGTGATGGACTAGGGTCATGCCATGGAGGTGGTATAATGGGATCATGATACGAGGTGGATATGCTTGGATCATAAAATGGGTTGGATATGGTAAGATTATGAGATGGTATGGATTCATTTGATGAGGTGGAAGGGGATGAATCTTGAGTAGGATCGACATGTTCTAGATGGTCAACAACATGGAGACATGATGGAGGTTGAATTGGGCTCAAAGGGGGAGATTCTTGAATAGGCTCAAGGGGGAGACTACATGATGGGGTTGTAAGAATGGGCATGGTGTTTGAAGACTCTTTTGTAGGTGGATGGGTGGATTCAGGTAATGCCATAGGTTTAGTTTTGAAATGTTTGAATTTAGGGTGAGAATTTGATGGAGAATTGAAAGGCTCTTGATTTTGTTGCCAAGGTGGACTTGGGCTCCTATGTTCTTGTTGTGATATGGGTGGATATGTTGATGTAGCACTGACATGATAGGTAGATGGGTTAGGTTGGCATGATGATGAAGGTGACACATAGGATTGATGTTGAATGTGTTGAGGTTGGAATGGTGTTTGGACTTGTTGTGGCATGATTTGTTGTTGTGATAATGATGGAGGTGTTGCATAGGATAATGGTTGTTGAAAGGTGGATTCATATGGATAAGGGTTGACATTAGAAGAGGTGTGATAGGTTGATGAAGGGGTGACATGATATGTGGACGAATGAGGTTGATATGATGATATAGGTGACACATAGGATTGATGTGAAATTTGTTGATGTGGTGATTGATCTTGATGTTGTGTTTGTTGGGTTTGACAAGTGGCTATGAGGTATTGTGCTTGTGCTATGATTTGTTGCATTTGAGGTGATTGGTTTGTTTGAAGGTTTTGGATCATGTCATGGATTCCTTGAATGGTTTGTTGGTTTAAAGGTGATTGGCTTGTTTGAGCTTTGTGAAGTATGTGAATGAGCTTTTGTGTTATGTCTTCTAATGTTGGCATGGTGTAAAATGACATTGATTGGATTAAAGAGATGGTGATGATTAAGATATGATGTGGAATGAAAAGATTGGATGATTTGGATGTTGTGGCAAGTGTTTATTGGAAGTTTGACTTGGGAAATATCAAACACAAGATCTCACATGTAAATGCATGAACACACACACCAAACACAATGATAAATTTATCTTTCAAGATTAAATGTTATAATTAAACAAACAATCAAATACACAACAACAAGCCTAATGTTAGTCAAGTGGGTATGGCCAATTAGGTTTTGAACTAGGATGCACAAGGTTGACTAGGGATGATTTGAAAGCAAAATTCTGCCACACAGCCAGGAGAAAGGGGTAACCCACCCTTCACCTTCACTTCCCAAAGGTATAAATTTCTTTGGGGCTTAACCAAGAGTGACAAGATTTTTTCCTAAAAAAACGTGTCTTTTGATTCACACTTCGATTGATGTCATCCCTAGGGGTGATGAAATCCCCTAGCAGACCTCCTATGAAGGGTTTGACAAAAGCAAACCAAGTGAGGTGTTTTTGATCACACATGCACTTGATTCACACTTGCAGTTGCTAATTTCTCTTAGAAATGAAATGTGTGTAAAATAATTCAAACACTTGTTCTTTTTAACCCAAAGCCAAAATGTGTGATGGAAGACACTTGTTCATTTTAACCCAATTTCAATGATGTGATCAAACAAGATTAATTTGATGCCCCAAATTGAAATGTGTTGACAAGCAACGATTAAGAGATGAAAGATGGAATGTGTGCACCTAATTATTTTCACTTTCCGAATTGCTATTGTGACTGATCTAGATTCTTTTCCAACTCCGTATGATTCACCTACAAGTCACAAAATCGGAAAACAAGTAAACTTGCATAGAAAAGTGTGACATGAAAAAGATGAAGTTTGATAAAAATTTGATTATGATGAATTGATATATCTGAATGGATTGCATAAGCAGAAGATTTAGAAGATTTAATGCACTTAAAAAAAAATAATTTGTCAAAATTTGATAAAAAATGCAAAAGATATAAGAGTTTGAAATTCGCATGCAAGTTTGACTTTGACTGAAAAAAATCCTAAAAATGATACAGTCACCTGAAATGGTCTTCGCCACTACGTAGTTTGCTGAGTTATCTTTCCAACGCTTTTTGAATTTTGAAAATCTGACTTGTTATGCAAAAGTTATGTCCATTTTCGTGCAACTGCCTCTTTAAAGGTGTGCAAAGAAAGAGGGGGGCTAATGTTTAAGCCCCCAATCGCCAAATCTCAGCCCTCCACGTGACCAAATGCTAGCTGGAAGGTGCTCGGTGCTTATTAGTGGATCCCTTGGTCTCCCATATGACCAGGGGCTAAAGGCCTGCAAAATTTAAAAAAAAAAGAAATTAAATTAGATTACGAAAATATATATTAGTAAAATTAAAATTAATAAAATAAATAAATTGTTAATCAAAAGGCATATGAAAATGACTTAAAAAGTAGAGCATAACCCATAATAACTAAATTAAAGGCTAATAAAAGTACGTGGGCCTTTACACAGGAAGCTTGGACTTTTTAAGCATGCAAATTTAAATGATACCATAGGTTTTCTTTATTTTTTTAAGAGCTTGCGACTTTGAGTATATACCCATAGTGTATACACAAAAGTATACACCCAATAAAAACCTTAGCATACAGAAGTTATACATAAAATATATGCAACAGAAATCAACAAATATACACAACATAAAACTATAAGTTCCAATATCTTAAACTTTAAATGGGTGATCCCACATAAGTGGTTAACACTTTTGTGGAGGAAGGAAAACTTCATTTTTTGTGTTTACACAAAATGAAGGGGTTCGGTCGAACCCAATGGTTCGGGCGAACCATTATATGGGTTCGCGCGAACACTATGGTTCGACTGAACCATATGTTCGGTCGAACCTATCTCAAAAATGAGCGAAAACATTAAAATAAGGGGGTTTGAGCGAAATGGGGTTCGGTCGAACCCCTTGATTAGGGATTTAAAAAAAAAAAGTGACTATCATTTTCATGGCGAAACAAAGTGGAAGCGAACAATGCGGGCAAACAGTGTGGCAAACCTAAACGTGGAGCATGTGAAGAAGCGAACTATTGGGCGAACTCCACCTTCAAGAAACCTCCACAGTTTATCACCCTTTAAGGTGTCCTCCCAGGTTGGTTACACTATTCCAAAGCTACCATTTTGGCCCAAGTAGGGCAAAAGTTGTGGAATTTGGCTTTATTTACAACATCAATTGCATTTCCTTGAAAGTTTCTAAAGCATTTTCAACAAACCCATTTACATAATTATGGATTTACAGCTGCTAATTGTATTTGTTGTATAATTTAAATGCTTTGATGGGTATCCATACCCTGTTCCAAACCCCCCATTTTTGCATAGGCATGATAACAATTTATATGTTTTTATATAAGAAAAAATTACAAATATGGAACTCATATGAGAAATTGACTAAGACAACTCTATGTGAGAATTAAGATGAGAATCATACATACCTTCCTTCAAGAATTAACATTAGATTAATACATAGCTCATGCATTGTATAATCTCAAGTTAGAAACCAACAATGGAAGATTGAGAGTCTCAACTAAGAATTCCACCAAGTATAAATCACATTCATACTAGAAGCCAACAACTAAAAACCAAATTTCATATTTAATAGAGTTCATGTGTTATATTTCATATTTCATGTGTTATAAAATTCATGAAATGGAATATTTGGAATAAGTGTGTAAACCATTTGTAACTAAATTCAAGCGTTAAAATAATGGAAAAAGATAAATATTAAGAACTAAAAGAAGGATCCAAACCATAAAGGAAAATAAAATATTAACTTAAAACCTCAATGTCAACACAAGAGTTGAGATAAAATTAGACAAAATGTTAGTAGGAGGAAAGATCAAAAAAATTGAAGATACCCATGGTAGATGAGACCAAACAAAGAAATCACATTTTCTTCATCTATGATACCTAATATTCCATATACAACTGATCTTATTCTAGGTGAAATATGGGTTTTCAATATAATGTGACAAGAATATCATCATTTCTTGATAAAAAATTTATAAAAAAATAAATTATTAGTGGCATGAAGTGATTGTCTTAGTCATCAATGACATTTTTAATCATAATCTAATATGAGAGTAATTTGCATTGAAATTATAGAAATATATAGTTTCTACCCTTGAAAATGATCTAAATGGATTCTAATAAAAGAAATTAGTATGCACTCAAAACTTTATTTATTAAGGTACTTAAGTCAAAATAGTTCAAGAAAACTACTACAAGATATGAGACAATAAGTCATACTTACAACATTAATAAACGTAATATGACACATAGATGGGTTGATGAAAATAATTGACCCTAGTTTTGAAAACATACACATTAATCTAGCTTTAGGATATTGAACATTGCAACGGTTTCTTGTGAAGTTAGTTACGATCCAAGATACTCTTGCTAACCTATTCAAGTATTTACTTGCATAAATATGATGCATAGAAATTGTTTGAGTCTATTAAATTTAGTCCTTCAATGAATTTTTAAAATCAAACATCTAATCATCATTTAGACAAGGTTTGGAATGGACTAGTGAAATTTGGTAAATTTTAGTTACTTTGTTATTATGTAAATTATTATTTAGGAAATCCATTACCAAAAATAAGCATGATAGCCCTATTAGAATAATTATTTTTCTCTCTTCTAGATTGAGAAAATTAGAATTGTCTTGCTACATTCTTAATGTATACAATTATAGATATCATGAAATAAATAAACAATTAGGATTGTTATGCGAATCGATAGGAATGATGGATTTAAAAAGGATTTCCTAAAAGAAATAAAAAAGTACTAGAATTGTTATGGGTATTGAAATTATAGAAATCCTTAATAATACAATAGTTTTAGTCATGGTCTAACAAAAAAACACCATGGCTTGTATTCATTAAGATTTTATTTCCTTGGTACTCATTTGGAAATATTATCGTTAACCTTTGGGAAAAAAAAATTGTAACCCTAAATTAGGAAATAAGAGATAACTAGGATATAGGAAATTATCACAAATTTCATAAGATAATGAGTTAATCTCATAAGGCTTGGCTATGAAAACACAATTAAAATACCAAATCCAACTCAAGATAGGAGGTAGAGGACAAAACTTAATTAGGACTTGAAACATTCATAAAGTAACTTAAATTCAATTCTTTCAATTTCCAAATATGATAGGGGATATATTATAAGGATGGACAAGGAAATGTGCCAAGAAAATGAAACTCAAGGACTTACCCATAATCACAATAATAAGAAGTTACAGATTACCAAACTATGACTAACAAATATTGAGACTCTAGCAATGGCTATAAATGACTAAAGCAAGGAAAAATCAAAATCAAAACAAGGATAGGGACAAACCCTCAACGGATCTCCGTCTACCCTACATAGGGAGGAGATGAATCCTTGAATAATGATGCATTAAACAAAGATAATTATCTTAATAAACGATTTTGGTAAGACCCTTTTTGGGCTAAAATTGATAAGATATAAGTATGATTATATTTTACATTTTTCTTGAAATGATGTTGATATGTTTATCTTTCTATCTTATGTGTTTAATCCACTTGAAAATAAAATATTTTTAGAGTATATTATTCCTTACATGTAAGTTGATATATGAAGTAATATATTTTATTAAAAAATTATTTATATATGATAGCTAGATTAGACCACCTAATCAAGACATGAAACTTAGAAAATCATGAAACTTAGAAAACCAACAACATTCAATATCAATGGTGCCTCTAGCTCACATTTATGGGTAATTTCATTGCACTTGAGCTATTGCATCTATAACCTAACACCTGCAGAATATGAAATTTATCCTAAATTTCAAATTGTAGGCCTACCACATTCAAATAATTGAGCTCAAGTTAGATAGATTAGTTGAGGATAAATTTATAGCATAACACTATCCAAATAATGCCTCAAGAACTATCACTTAACTAATAATACATATCATGCACAACATGAATAATGCCTCAAGAACTATCACTTAACTAATATTGCATATCATATGACATCATGTCACATACCAACTACACTAATCCGAGTCTCCACTCACTAGGTGTCAAGATACTAATCCATGAAGAGATGGTTAGTAACCAAGTGAAAGGATTATCCTATAATTGTGATGTTCTATACTTCATATGTAATGATAGCTAACAAGGGCATACTAGCGTGCATGGAGAAACATAGGAAGTTTCTAAATATTTGTAGAGAACTATATTTTGTAACCTAATATGTTTGGTCTCCCACTAGGAGGCTATGGCATGGTTTTGGGAGAATAATAGTTACATAAACTTGAGACCATCATTTACGAATTCTTTAAAATGTGGACTCAATTTAGTACTAGTTCCCACAAGTACACTCTCATAGGGGTGAAATTAGGTTCCACACACCTCATTAGATCACATAAGGTGTCGTTGGGTAACAACTTACCAATTTATTATCTAAATAAGGTATCATCAAGGGTAACATAGAGAATTTATTAAATAAGGTATCATTGGGTAACAACTTACCAAGTTATTATCTAAATTTGTTACATTGACTCAATCATCAAAATTACATGAAGTGATAACCAAAAATATCTCAATGTTTATAGATTCCCATATATTATCACCTCAAAATTTCCATAAGATCATGAACTTTAGTTGATTCCAATTAGTACACCAAATAATATTTAAGTACCTTGATATGTTTTTGTGCAAAATACCTTGAGACTAAACAATAGTGCACAACCTTTTTTAGGTGGGGGTCATTCAACCTAGTGTGGTCCACACTCTTCCCATGTACTCTTTATTTAATAAAAAGGATGGTTCATGTTGTTTAAGTTTATATTTTTATATATAAAAAAACTCACAACCAAGGATATGTTTCCCAATCCTATGATTGTCAAGCTACTCAATAAATTTCATGTAACAAATTTATTTTCCATAATATACTAATAATATAGCTATCACCATATCTTTCTACTTGAAGATGACACTAATAATACTAAACTTTAAGCTCATGAGGCCACATAAAATGTTTCATGATGTCATTTTTCCTTACTCATTCCATGTCTACATTTGAAATCTTGATAAATCAAAAAATTAACCCTTTCTTTGGAAATTCATTTTTATATTCTTTAATGATATATTTTCCTATATATCCATACATCATTAGGAAGAGAACATCTTTTTATCTATATCAAGCCCTCCAAATTATTTCATCAAAATAATCATGTGTAAATCCTTCCAAGTATTCATTTGGGCAAAAGGGTGATTAAATATCAAAAAAAACATAAAGATGTAGTGAATTAATATAAGCCTAAAACTCAGAAAAAATAATAATTAAGTGCATGATAGCTATTTTAAATTTATTATAACACTCATAATTTTTGTGGGTATCACCATAACAACATAATATTAGACTTAGATCATCAATTTAAGTAAAATTGTTATGAAAGCCATTATAATTAGATAGTTTTATAATTTAGATAATATCATTTTAAATCTTAAATAATGATCTTTTAATTTTTATCACAAATAAACATATAAGTTTGCGTATAGTTGTCTAAGTTTAAAGTTGACACACTATAACTATACTAGAGGCCAAATTTTAGGAGATGAGTTAGTTATTGCACCTCTTATTATGAGAATATTATGAAAATATTCAATAATTATCTTAATCAATAAAATCTATAAAATATTTACAAACAAAAATTTCTCATATATTTAACCTTTTCTCTTATTTTTAGGTTTTTCTTTTGTCCTTTGAAAATCACATCCCCTAAAACTTTAATAAATTAAGTAATAAAGATTGTACTAGTAGTTTTTGACATCTTTATTCTTGTCACAAATTCACAAATTCACAAATTCACAAATTCACAAAATTTCTCAAAAAGTTGATAATTTAGATAATTGATAGTTGATTTGAGATGTGACCTCATTATATTCACTAAAACTTAAATGATGTGATCAATTGAATCATTCAATTAGGTGAAAGTGAACCTAGTAAATTAATGTTTATTCAATTTTCAATTTTTAAAAGTTTACTATTTTGATTAATCACTAATTAAATTTATATTGGTGGTAGATTTGAGGTAATAGAAAAAAATATGTACAAAGTTTAAATCTTCATTTTCTCCTATTCTTTCATTTTTATTTTTTTGCACTAGGGTTAAATCTTCATCCAGGTTTGTTGTGTACTTGTAAGAAACCTTTATTCCTTAGTATCATGTTCTTGTACATTGTATGGTAACTTTCATGATAAATATTACGTGCATATCTCTTCCTCCTATCAAATTTTCTTTATGGATATGAGGAAGTTTATTTCTAATTTTTTGGTTTCCTCCTTATCAAAATATTGCTTCAATAATTTAGAAATCATATTTACAAGCTTATCATCTGTCTCATTTTCTTCTCTTATTCATGCCTTCAATAATGACTAAATTGATTTTACATGATCATCAATGTTAAGTAATGATGCTTTCCCTTTATTACTAGTTGTAGGAATTAAATCTTAGATGCAACCTTTATCAATGTTTTTAAACTGTCAAGTTAATGGCACATTTTGTACTAGAGTGCACACTTGTAAATTTAAATTTTAGAATTGTTTTAGATTATGTTTTTTGTGCAATCTAGTCATTTGAATGTTTTGATTATTAAAAACTATGATAGATGTTGAACATGTTTTTTGTTAATGGTATGGAAATATTATTGATGAGTAGATGAATTATTAGAGGTGTTTTAGATTTCTATTCCCTATATCTAGATATATTATTTAAACTAAGGTCTCATTGCTCCTTTAGGTACATACATACATATATAACATGGAAAATGTAGATGTTCCACCTCGAGAATCTTTGTTTGCAAATACCACTAATGAGATTAAGAAATTGAAAGACTCATTAGTGCAGGGTGCAAACCCAGGGATATATTCTGAACCATGCATGTCAATATGACATAGTCTAGAAAAACTAAGAGATGAACTTGAGAGGACTGGTGCATTTTCTCCAGATAGAGTAGCTGCTATTCTTTCTCGCATGCGGGAAGAAGTACATGGTGAGGTTCCCCTTAAAAAAATATAGGATAGTGTGACCAAAGAAATGATAAACGTAAGGTTAGGGCATACCAGGTCACTAGATGTGTCGATTGTGCTATGGCCTCATTGATCTACCCACGATTTCTCGCAGCACATGGTCAATACCCAAACAATGACCAGATTCCATTATATTTTGTTCAGCAGTTGTATGCTGAGGTCCATTTGGGCCTCAAAGTCAACTACCTAGACATTCCACCATATGCTGGTCAGGGGCATGGAAGGATTGCTGAAAGACCCACTTATTGTCGAGCAGATAGACCGACCCTAGTGTTTAGGGTATTGGTTGGCGAGAGGTCTCCTTCTCTCACCCCAACTCTAGCCCCCATAGCAGATGAGGTTGTCATTGCTTCCCAAAAGGAAGCAATTGATACTATAGGTGACATTGCAACTGCCAAAACTAGGATATCTACTGATTGTGTAGGTCAGTATTTGATGTCTAGACGTTCCTGATCCACACCATCTTCAACACAATGGACCACCATGGATCCTTTCACATCAGCAAGCATCCCTACTCCCACAAAGATTGAGGCACTTACAAGAGATATGGCACGCAGGACTTTGCATTGTTTGCCTGAGGAACTCTTAGAGGCATATGCCTTCATTGCATCAGACTATGGGATTGGTGTAGAGCATGTTAGAGATCGTTTGGCACGTGGAGCTCGTTCAATTCTAGGATCCCATCACTCTCAACCCAACACTAGTGCATGTTAGGATCCACCATCTGATCATTCGGTAGCTGCACAAACTATGGGTTTTACTGAGATTTTGGTTGGTGTCGGTTCGTTATCGCCGATGCCATCTCACCTACATAGTCCTCTTTACTCATCATTTCTGGCATGACATGGGATAGATCAGATGGATGTAGATATTGGTTCATCACTTGACTCCAAAAGGATTTCCCTAGACTCAAGGATAATGGTATGTTCCCTAACTCAAGTCCATGATAAACCTTAAGTGATGTGGGTGATAGATAGCAAATGGGTTGATTTTGAGACCTACGAAGAGTAGTGGAAATGAAAGCTAAGGGTTCTATTTGATCAATGATGAATGTGCAAAGGAATAAATTCATGGAATGCATGCAACTTGGTTGGGTGATATGATCTTAATATATGCAAGGGGTTGTACATGCAAGAACTAGGTGGAATGATATATATGTATGCAAGGACTATGTGATGTGATATATGTATGCAAGACTAGGAATATGTAAGGACTAGGATGCAATGAAAAGGATATGATTCTAAGATGGGATATATGAAAATGGTATGATATGATGTGATAAGCTAAGAATGCAAGAGGTCAAATGCAACTCTAGGTCCAAATTTGGTTACGATGCAAGGCTTGACTTGTGTTATGATGGATAAATACAAGGGACCAATGACAAAGAGAGGGTATGTAGGAGATGATGGACTCCAAAAGGATTTCCCTAGACTCAAGGATAATGGTATGTTCCCTAACTCAAGTCCATGATAAACCTTAAGTGATGTGGGTGATAGATAGCAAATGGGTTGATTTTGAGACCTACGAAGAGTAGTGGAAGTGTAAGCTAAGGGTTCTATTTGATCAATGATGAAAATTCAAAGAAATAAATTCATGGAATGCATGCAACTTGGTTAGGTGATATGATCTTGAGTACATGCAAGAACTAGGTGGAATGAAATATATGTATGCAAGAACTATGTGATGTGATCTATGTATGCAAGACTAGGAATATGTAAGGACTAGGATGCAATAAAAAGGATATGATTCTAAGATGGGATATATGAAAATGGTATGATATGATGTGATAAGCTAAGAATGAAAGAGGTCAAATGCAACTCTAGGTCCAAATTTGGTTACGATGCAAGGCTTGACTTGTGTTATGATGGATAAACACAAGGGACCAATGACCAAGAGAGGGTATGTAGGAGATGATGGACTCCAAAAGGATTTCCCTAGACTCAAGGATAATGGTATGTTCCCTAACTCAAGTCCATGATAAACCTTAAGTGATGTGGGTGATAGATAGCAAATGGGTTGATTTTGAGACCTAGGAAGAGTAGTGGAAGTGCGAGCTAAGGGTTCTATTTGATCAATGATGAATATGCAAAGGAATAAATTCATGGAATGCATGCAACTTGGTTAGGTGATATGATCTTAATATATGCAAGGAGTTGTACATGCAAGAACTAGGTGGAATGATATATATGTATGCAAGGACTATGTGATGTGATCTATGTATGCAAGACTAGGAATATGTAAGGACTAGGATGCAATGAAAAGGATATGATTCTAAGATGGGATATATGAAAATGGTATGATATGATGTGATAAGCTAAGAATGCAAGAGGTCAAATGCAACTCTAGGTCCAAATTTGGTTACGATGCAAGGCTTGACTTATGTTATGATGGATAAACACAAGGTACCAATGACCAAGAGAGGGTATGTAGGAGATGATGGACTCCAAAAGGATTTCCCTAGACTCAAGGATAATGGTATGTTCCCTAGCTCAAGTCCATGATGTGGGTGATAGATAACAAATGGGTTGATTTTGAGACCTACGAAGAGTAGTGGAAGTGCAAGCTAAGGGTTCTATTTGATCAATGATGAATATGAAAAGGACTAAATTCATGGAATGCATGCAACTTGGTTAGGTGATATGATCTTGAGTACATGCAAGAACTAGGTGGAATGATATATATGTATGCAAGGACTATGTGATGTGATCTATGTATGCAAGACTAGGAATATGTAAGGACTAGGATGCAATGAAAAGGATATGATTCTAAGATGGGATATATGAAAATGGTATGATATGATGTGATAAGCTAAAAATGAAAGAGGTCAAATGCAACTCTAGGTCCAAATTTGGTTACTATGCAAGGCTTGACTTGTGTTATGATGGATAAACACAAGGGACCAATAAACAAGAGAGGGTATGTAGGAGATGATGGACTCCAAAGGGATTTCCCTAGACGAGCAAGGATAATGGTATGTTCCCTAACTCAAGTCCATGATAAACCTTAAGTGATGTGGGTGATAGATAGCCAATGGGTTGATTTTGAGACCTAGGAAGAGTAGTGGAAGTGCAAGCTAAGGGTTCTATTTGATCAATGATGAATATGCACAGGACTAAATTCATGGAACATGCAAAGGTTAGGTGATATGATCTTGATATGCAAGGGGTTGCACATGCAAGAACTAGGTGGAATGATATATATGTATGCAAGGACTATGTGATTTGTGATCTATGTATGCAAGACTAGGAATATGTAAGGACTATGATGAAAGGACTATGAATATGCAAGGACTATATGGGATGGAAAGACTAGGTGGAATGCAAGGATTGAAAAATCATAACTAAAGGATGATGGCCCCAAGAAATCTAAGTGATACTTGTTCATGTTGTATGTTTTTTTGTTTGATTTTTTGGGATTTTGCAAGGTTTAAGGTTTTGCCAAGTACTAGGTGTGATGTTTGTTTGAGGTTTATTTTTAAAGACACACACAAGACATAGCAGACAAAATGTTTGATTTTAACAATACAAGCACAAATCCTAAGGTTAGCAAGGACTATATTCACTAGATTCCACATGGGTTTCCCCAACCGCACTTATTCTTAGCGGGTGACTTAGAAGCTTGGCCACACTGGCTCCCCCTTACATTGCACTCAATTTTCGGGTCAACCAAGCTTCGAGCCCTCATGAATCTCCCATGATAGACTCTTCACCTCTACTAAGAACTGTGAGAATGTGGATGCCTTGGCAATGACCGTTGCTACACCAATGAATAAAAGGGATTTTAGATTTCTAAAACAAGAGGGTTCTAGTGAATACTCGGTGACATGGCACCTCATGAGCATACAAAAAGCCACATAAGGCTTTAACCACTCTACTAGGGGCTCTTATACCTTAGAAAGAAAAGGTCGGTACCCATTTTCAAATGGCACATGCATGGCTAAGGCCTACATACCATGAGGACTTGACAATTTAGACTCATCCTTTTATATACCGGCCTGAGCAAAAAACTAGTTGGAGTCGTCCCCTCTTGTGAGGTAGGGACCTCTAAGGTATTAAACAAATACAAAGACGATGGGTCTGGTTTATGATCACTGAATTCACACAAGGTGAGATCATACTCCCTACCATCTCAAGCATAAAAAGTAGTGTTCATTCACCCCCTAATTAAATCTATATGATGGAAGATAGATGTTCGTTTTAAAGCACCAAAATTGAAATGTGTTCTAAGCTAAAAGACAATCGGTTTTAGAATCAAGTCTTCAATCAATTGTCCTGCACCAAATTAGTTAGTAGTTCCAATTTATAGTCTTTGACAAGACATCCCAAAGTAAAAATATACAAGACGTCACTATATATATATATCTAAAATTTGTCTGGACCTGTATTTATGTTCTTTTTGATTGAATATTTTATATAGATATTATAAACTCAAATGATGTTACAAAATCTTTCCAATGCATTTTTTTTATATTTATATTAAATTTTAAATATTTCTACTAATGTTTGAAAATTTCCATTTTTTTATTTTTGAGACACCTTAAAATCTATACTTAATAATCACAAGAATGCCTTGGAATTGATGGAGGAAACAAAGGGGGTTATTTTATGCATTTCATTCAACATAAAATTTACTGTGCATAATTTATTTCAACTTAGAGATGAGTGTTTGGAGGTGTCAACATATTCAAATTTTAGATTAAAATTAAAAAATGATTCAACATAAATGAAAATAAAAGTGATTTAATTTTGAACTCAAATTGCTAAAAAATTAAAGAAACTTGCCCCTCCCATCTTATAGATAAATGATTCATTAAATTAAAATTACCCCAAATCAACAAAAATACACTTTATAGTACACAATAATTTTATTAGGTATTACATGAAGAAAATAACACACATTACTCATGACTATTTTTCATCAAAAATATGAGTGTGTTACAACATGATAGCTCACTATTATATTTTCATGTTTTAATGCAATTAAATTTATGCATGCTAGTAGCTAAGCTTTAGACTTGTTACTATAAGTTCTATAATTCAATCATGTTATATAACATAAGAATGTTATGGTTTCCATAAAAAAATAGCATGTTATTAGATAGTGTGGTAAGTCTATGAGCCTCTTTGTACCTAAGTAGATAGTTGATCTAGTAAATTTAAGTATTTTATTTTTCTTAGATAAGGTATCCCATTACGGGAGATTGTTAGGATTTGTGTCTCAACCTTTAGTCCCTGTATATTAAAACTGAACAAAATCTAATTTTCAAGTTATAAAACAACAAATATATATAAATATCAACACTCAAATAATTTAATTTTTGGCTTGGAACATGTTAGAATAGACATTAATTCTAAGAACATGATAATTACAACAAAATGCATCTCTTTCACATCTTAATATATTTAAATGGGCACAATCATACATAACTCATTTTTATGGATGAAAAATATATTAATAGACTTGAGAGTAGATGTTAAAATTATTCTTAAAATAAATTGGGAAGAGCTTGGGAAACCAAATTTACATGATACTCCCTATGATATAGTACTAGATGAGGGAGCAAATCCAAAATTTTCATTAGCACATGGTATCTAATATAAAGGTCAACCTATTGGGTTTAAAAGAAAAATAAATTTTGAGGTGTTGGAGATTCAAAAGGAATCTTTGGTGCTTTTAAAATTTTGCTTAATCTCAAATTGGTTCATGTAGAATGTAATGAAATCTTTGACTCCCAAAAAGAAGAATTGACATTTTATACATGGAGGGCTAGATAGTGCATATATCATTGAATATGAATATAGATTAAGATTATGACAAGAAGATAGCAAAAGAAAGAGATGTAGAAGAAGATGATGTATTTAGATGGCTATATTCATTGAGGAAGCTACCTAAGATTGATACAAAGGGAGATACCAAGATAGAGGGGGAAATACTGGTGAAAGATGGTGTTTCTACCATAGATATAATTGATGATGCACAATTGGATGAAATAAATATAAGGATTTAAAGAAGGACATAAACATAGATAGATGCAAAATTGGGTGCTACAAAAAAATACAAATAAAAAGAATATATTGTAGATCAAAACTAGTAAAGCATTTAGTATAAGGATTCATAAAAGAGTAGTAGTAGGCACCACAAATATGTTTGCAATTGATATCCAGAGATTAGATCTAGAGTACTAGACAAATTTAGAAACCTATTTTAGGAGGTAAGAGATAAATGGAATATTATTAATAGAATGCAAAAAAAGGTGGGGCACTACATATTGGTTGTTTCCAAGTAAGGAAGGAAGATGAAGGCCATAGGATCAAAATGCCTATTTCAAGAAGGACGAGACACTAGTAGAGAATGCAAAAGGGATGCTAAGTGAAATTGAATTTAAGAATGTACATAAGCTCATGTAAAAATAATAAATACATTCAAGATAATCTAAATATGAAGGAATGATAAATTGTGATGATGTAGAATAAAAAAATCAAGGATGTGCAATAAAGGATAGATGGTGATAAAAATGAAGGTTGTAGCATAGAAGTAAGAATATAGAGTTGTGATAAAGTATCATGGATCTAATGAAGAAAATTTGAAAGTAAAAATGTATAAATATGAACCATTGATGCTACAAATAATTATTTATGAAGAAAGAGAGGAAATTGAGAGTAATGCGGTACTATGAAATCTAGTGATAACTTGCAGATTTTAGTTTTATATAACTCATTCATGATGTGCATTTGAGTTTTCATTTGAACATAAAATTGAAATGAGGAAACTTCAATTTTTTTATATATCAATTATTTGATGCATTTTTCCTTGTTGCTAGATAAAACATATGATAAACCCACTATTGTAAGTAAATAAATTTACCCATATTTGATGAGAAAGAGAAGAAATAAACACGTACCTTGTTTCCTTCTATGATAATTTGTCAAGTTTTGTTTGCGTCTATTTTCTTCTTTATCTTTTGAAAAATTTCGTTGAGCCTTGTTTTTTCTATTTGCTTTTTGTCCCATTTTCTTCTTCAAATTAAAAATGTTTGAAAGCTGACAGCAATTTCTCCTCCAAAATGCAAAAAATCTGTGACAAAAGAATTGAAAAAACTTACAACAATAAAAAATAATTAAAAAAAAATTGCAACAATAACAAATAAGATATATAACATTTTGAAAAAATTCATCATTTTTTACCTGTGAATTATCTTTTTCAGCTGACACGCTTGGAAGCACGAGGGTCACCTAAAAATCGCTATTTACACAAACTGAGGTCGGAAAAATGCAAAAAAACCCTAGAAAAGTTGTTTGACTTTTGTATGTATTCATCGGGGGTTTGATCGAACCCATATTTGGGGGGTTCGATCGAACCACCCAACAATAATTTCGCATATTATTTTAAAGTGGTTCAAACGAACCTATGTTCGGTTGAACCCATGTTCGATCGAACATAAGTTCGACCGAACCCCCCTTTTTCCCTGTCTCTTCAAAAATTTGTAAATTTCTGTAAAAAATTATCTTTCGAAGCTCAATTTGAGGATGAAAATGGAGAAAAATTCAGAAACCCAACTAGATAATGATAGTCCTCAGAATGAGCTATTCGTTGAATATAATTTTAATATGGTTTGCTTTTATTATGTATTTTATTTTTTAGTTTTATTAAACATAGGTTTTTCACTGAAAATCAAGCTCTTTGTTCCGCACATGTGGAAAAATAGCAGATTATCAAAATAAAATTTTAAAAAATATGTTCAAGCTGGGTATTGATGTCCTTGATCCATTAAAAATAAATAAATTAAATTTTGATACATATAAAAAAAGTTATACTGTATACAGTCTGTCTATGTTTGAATTGCAATTGGTTTGACTTTGAAACTTGATTAAGGAAAAATTATTCAATAAAAAAATATGAGACCAAATGAAATTGCTAGATATCGTAGTTACAAATCTAAATTCAAAAAAAATAGAATTTTATCCTTCATACAAAATATGTTGTGTTGTATACGGTGAGCATCACTTTTTAAAAATGTTGTTTTTTGAAAGAAACCAGTTTTCGTGGGAGATGGAAAAAAAAGTGCAATCTGATTCCAAAAAATTTGAAAAAAAAAAATTTAGAATCTAAAAACAAAATATGATGAGACTCTAGTTTGCATCATCTTCAAATTCCTCACTATTTAGCCACTATAGGTGCTTGAATATGAAGATTTAGTTAAAAATAATAATTGCAGTGTCCAGTTTGGCCAAAAATTGTAAACCACTATTGTGGGATCACCCTTATATATGATATACATATACACAAGGAATATAAAAGCCGATAATGATTTTTTTCTGTGAAAATTTTTTAAGCACAATTTTTTTTTTTTTTTTGATTTTTTTTGAATTTTTAAAAAACTAAAAATAGAAAAATTAAAGCAAAACTAAATTTTTCCAGTAATCAAAATATAGCGAATTTTATGTCGAAATTCGTCTCTTAGCTCCATTGATCGCAATGGTGAGGCCAAATTTCTGATTTGGGGCTCCTCTAAAAACTTGATTTTCAAGCCCTCTTTAGAAAAAAACCCTTGACCTACAAAATTAAACTCACATAAACAAGGGTTAGAAGGTTGGGTTCACCAATGTAGACAAAAGGAAAATCATTTTGAAATCTTATTAGATTTAATATTAAGATTTTTACCATCCTTAATGAAGTTACCTGTAAAACACACACACATGCAAGACAAATACTCTAATCTAAACAAACATACATATTAACAAGGATTCACTCCATTTTTCTTCTCAATCTCGCATGAGAATGCAAGATTTTGAAGCATTTGACTATTTGAAGGAATGTTGGTTGATCACTATTGCAACATAACGATATGATAGGGATGATGGAAGAAAACTAGATAGCTCAAAGATGATGAAAGGTTGCATAATGAATTTGACAGAGTAATGGTACTTCAAGAATCAAAATCCCAAATGGCTTGTGAGAGGTCATATTTATAGAGTTTCAATGTGGATGGAGAAGAAGATTTGATAAGATTTGATTTTTGACAAAAGAGGAAATACAACGAGATGGGATAAGATTCTAAGAAGATAGAAAGATTTTGATTTTCTCTTTTAAAGAAAATAAATATTGAAAAAGACGAGCAGGATAATTGATGAATTATCTAATTAAATAAATTAATTAGATACACACGAGTTTCAATTTTAGAAAGAAAGCGAGAAGATATTTTAAGATTTTATTAATTAAATAAATATTTGATTTATTTAATTAATGTTGGATTTATGACTTCATTAATTATTATAATTAACATTAGAAGAACGAAGAGATTACAAATAGAAATGATTTAATTAATTAAAAAATATAAATTATTTAATTAACATTAGAAGAATGAAGGGATTATGAATGAAATTAGTCAAATAAATAAGATTTATTGAACTAATTAGATGATGACATGGGTACCTAGGGAAAAACATGCTACAAGATGTCTAAATGATGTAATGTCATGACAAAGTATCGTAAGAGGACATTTTTGGGTGCCTACAAGAATTTTATCCTTCATGGAAAAAAAGTTATGTTGTATACGGTGAGCGTCACTCCTTAAAAATGTTGTTTGCTGAAAAAAAGCTAGTTTTCGAAGGAGATGGAAAAAGAAGTGCAATTTTATTCCAAAAATTTTGAAAAAATATATTTAGAATCTATAGACAAGACGCCACAAATCACTAGTTTGCATCATCTTCAAATTCCTCACGGTTTAGCCGCTATAGGAGCTTGAAAGTGAAGATTTAATTAAAAAAAATCAGTTCAGTGTCTAGTTTGCTCAAAAATTGTAAACCAGTATTGTGGGATCACCCCTCGACATATACAACCAATAACCTGTATCCATGACATTAATGACAACAACAACCAGTTGATAACCAATTGACCAGTTGACATCAATGACACCACCTTCATTCTTGCAACAATATAACAATATAATAATGATAATGCGACTTAATTAAGAGTTAAGGTAGCATATGGCTAGGGGAATAACATACCCCCTCTTTAAAAAGGCATTATCCTCAATGATAAATTTTTCTTTTTGATTTTCTTCATCTATTTTATTGCTTCTACTTCTTCTTCTGTGGCTTCTTGTGTTAGAGTAAAGGTCTTAACTTAATTATGTTGATTAAGTTACCTTTATTCCCTTCTTAAGATTTCACGTTAGTTTGCATAAAGTGACATTTAATAATTATATTAATTATTAAATATTTTCCTATTAGGGCTTCTATTAGGGTTTTATTAGGGTTTGCATGATCTCTTTTTTATAAGGATTGATCCCATTGTATTTCATATCAATTCATTCTCTCATTCTTTCTGATATATACATTTTCAGTTTTCAGAGAACCCTTGCTTGTTTGTCTCCATCTCTTCTTTTGTGACAGGTTATTTGCATGTAGGTGATCTTTGGGGTTTGTGAAGTTGTATTTTCTCAACTCCTATATGGTATCAGAGCTCTTATGAAGTTGTATTTTCTCAACTCCTACATGGTATTAGAGCTCCACTCCTGCTGCTTCTTGTTCTTGTTTTGAAGATTTTTGGAGCTTCAAGGGTTTGGGGTTTGTTTTCTTGATCCAGGGCATACCTGCAATTTTGAAGCATTTTCAGCTCAAATGGACCTTGTCATTGCATCCGCAGCGGTCCAAAACCCCTAAATCGAGTGTTCATTCGTCCATTTTGGACAAAGTCGAAATTCGTGGCAAATTTTTTTTAGGGTTTTATTAGGGTTTGCATGATCTCCTTTTTATAAGGATTGATCCCATTTTATTTCATATCAATTCATTCTCTCATTCTCTTTGATATATACATTTTCAGTTTTCAGAGAACCCTTGCTTGTTTGTCTCCATCTCTTCTTTTGTGACAAGTTATTTGCATGCAGGTGATCTTCGGGGTTTGTGAAGTTGTATTTTCTCAACTCCTACATCTTGTTCTTGTTATTATTATTTGTCTTGTTCTTGTTCTACTTTTTTTCTTTTTATTATTCTTTCTCTTGTTCTTGTTCTTATACTTCTTGTTCTTTTTCTTTTTTCTTCTTGTTTTTTGCTACTTTTTGTTGTGAACAAGTTCTTAAAAAGCAATTTTATAATAAATCACTTAAATAAAATCCAAATACTTTGACATTTATATCATAAATTATTAGGACCTAGATCACAATTACCCAAAAACTTATCCAAGAAATAATCTTATTTTTAGCCTTGACAATAAATTTGTTGGAAAAACCGATTCTGTAATAAATCACTTATTTTAGCTTCAATTCCTCTAAAATCCAAACTATAAATGATTCGATGAATTCTTAAAAACCCCTTTAAAAATAAAGAAAAAAATCTCCTAGATCTAAGAGATATGTTCTTCCCAAAAACTTTGGTGGAAATCCTAATTTTCTAATAAATCGCTTAAGTTGACTTTAATTTCCTTAAATTTTTTTTATTATAGATGCCTCTATATATTATTGAAAAATAATTTCAAAATCACAAAAAAATCATTTAGATCTAAGAGATATGCTCTTCCTAATAAAAACCCTAATTCTATAATAAATCGCTTAATTTGGCTCCAATTTCTTTGAAGCTTTTACTTTAGATACCTTAATATATTCTTGAGAAAACCTCCAAAAGTTAGGAAAAAAATTACAAAAAATTGAGAGATACATGTGCTTCAAAAAATGATTTCCAAAATTGAAAATATGACTTGCCTTCACAAGGCTAAGATCATGCTTTGATACCACTTGTTATGAAATAACTTGCACAAGAGATGAATATAATATGAAATATGTTGCAAATACTTGATAATAATATGCTACTTTGAGGGGGCAACCTCCTAATCCACTTTGAGGGGGGTACCTCCATTAGTATTCAACAAAAACATAATACTCAATATGATGAAAAAATTAACCTATAAGTCATATATATACCATACTTATGCCAAGGATATCACAATGTTAACTTAGATAACAACACATAGGCCCTAGGTTTCCCTAAAAAACTAAATACAATATAATAATAATAATGTGACTTAAATAAGAATTAAGGTATCCACAAGAAGAATACTAATAACCCAATGCACACTATAGGGTTAGGTACATAGCACTCACATACCATCTTGGAATCAAGTACATCATATGTTAGAATAGGAGTTGTTCCACTAGAAACTCATACCTCTGAATATCTTGTGGCATATCTAGTAAAGATCCAGTAGTGGTCATAACACCAACAACTTTGTTGTTGAGGTGAGGAACCTATTCAAAATAGATGTGGTTGAAGTAATTTTTGAAGCTATGATACATGCATTTATAGGGGAGAAGCTTATCATATTTTGTTTGATACTCATTTTTGAAATATTTGATGATAAGTTGGGAGTCCCCATATACTCGTAGTTGAGTGATGATCCATTGAATGATAATTTTTAATCCTATAATCAAAGCCTCATACTCTAACATGTTGTTGGTGTAAGGAAATGCCAATTTGAAAGATTATGGGATGAATTCACTTGGTGGAGTGATGAAAAGGATGTCTGATCCTAAAACATGTTGTGTATAGGACCCATCAAAATAGAGCTTCCATAATAGTTCCTCATCGACCATAAAATTGACTCATTAGGAGAATGTGTCACCAACATATGTGTATCTGTTAGGGGGGACTCTAATTCATAACTTGGTCCTCAATGGATTTTTTGTCCACATATTCAATGTCAAATTCACTGAGAAATATGACCCACTTAGCCATTTTTCCTATAAGGGAAGTCCTTGAGAGAAGATATTTAAGTGGGTCTACCTTGGAAATGAGCTTTTTTGATGACTAAGCATGTAGTGACAAAGCTTTTGAGAGATAAATACCACAACTAAATATGATTTTTCCATAGGGGTGTAATTAAGCTTGTAACTCATTAAAGTGTGAATACTATAACTTATACAACTATTTCCTTTTTGGTATCATCATGTTGAGCTAGAAGTGCAACCACTGCTACTAATGTTACAAAGATATACAATAAAAGGGGTTTTCTTGGAAAAGGAGGCATGTGTACATGTGGTTATGTTATATATTCCTTGATTAGTCAAAATCTTGCTAACAATAACTATCCGATTGAAATGTGACATTCTTGCAAAGTAGATGGGAAAAGGGTTGATAGTTGTCTACAAGTTATACAATGAACTATCAAATGGTTTGGAGCTTGCCTTGGAGGATACATATTTGTTTGAGTGTCTTATGTGGAGGAATTTATATGATAGATTTGACCTTTGTTGGATCTACCTCAATTCCTCTACGTGAGGTGATGAAGCCTAATAATTTTCTAGAGGTGACACCAAAGACACACTTCTTGGGATTAGGTCATAGTTGGTATTGCTCGAGGTGATCAAAATATGTTCAAGAACATGGGGATTTTCTTTGCTTATATTTGATTTCCCTAAGAGATCATCCACACAATATTCCACTGTGTCATGAAAGAGATCATGGAATATGACTATCATAGCTCTTTGTTATGTAGCTCTTGCATTTATGAGACCAAAGGGCATGACCTGATAGAAAAAGGTTCCCATGGTGTGATAAAATTTTCTTTACATGTCAATCCTTTGTAGCTATGTGAATAGGATTATACCTTGAGATTCCATCCATGAGGGATAACATTGCATTCCCAACTATAAGATCCACAATGATATTGATATTTGGAAAAGGAAATCCATCCTTGGGATAAGCCTTGTTGAGGCCTTTGAAGTTTGTACAAAAATGGATGCCCCCATTTATCTTAGCAACTAGTACAACACTGGATACCCACTCAAGATAATCAATTGGTCAAATGAAACCCACCTTGAGAAGCTTTTTCAATTATGCTTTAACTAAGAGGCTAATTTGAGGGTGCATATTTCTTAACTTTTTCTTGACATGTTTCAAGTATCAGGATACACCACTATATGATGGACCGCAAATGATGGATATAATCTAGGAATGCTAGCATAAGACTATGAAAAATTCTTATACCCCTTATGTAATATTTATGAGATAATATGTTATTCTTCATATAAGAGGGTAGTTACTATATATGTGATTTTGGGTTCAAAATTTATGCTCAAATTGATCTCTTGGGTATTTTTGATCAAGATTGTAGATATTTTTGTTCTTTCAAAATCCATAAGGGGAAGATTGAGTTCCTCATATTCGGGTGCCTCTAAGAGGTTTTTACTCAAAGATATGTCCTTTATTTTTACTTTTTTCTAGATTAGATAGTGCCTTTGGAGGTTTTCACTTTGAGATATTTTATTTTTCTTTTGATTTTTTTTTGCGACTAAGGAATTCATCTTCCCCAAAGTATGTAACATTGTTCAATTTATAGAAAAAAAATGATTTATGCTCACCAAGAGGGATGTCATCACGAAGCCCCATAAACTCAAGGAAGACCTCATAATTTTGAATATATTAAGAGTCCAATGGAGCCTCATTGGTCCTAATCTACAAGTTCAGGATAACTGAGTGGGAAGTTGATGGTAAGGATGACATGATTGGTGAAGAGTGGGGAGATGTAAAAATCATTGAAAGAGGCTATGATAATGTTATTAACGATATTATCCACATCATCAAAAGTTACCTCATCATCTTCAAAGATTTTAATTATTTTTTAGGCTATACTTTTGGAGGTATATATCCAAGTCCTCTTTGATTGGGATTGGTTGGAGGACTAGTGGGTTTCCTAATTCCTTTCTCATTGAGGCCTAAGCATTTCCCTTGATGATCCATGTTTTGGCTCATATGAAGAGGAATAGGAATTTTTTCTCACAAACATTGAAGAGTCTCTTTTGTAGTTGATTCTTTCTTATACAACCATTGGTTCATATCCTCTTCAATTTTCTCATCTTCTAATGTGCTTGGTGATTGAAAGATAACATATCCATAATCTTTAACTATTGGTGCATGTTGAGATTTTCATTGAGAGGGAGGACAATATGAATGAGAAGAAAAAGGCATTATACCGATGTGAAATGCATCATGCAACTCATATTCTTTACAATATTTTCTGGAATGATCTTGATATTGGAAATTAGGGGATTATGAATGGTAAATGCAATGGACGAGGAGGCTAAAGTGTTAGGGTTTCAATATAAGATGACTTCTAATTTGTGTTGGAAGTTGCAATATTAGTACTTGGGAAATGATGATATTGCTGATAAGAAGCTTCCAAAGATTAACAATATTTAGAGGGATGTGGATCAACATAAATTATGACTTCAATTCCATATGTGGGGATTTAACATATTGGTGATAACTGGATTGAACAACTGACATAACATGAAGCCATGTATAGTCGAGGATAAGATTGCATGGGAGGTCAAGATCAATGACATGGCACATAGTGTATTGCAATGTTGGACCCACTTGTATAGGTAAGCATATAGTACATTTTAAATCTCTCTTTGCATTGTCATATGCTTTGATGGTGACAACTTGAGGCTCTAAATCCATATAGTTGAATATCTTAATTGTTTAATGAACTTCAAGGTACATAAATTTAAGGTAGATTCATTATCAAGTAAGACTTGTTTTACCTTATGTTTTTCTATGAGGACTTGAATTTGTAAAGCCTTATTATGAGATGGGTCAATTGGAGGCATGTTGTTCTGGTTAAACACAAGTTGATAGGTGGCAGAGGGGTGATCCCACAATACTGGTTTATAATTTTTGGCCAAACTAAACACTGAACTATTTTTTTCTAACTAAATCTTCACTTTCGAGCACCTATAGCGGCTAAACTGTGAGGAATTTGAAGATGATGCAAACTAGTGATTTGTGACAAATGTCTGTAGATTCTAAATATATTTTTTCAAAATTTTTGGAATCAGATTGCACTTCTTTTTCCATCTCCTTCGAAAACTAGTTTTTTTCAGTAAACACCATTTTTAAGGAGTGATGCTCACCGTATGCAACATAATTTTTTTCCATGAAGGATAAAATTCTATTTTTTTTGAATTTAGATTTATAACTACGATATCTAGTGCATGGAATTAGTTTCATGGCATTTCATTGAATATTTTTTCCTTAATCAAGTTTCAAAATCAAACAATTTATAATTCAGACATAGACAGATCATATACAACATAACTCTTTTTGTATGTATCAAAATTCATTTTTTTGTTGGATTAAGGACATCAATATTTAGTGCATTGATATATATTTTTTTGTTTGATAATCTGCTATTTTTTCACTTGTGCAGAACATAGAGCTTGATTTTCGGTGAAAAACCTATGTTTAATCAAACTAAAAAAATAAATACATAATAAAACCAAAACATATTAAAAAATATATATTCGTTGGATAGCTCGTTTCGAGGACTACCATTATCCAGTTGGGTTTGTGAAGTCTCCATTTTCATCCTCAACTTGAGCTTCGAAGGCAAAAAATTTGGAGATTTTTGGTGCTAGAGGGGGAGAAGTGGGGAAAAGGGGGGTTCGAGCAAACCCCCTTTCCACAAAGCTTTCCTTTTGGTTTTTTATCGAGAATGGTGGGACCCAACATTTAATGGGTTCACTCGAAGGGGGGTTCTTTTGGATTCACTCGAACCAAATGTTCATTCAAATCCCCACAAACCAATTTTTTTCCATGGAGGCATTTTTTGCAATTTTCCTTCCTCACTGGAATTGTAAACTAGTTTTGTGGGTTTACCCAAAGAGGTGGTCCACAAGTGCTTGGAATTGTTTAGGGTCAATTTCATTAAGAACTTGTGATTCTTGCAACACTTGATCCAATATTTCTCTATGGGTGGGGGATAATTTGAGAAGTTCTAAGATGGATATTTGTGTTGGAGTTTTCCCAAGATGCTTAAAGAGATTGTATTGAGAGCTTTGGGAGGATGAAGTGGATGGTCTTAAGACAATAAAATTTCCATGTCTAGTAGTGACAACATATTTAGGTTCTTGGCCTCGATTTTGATGGTTGCAACTTGTGAGGGAACATGAGAGATGCACCCTGAAACATTATCATAGTTATGGGGGACTATTGTAATTGATATGATTGATGTAGTTATTTTGGGTACCTCCTTGGTTGGGGTTAATGGACAAAGATGGATTGCCTTGGGAATGTTTTGGGCGTAGATCTTGGTATATTCCTAGTTGAGCATTAGGTGAGGTGGATGAAGATCCCTTTATCTCTATATCTCCATGATCAATGAGATCTTCGATGTAATTTTTTAGCTTCATGGATTTATTGGTGGCATGTCCTTTAATCCTATGGTAGTCACAATATTCATTTTCTTTGTACTTTGGTTTAGACTCATCAAAGATTTTTGTCATTGAAAATGTGACCATGTTTGCTTGTTTAAGTTTATTGAACACAACATCTATTGGTTTCTCAAGTGGTAAATTTTCTTTTAAAATTATTTTGGGGTTTTTTATTTTAATTGACTTTGAAAGATTAAAATTGTGTTGATTTCACAAGATGTGTTAGCATTTAACATGTTCATTACTTGCACATGTTTGATATCGATGACTCCATCACCATCCTATAAGAAGTGTTTAAAAGGGTGGTAGATTTCCAACCATCAACCAACTATAAGATGAAATGGTTAAAAGGTTGGTTAATTAATTAGAATTTAGACGGTGGTCAAATCGTTTTAGTGATGACTTGGGTTTTACAAAGAAATGGGTGAAAAATATCTACGAGATCTCGACCTTGGGTGGGGAATGTTAACTAGAGTGGAAAATCTTTCAAAGCAATAACACCCACGCACTGCAAGAAGACATCGATTTTTCCCCACGCTTGTTTGTACTTTCTTAGAGACTAATGACAAACAATTATTGAACGATATTATGTTGGACCAATGGAAAACCACCAAACGAAGAATGCATGTGAAAAATAGTCCTATTTTGGAAGCTTGTTCTAGTTTTTCCTCATGCTTTGAAGCAGATGCCTTCCAGCCAAGGAAGAAATCTCCAAATCTAATTTGTGCTTCTTGTCAAGATTCACCTCAGACAACTTTGAAAACTAGAAAAATCTAGTTATCTTTGTGAACAGACGAGCAGACAGCTTTCTATCACTTCAACCAAAGTTTGATTACAATATCATTGAAGTTTGATTTCTGAATACAGTTCTTTTTTCCATCGAAGCTTTTGACAAGACATAATTATGCCATCATTTGACAATCTTTATTAAAGTTTGATTTGTGAATGCAATTTTATTGCACCAATGTTTGATAAGACATAATTATGTAATCCTTGGATGATTACCAGTAGAAGTAACGGTGTCATTCTCATTCTATTATTTCACTCATTTTGGTTAATTGCACATGTTGCTGAGGTGTAATGGGTTCCCTGAATTCAACCCTTGCATCCACAGCTAACATGGTCCGACCAAAAGAATTATAAAGAAGAAAACTAACAGGGAGGGTAGTTGTTGAAGAAAAGCAACACGGCAGGATGTACTTGTTAGAACAAAAGATGAAGGCATGGAAATATTCTTATGCATTGTGTGGAACAATTTTCCTTTTTGTTGTTTCTGTGATGTACATGACCTCCAATAGCGAATTTTATGTAGACAGTGGGTCTTTTGTACCTGGTAATTGTCAGGGAAAGCGGATCTACATGTACAATTTGCCGGAGAAATTTAATACTTTGCTGCTGAAAAATTGCAGTGGGCAGATCGTTCCGTGGCTCAATTTTTGCCCACACGCCCAACATGACGGTTTTGGAAGCGCAATATCTAACCACAGCGGGTGGTTTGCTTCAGATTTGTATATGGTGGAGGTCGTTTTTCACAGGAGGATGATGGAATATCCCTGCCTGGTGGAGTCCATGGAGGAGGCGGATGCGTTTTATGTGCCATATTATAGCGGTCTGGATGCGTTGCGGTTTCTGTACGGGTCTGACAGGGGCCGGGCGGGTGAGCACGGGTCAGAGCTCGTGGCGTGGCTTGAGGACAACGGCGGGTCGAGGTTGAGGAGAAAGGGAGGAGCGGATCACTTTGTTGTCACAGGTCGGACCGTGTGGGATCTGTGTGCAGCTACCCCCGGGTGGGGCACGGGTCTGCTGGAGCTCACGCCTTTAGAGAATGTAACTGTGCTGTGCGTGGAGGGGAGAACGTGGGTCGCCCGTGAGCAAGCTGTTCCTTACTTGACGTCGTTTCATCCCGCCTCCGTTCAAGACCTGAGGAGATGGACGGGCAGGGTCGGGTCGACGGAGAGGCTTTTTTTGTTCTCGTTTGTCGGCGGGGAGCGCAGATCGGTGGGGTTGAGGCAGGCGATCATACAACAGTGTAAGAATTCTTCAAAGTGTGATTTTTTGAACTGTGGGGAGATCAAGTGCAGTCACAGGCCGATCGCGGTTATGGAAAAATTGTTGAAGGCGGATTTTTGTTTGCAGCCGCCCGGTGACTCGCCCACCCGGCGTTCCACATTCGATGCCCTGATTGCCGGGTGTATTCCGGTCTTTTTCAGGAACGACTCTGCGTATCAGCAGTATACGTGGCATCTTCCTACGGCTACGGATTCGTATTCGGTGTTTATTCTGGAAGAAACAGTGGTGCATGGAGAGGTGCGAATTGAGGATGTGCTGAATTCCTTTTCGGAAGAGAGGAAGAGGAAAATGAGAGAGAATATTGTTGGAATTATTCCGCAGTTAATTTACATGAGCGGTGGAGCTTCTCACGGAACTGTGAAGGATGCTTTTGATGTGAGTTTAGAGGGCGTTCTTCGTAGAGCTGGGCAAGCCAATATTACAATTCAATAACTTCACTTCAATTTAATTTGTTTCTTTTTTATCAATAAAGATTATTCTTTGTTTACTATGCTTGTGGCTTGTGGGATTTCTTTCAACATATCAATCAGTCTTCTTAATTGGATTGATTTGATATCTGTAGATTAAAAAAATATTCTCTGATGTATTAAGAATTTTGAGATTTGAACTAGGATCTTGCTCTCATGAAAGGCTTATCACGATGCGGGCTCAAATCTAGAGTAGGTAATTTTAATTAGATAAAATCCTAGATCTAAGAGAGAGGACTAAAATACTATGTGTGTTATAAACTTATTGGATATATATAATTAATTTAGTATTATCTTAGATGAAATTTGGAAACTTGCTTTCTGCAAATAAAGAATATGAAAATTTGTCTTTCACATCGAAAAAATTTGGAATCTTGCCTTTCGTAAGAAAGAATCACTTCCAATCCAATTTGTTCCAAATTTGTTTTGCTTGGAATTTATAGTTATAATGTGCTTTTTATTTTAATTTTTTTTCACTGATGTGCTTGGGGTGCTGATAGGCATGTTGCCATTGAAGGTTCCTCCTCTTGATGTAATGTAACTAGTATCTAAGTAATTGAGACAAAAAATATTGAAATAAGTGAGAGGGGATAATCAACTCTTATATAATTTATGACATCACGTGTTGTCAACTTTGACTTCTTTGACCAACTAATGCACTATGATATAAAACTAGAAATTGACTTTTAGAAATGGAACAATAATTAGAAGCTTGTGATAAAGTTTTACTAAGATTTCTAACATCTTGGATAAGGTTATTCCTATAGTGTGGTCTCAAGACACTTCGCTCCCACATGGTTATATCCATTAGTGATATTCATCTTTAAGATCTATCGAATATGTTCACCTTTGCATGTACACATGTTTTAGAAGTTGACGGTGCTATAAAGCATCATTGGGGCTTGCTATAGACAAAAAGAAGAGAAAATATTTTCTTGATAGTAGTCAAACCCCATGGCTAATGTAACAAGATAAAAAAGCATGTTAAAGAGAGAATGTAAATGTTGATGCAATTGAGACTAATTAAAAGATATTAATATTTTATTGTTAGTACAAACTAAGAAGATATCCTTAAATATAAATTCTAAACACACTATAACTCAAGATATTTAACACATAAATTCGTAAGTAGCAATCATATTCCTAAAAACCAACTTAAAAATCAAAATATTTAAAATTTAAACTGAACCAATCTTATTCTATACTAATCAATTTAATATGTCAAAATAATAATTCATAACTAAAATTAATTTATAAATGAAATTAAATATTAAAACCATATCCTTCAAATACACATAAATAATATAAATAAATAAAACATACACTTTTATCTTTTGTGATAATTAATATTAAATATTTGACTGTATCACCCCTTCATAGCATCTCTAATATCATTAATTCATTAGAATTGAAAATGATCAAATTAATTAAGTGATGACTTGGGTATGTAGAGGGTTTTCCATTAGAATTGAAAACAATCAAATTGTTTAAGTGATGACTTGGGCAGTATGTAGAGGGTTGTCCAAAGAATTTAAAATAAAGGTGGAAATTTTTATCTAGAATGGAAGATTTTTTAAAACATATATATAGCTACACAATGCATGTAAAAATATTATTTTTCATGTTTGTTTTTATTCTCTTAAATATTAATAATAAACAATTAATAAATTAATGTATTTTAAATTAATGGTGAAAAGATTTAATTATTAAAAGACTAATTTAATTAGTTGAATATAATTGGTGAAGGTGATGATATATCTTAATTACACCATCTTCCAAGATTCAAATATGTAGGAAGTACAATAAATAAGAGTTGGATTGGATCATGTCTTGGAAAAAATTGACAAAGTGAGAATCAATGATATCAAATTTTCACAATCCATACTATAAATTATTCAATTGATTTCTGGATTTGATTATGTAGAATTTTTTGCATCAACGTTTTGGATCACACTCTGTGATCCATCATCAGGATGAAAACAAGAGAGAAAAAGTAGAAAATAAATGGTTGCAGACCAAGACCAACATTAATAGACCAGTGAAGGGAGAGAAGGTTATACAAGAACCAAGAAGACAAGACAAAAAAAATTGTAAAATTAAAAAAAAGGAGGTTACCAAATTAAGAAAAAAAAAGAGGGAAAAAAAGAAAAGAAAAAGACTAAAAAAACCATAAAAGTAACAGAAACAACCAAGAAAAAGGTGAGAGAAAGAATAAAAATAATTATATAAAAAAAAAAGAATAAAAAGAAAATATTAAGAAAATTATAAAAGACTAAAAACAATGAAATTTACTAATCAAAAAGAAAGAAACACAAGACAAAATCCAAAACACCAAAAGAATTAAAACAAAAGAACTAATAAATAACAACAAAAAAAACAGCAAAAGAAAATATAAAAAATTTAAATACACAAAAATGAAAAAAAAGGCTCACTATAAATAAAGAAACTCAAGAAAAATAGAAACTAAAAACCAAAATAAAAAATTGAAAGTATAAAATAGATTAAAGAGATTAAAGTGAGAATCCTTCACTCCTTTACTCCAACTCAAAAAATATTATTCATGCTGATAAAACTCTTTCCAAACAACTTAAACTCGTACTCCAATACCAACAAATTCCTAAAATTATTATTATAAAAAGAAGAAAAGAAAAAAGCATAACATGTGAAACATAGGCATTTTGGAAGTTTGTTCCAATTTTTCCTCAATGCTCGTACAAGAATCAATCGCCTTACTTAAATTGTCCTCCAGTCACGAATTACCCGCCAATACTTTAAAAAAAGTAAACCAGATGATGTTGTCGACGACTTTACTTCACATCAACCGAAGTTTAATAACATTATTATAATTTGATCTCTACATAAAATTTTAAATGCACCAAAATTTGATTAGACATATAATCCGATCGTGGTGATTGCAGTGACAAGCCAAGGTGTCATTCTCACTTTAAATTCATTTTATAGACGCTTTTTATTGTAGAGCATAAGTTAGGTGCTTCTTTCATATTGGGAATACAAGGTGTCCCATATACTATAAGTCGTATGTAGACCCAAAAATAGAACGCCTGGTATCGTGGACTATAAAAGGACCTTTCCTTTCCTTTCATCTATAATCTACCCAATGGACACCTGTAGAGACATACTCGTTACAGAGAACAATGGATTGGCAGGATCTATCTAAGATCAAGTCATGGAAATATTCTCATGAATTGCTTGTGGAGTGCCAGGCAAATGGATTCATGAGCTAAATGTTGGTTTTCAGGTTTGGATCAGAGTGTTTTGGGATTTTTTCAAAGAAAGACGGTAAATCAGAAAAGATTTTACATCATTCACAAATTCATTTTTATTATCTGATATTGGTGATATTGGAGCATACGATTATATTGATATCTTTTCAATTGAGAGTCAAACATTAAATGCTATTCATTTCCACTCTTACAATCTTGACCTTATCTCTTACATCATATATAAAAGTTTGAACTTTAATGAACGGTATAATCAATGAACATATCATTACCCTTACCAATCATATATGAAACTTTTTATCCCAATCCATATAACACTTACTGATTGCACAAATAATAAATAAAAACTTTATTTTAAAATAGAAAAAACTAACGTTAACAGCTGAACCTTTAAATCTTAAAAGCTCATAAATGTGATTTCATCTTAATGTTTAAGATTTTAAAAAATATGTTAAAATAAAAAAAACATAAGATGGAGAGATTCCGTATCAGGGCACTTCTTAAATAGATTTTTGATATATTTGGACGCCTTTATTTTTATATGTAATTGTTTCATCAAAAATAGAAAAGAACTCCACGAACAGCTTTTAACTATATTACCTAAATGTAATCCCTTTTAGCATTTTAGTGTATTGGAGGAGAAATAAATCGAGAGATCGTTAATGAATAAATTGGTAGTCACAAGTTAATTTTTTTAAAATTGGAAAAAAGCAAATGAAATTATATAGAATGAAACAAAGTTACAATTTTATGAATTTAGAAAGTATCAATTGAGACTTTATTTTGTGGGTGGATTTAGAAAGGTATTTTTATATTGTTTTTATGTTTTGAGTACTTATTTTAATTAGATTGTTCTTTATGGAGTAACAAGTTTATAAGTGATATATTCTTGAATTGAATTTAGCTCATAATTTTATTTAGTTTGTCTTCATCATTGTTCATGTTTTGATAGGTGAATATGGCCATAGGAATCATACTGTTCTATAATAATATAATAAATAAATTTATAATTTTGAATGGCTAATCCCATGGAGGGCCCATAATCCAAACCTTGTAGGGTGACATTCAATAACATTTCTTTTAGATTCTTGTGTGTTGTTCATGCCTCTTCCTTCATATCAATATCTTCACCAAAATTCAAGTAAAAAATTATAACCTTGAATGCAAAATACAAGTTCAGTCCTTATGTTGGAGCTACACTACATTCAACTTTAAGGAATTCAATTCCTCATTTCACCATGTTAATTTCCTCTACACTTCATTTTGGCTCACCATCAAGATAACAATGGGACCCAAGGACTAGTTTATGGTAGATTGATGATCAACCAAACCCCATCACTAGAGTGAAAACCAAGACCAATCATGACATTATTCAAAATGGCCTTCAAACCCCATGTCCACCTCAACTTCATTAGAGCTTTAGCTATAGTCAAGTAATGACATTTCTGGCTTCCTTGCCTTGAGAAAGACCTCTACAACATTGAAAAAACATTAGTGACAACTTTGTAGTAGTGGGAAGTGGAGATGAAACTCATCCAAAGTGTCTTTTATTGCATGGAGAATGATGATTACCCTAGTCGAGAAGATTTTTTTAACCTAAAATTTGAAATTTCACTAAGAAAATCAATTTGCATTTTATTTGCCATTAACCACACCATAGTATCCATTGAAAATATCACTAACACTTTGAGACTAGGGAGGTAGCAAGGCATTTTTTATATACCTTGAATATGGCTTCTAGATGATTATTGCAATGATCAATCATGTACTCTTCGACTCCTACTAGTATATGCTCTAGTTTGAAATGAGTCGAACATAGTATTAACTCAAAGTCTATGAATTTTCATTGTATAATCATTGGAAGTTACACAAAATATTTAGCATTTCACTAGAGCATTCACATTGAAACATTTACTTCTCTATAGATATGGTTAATTAAGTGTGAAATTTTATTTATCTTCTAAAAGGGGTCAACATTGATAAATAGTATTATTTATTTTCTAGACCGGAGGGCATTCCCTATGAATGAAATTGATTATAATTAAAGATCCTCCCTCAATGCACACTCAACCTAGATAGAAGTGTTTGCAAGTTTCAAGTTTGAGAACAAAGGCTTGGGCTTCTACCTCATTATTAGTTATTGACTTGATTTTTTTGCTACTATCCCCATGAACTCCATCACAATCTCTAATTATACATCCTACCCTTGAGTAGCCAATATCACCTCTAGAAGCCTCATCAAAGTTGAACTTGTGCAAAAATTCAAGAGGGGGTCCATTTGACCCTTACTTGGATTTGAAATTTTAATAACCCTAGTCACCAAATATATAGAGGTATTATTACTAATGTTTAAGAACTACTTTTGATCTCTAAATATTCACTTTGCCACATTAGTTTGAATTCACAAGTGGATTTGAACCTCAGACTATTACATCATAAAATATAAATTAAATCTTAGTAAAATTTTCTTTCTATTCGTTATGGGTAGAAGCAACACATATTTGTATGAATTTGTGTGCTATGTTATTTTTAAATACATTACATATTTAAATTTAGAACTATAAGGAATTAGTGAAAAAAACCAGGAAGTGAAAGCATCATAATTGCATCACAATTATATTATTAGCTTGCATTATCATCTTACGCATAATACATGTTGGCATGTTGTCTTTGATCTTTATTCATAATCATTAAATCAACTTTTCTAAGGACTTGACCAAAGTAGAACAAAATCTTTGCCCAACAAGTTCTGAAATAGTATCTCTTGACACCATCCCACTTTAAACTTAGGTATAAAGAATCAAGGGACATCTACTACATTGGTCAATTCCCTTATAATTCACTTCTCATCCATGTTTATTTTTGCATGTAAGGTTCACTTATGTAGGCATAAGATTTAGGTTCACAAGCACAATAATAACTAGAGAAAATATAATATATATATAGATTTTGAGGCATTCTTTCAATAATGTCTTATCTTTCTACATATTGGTAAATTAACTCATGAAATATTATGTACTAATATTCCTCCATAGTATTTTGAGCTAAGTATTGTAAATTTAAGTTTCATAAATTCAATTATGCATTTAATTCTTCTAGTCCTAACTCTAAATTCTATGATTTTATTATCCTTTAATTTTCCTTAGGATATTTATGTGAGGTATATACTTATTTCCCAAAAATTTATTTGACAAACTCAAAACTCCTACACAACTTAGAGTTTTGACCTTAAGACTTATTTGTTCTTTATTGGGTCTCAATTTTTTTTTGTTTGATCAAATATTTTATTTTTAGATATTAGTACTTCTAGATTACCATTAACTTAGATGATTCCTTATTATACATGTTCTCCAGGGTTTTAATTTTCATTAGGTGATCTTTTTTACGTCACATCTTATCTACCCTTAATTTGAACCCTCAAGTTTTATTTTCTGATTTATTTATAGATTTGATTATTGAATGACAAATATTGAGAGTGAGATTTCTATGATTGAATGTGGATACAAGATACATTGAAGAACTTAAACAAAACTAAAACAATCTTTAAATAAATAAATAAAAAAAATTCTAAATTAAAATAAAATAACTTTTAAATAAATAAAATAATTATATTTCTAAATATTTTTAGATAGATATATTTATATATTTAAAATTAGTTGAGATATTGAATGATTGAAATTAAATACTAAAACTGTACATACGAATGACACAAAATTTTAAAAAGTCAAAAATAGAAAACATATACTTTTATCTAGTTAATATTAAATATTTTCCTCTATCGTCATTTCATAGCATCTATATTATCATCAACTAATTAGAATTTAGAAGTTGTTCAAACCATTTTAGTGATGACATAGGTAATGGGGAGGGAGTTTTCTTTATCTCTATGTCGTTTCATAGCATCTATGTCCTTTTATTATTTTTTTATTTTTCCCTAGAATATTTATGTGAGGTATATTTATTTCTCACACATTTATTTGACAAACTCAACATTCCTACACAACTTAGGGTTTTGACCTTAAGATTTATTTGTTCTTTATTGGGTTTCAAAATTTCCTTGTTTGAAATTGAATATTTTATTTTTAGATATTAGTACTTAGATTACCATTAACTTAGATGCTACCTTATTATACATGTTCTCTAGGGTTTTAATTTTCATTAGGTGATCTTTTTTACATCACATCTTACCTACCTTTAATTTGAACCCTCAAGTTTTATTTTTTGATTTATTTATAGATTTGATTATTGAATGAAGGATATTGAGAGTGGGATTTCTATGCTTGAATGTGGATACAAGATACATTGAAGAACTTAAACAAAAATAAAATAATTTTTAAATAAAAATAAAAAATAAAATAATTCTAAATTAAAATAAAATAACTTTTAAATAAATAAAAGAATTATATTTCTAAATATTTTTAGATAGATATATTTATATATTCAAAATTAGTTGATATATTTAACCAATGAAATTAAATACTAAAACTATACGTATAAATGACACAAAATTTTTAAAAGTTAAAAATAGAAAACATATACTTTTATTTAATTAATATTATATATTTGTCTCTATCATGGTTTCATAGCATCTTTATTATCATTACTTATTAGAATTTAAAAGATGGTCCAATCATTTTAGTGATGACCTAGGTAATAGGGAGAGTTTTCTTTATCTCTATGTCCTTTCATAGCATCTATATTATCATTAATTAATTAGAATTTAGAAGATGGTCAAATCATTTTAGTGATGACCTTGGATAATGCATTCTTTCATAACATGTATATTATCATTAATTAATTAGAATTTAGAAGATGATCAAATCATTTTAGTGATGACCTTGGGTAATGCTACTTTCATAACATCTATATTATCATTAATTAATTAGAATTTAGAAGATGATCAAATCATTTTAGTGATGACTTTAATAGTGCAAAGATAACTTCTTCTTTTTTGTCTCTATCATTCTTTCACAACATATGCATTATCAATTAGAATTTAGATGATCGAATCATTTTAGTGATGATCTCAAATAATACGGATATAATTTTTTTGTCTCTATTGTTCTTTCATAACATCTATATTATCATTAATATTAATTAATTAAAATTTAGAAAATGGTAAAATAATTTTAATGATGACCTAGGTAATGCAGAGAGTTTTCCAAAGAAGTTTAAAGTAAAAGATGGCAAATGTTATCTAGAGTTATCTAAAAAGTCTAATGCTAGTTTTGGTGGGAAGGTTTATGTTAGCAAAGAGGCTAAATTTTTTGGAGATGTTACTATACAAGAGGATAAATCAAATTAAATATTAAAACCATATACTTTAAATACACCTTTAAAATAATATAAATAAATAAATAATATATATACTTTTATCTCTTATGATAACTAATATTAAATATTTGATCCTTTCCTCCTTTCATAACATCTCTAATATCATTAATTCATTACAAATGAAAATGATCAAATTGTTTGAGACCCTATCACCCTTTCATAGCATATCTAATATCATTAATTCATTAGAATTGAAAATGATCAAATTGTTTAAGTGATAGACTTGGGTAGTATGTAGAGGGTTTTTTAAAGATTTTAAAATAAAAGTTGAAATTTTTTATCTAGAATGTAAGATCTTTTAAAGCATATATATATATATTATATCTAAAGATCTTATTTTTCATGTTTGTTTTTATCTTTTGAAGAGTAATAATAAATAATTAATAAATGATTGTATTTTAAATTAATGATGAAAATATTTAATTATTAAAGGATTTTAATTTAATTGGTGAGGGTGATGGTATATTTTAATTACGCCATCTTTCAAAATTTAAATATGTAGGAGGTGCAATACATAAGGGTTGGAATGGATTGTGTATGGGAAAAATTTGACAAAGTGAATACCCCTTAATCTTTAACTAACTCAAAAAAAATTGATTAAGGGAGAGGAGCCGATCATGGGCATAGGACATATGAGTCAATAAATTTACACTTAATATCCAACTGTAAAACACTTTAATTCATAAAGTACACAAACTAACCAATCATGTGATGCCACATCAGCGTACCAATAATACCTGACTTAGTGACCCACTATCGGTTGATGACACATTTTGGCTCTTTTTTTGTGGTTTTTGAAAAATGGTCAAAAACATTGAAAAACGTGCACAAATTTCGCTTTAAAAAAAAACAGGGGCTGCCAACAAGACTGTGAAGGGACATGTGCAAAAAAAAATGGTTGACTTAGATGATGTTAACGTGGACACCTCACTCAACATCACCCTACCCACCACCGAATCCTCTCCTTTATTCATAAGATTTAAACTCTTCTCATCCAATTTAAACTAATACTCCCAATACCAACAAATTCCTCAAATTATTTGAAATTATTATTATAAAGAGAAAACAAGAAAAAAAGCATATCATGTGAAAAATAGAAATCTTTTGGAAGTTAGTTCCAATTTTTCCTTAATGCTCCTCAAGGAATCAATCGCCTTACCTAAATTGTCCTCTAGTCACGAATTGCCCGCCACTACTTTTATTGTTGACAACTTTCCTTCACATCAACCGAAGATTTAATAACATTATTATAATTTGATCTGTACATGAAATTTTAAATGCACCAAAATTTGATTAGACATATCATGCGATGGTATGGTGATTGCAGTGACAAGCCAGGGTGTCGTTCTCACTTCAAATTCATTTTAGAGACTTCGTTGTATCCATCACTTTCATTCACATTCATACCTCATCTATAATCCACCCAACAGACACAGCTAGAGACGTACTCGTTAGAAAGAGCACTGGATTGCCACCATCTATTTCAGATCAGTTCATGGAAATATTCTCATGAATTGCTTGTAGAGTGCCTGGTCAATGGATTCATGAGCTAAATGTTGGTTTTCAGGTTTGAATCAGAGAGTTTTGGGATTGAAAAAAAAAACAAACGAGTAAATCAGAAAAGATTTTATATCATTTATAAGTTCATTTTTGTTATCTGATATTGTTGATATTGGAGCATACGATTATATTGATATCTTTTCAACTGAGAGTCAAAGATTAAAAGGTATCTATTTCGAGTCTGTACCAGGTACAATCCCAATCTCATCTCTTACATCATATCTAAAAATTTGAACTTTAATGAAGTGTAATCAATAAACATATCATCACCCTTATCAATCATAAGAAACTTTTTATCCCAATCCATATAACACTTACTGACTACAGATAATAAATAAAAACCTATAAAAAAAACTAACGTTAACAGCTGAACCTTTAAATCTTAAAAGCTCATAAATATCATTTTCATCTTAATGTTTAAGATTTTAAAATTTGGACGCATATATTTTTATATGTAATTGTTTCATCAAAAATAGAAAAGAACTCCACGGACAGCTTTTAACTATATTACCTAAATGTAATCCCTTTTCAATTTTAGTAAATGGGAGGAGACATAACTCGAGAGATCGTTAATGAATAAATTGGTAGTCACAAGTTATAATTTAAAATTTTAATATATTTTTATTTCTATTTTATAGATCTGAAAGTTATCAATTAAGATTTTATCTTGTAAATTTAGAAAGGTATTAATTAAAATTTTATTTTGTGGATTTAGAAAGGTACTGTCTTATATTTGATATAATTTATTGGTTTGGATATTTAATATTTTTATGTTTTGAGTATACATTTTAATTAGGATGTTTTTTATGGAATAACAAGTTTATATGTGATATATTCTTGAATTGAATTTAGCTCATAATTTTATTTAGTTTGTCTTCATTATTGCTCATGTTTTGATAGGTGAATGTGGCTATAGGAACCATACTATTCTATAATAATATAATAAATAAATTTATAGTTTTTAATGGCTAATCTTATGGAGGGCCCATAATCCAAAACCTCGTAGGGTGACATAGTTTCATAACATTGCTTAAGTTATTATATTCTATAATTATGGGGTTAACAAAAAATCCATTACATTTCTTTCAAATTAGTGTGTTGTTCATACCTCTTCCTCCATATTAGTTTCTTCACCAAAATTCAAGTCAAAACTTCCAACCTTGAATGCAAAAGGCAAGTTTAGTCCTTATGTTGGAGCTACACTAGATGCAAATTTAAGGAATTCAATCCCCCATTTTACCTTTTATTTCCTCTACACTTTAGACCAAAGGACTAGTTTGTGTAGATTGATGATCAACCAAACCCCATCAGTAGAGTGAAAACCAAGACCAATCATGACATTATTCAAAATGGCCTTCAAACCCCCTCTCCACCTCAACTTTATTAGAGCTTTAGCTATATTCAAGTAATTGTTGGTGTAAATAGGTAATTTACCTAACTAGTTAATTAGTGGGGTCCTATTTACATGTTAAGTCCACTTAGCACCTAGGCATATTTAAGTTGTTTAGATAAAATTTTATCTTTTTATCTTTTATTAAATACTAGAGTCTTAAGTTATTTAATGATGGTTTATGCCATTTAATAATGACACCGGTCATTTAATATTTTGGTATTTGGTACTTCATCACACCTTTTCTATATAAGTAAGGTCATTGTACACTCTTGTATGATACCTCATCATCATATTTGATAGTTCTTAATATCAAGCAAGATCATTTCTTGCATACTCCCATGTGGAAGGTTTTCATTATTTTTGTAGGTGATCCTAAACAAGAGCTAATTTTCAACTCCTACAATAATGACATCTTTTGACCTCCTTGCCTCGAGAAAGACCTCTATAAACATTGAAAAATATTAGTGACAACTTTGTAGTAGCACACGAAGTGGAGATGGAACTCTCATCCAAAGTGTCTTTTATTGCATGGAGAACAATGATTACCCTAGTCTTGAAGATTTTTTTCAACCTAAAATTTGAATTTTCATTGAGAAAATCAAATTGCATTTTCTTTGCCATTAACCACACCATAGTATCCATTGAAAATATCATTGACACTGTGAGACTAGGGAGGTAGCAAGGCTTTTTTATATACCTTGAACATGGCTTCTTGATGATTATTGCAATGATCAATCATGTACTCTTTGACTCCTACTAGTATATGCTCCGGTTTGAAATGAGTCAAACATAGTATTAACTCAAAGTCTATTAATTCCCATTGTATAATAATGGGAAGTTACAAAAAATATTTAGCATTAACTACCTCCATGTGAGTGGGGAGCTATTGATAATACACTCCACATTCATTTCAATTATCATGTTTTCTAGAGCATCCACATTGAACCATTTACTTCTCTATAGATATGGCTAAGCGTGAAATTTTATAAGCCTTCTAAAAGGGATCAATATTGATAAATAATATTATTTATTTTCCAACTTGGAGGGGATCCCTTGTGAATGACATTGATTATAATTAAAGAGCATCCCTCAATGCACACTCAACCTAGATAGAAATGTTTGCAAGTTTCAAGTTTGAGGACAAAGGCTTGGGTTTCTACCTCATTATTAGTTCTTGAATTGAGTTTTTTGCTACTATCTCCATGAACTCCATCATGATATTTGATTATACATCTTGCCCCTAAGTAGCCAATATTACCTCTAGAAGTCTCATCAAAGTTGAACAAGTATACCAAACTTCAAGCGGGGGTCCGCTTGACCCTTACTTGGGTTTGAACTTTTAATAACCCTAACAGCCACATGCATAGAGGTATTATTACTGATTTTTAAGAACTACTTTTGATCTCTAAATATCCACTTTTCTACATTTATTTAAATTCATAGGTTCAAAATAGACATAGGTCAATTCATACATGTGGATTTGAACCTCAAACTATTACATCATAAAATATAAAGTAAATTTTACTAACCTTTTCTTGCTATCTTTTATGGGTAGACACAACACATATTTGTGTGAGTTTGTGTGCTATCTTATTTTTAAATACATATAAATTTAAAACTATAGAGGAATGAGTGTAAAAAAACTAGGAAGTGAGAGCATCATAATAGCATCACAATTATGTTGTTAGCTTGCATCATCATCCTAAGCATACTACATGTTGGCATTTTGTCTTTAGTCTTTATTCACAATCATTAAATCAACTTTCCTAGGGGCTTGACCAAAGTAGAACACAATCTTTGCCCAACAAGTTCTCAAATAGTGTCTCTTGACACCACCCCACTTTAAACATAGGTATAATGAATCAAAGGCACACCTACTACATTGGTCAATTCCCTTACAATTTGCTTCTCTCATGCATGTTTATTTTTGCATGTGAGGTTCACTTATGCAGGCATAAAATTTAGGCTCACAAGCACAATTATAAACTAGAGAAAAATATAATCTATATATATAGAGTTTGAGGCATTCTTTTGATAATGCCTTATCTTTAGACTACATATTGATAAATTAACTCATGAAATCTTATGTACTATATTCCTCCATTTATATTTTGAGCTAAGTATTGTAAAATTAAGTTTCATAAATTCAATTACGCATTTATTTCTTCTAGTCCTAACTCTAAATTCTAGGATTTTATTATTCTTTAATTTTCCCTAAAATATTTATGTGAGGTATACTTATTTCCCACACATTTATTTGATAAATTCAACATTCCTACACAACTTAGGGTTTTGACCTTAAGGTTTATTTGTTCTTTGTTGGGTTTCAAAATTTCCTTGTTTGATTGAGTATTTTATTTTTAGATATTAGTACTTAGATTACCATTGACTTAGGTGCTTCATTATTATACATGTTCTCTAGGGTTTTAATTTTCATTATGTGATTTTTTTTACATCACATCTTACTTGCCCTTAATTTGGACCCTCAAGTTTTATTTTACCATTGAATGAGATTTCTATGACTAAATGTGGATACAAGCTACATTGAAAATTTTAAACAAAAATAAAACAATCTTTAAATAAAAATAAAAAATGAAATAATTCTAAATTAAAATAAAATAACTATATTTCTAAATATTTTTAGATAGATATATTTTATATATTTAAAATGAGTTGATATATTCAATGAATGAAATTAAATACTATATGTATAAATGACACAAAATTTAAAAAAGTTAAAAATAGAAAACATATACTTTTATCTAATTAATATTAAATATTTGTCTCTATCTTCCTTTCATAGCATCTATATTATCATTAATTAATTAGAATTTAGAAAGGTCAAATCATTTTAGTGATGACCTAAGTAATGTGAGAGAGTTTTCTTTGTCTCTATGTCCTTGAATAACATCTATATTATCATTAATTAATTAGAATTTAGAAAGGTCAAATCATTTTAGTGATGACCTAAGTAATGTGAGAGAGTTTTCTATGTCTTTATGTCCTTTAATAGCATCTATATTATCATTAATTAATTAGAATTTAGAAGATGATCAAATCATTTTAGTGATGACCTTGGATAATTCATTCTTTCATAACATATATATTATCATTAATTAATTAGAATTAGAAGATGATCAAATCATTTTAGTGATGAGCTTAGATAATGCATACTTTCATAACATCTATATTATCACTAATTAATTAGAATTAGAAGATGATCAAATCATTTTAGTGATGACTTTGAATAGTGTGAAGATAACTTTTTTTTTTGTCTCTATCATTCTTTCATAACATCTATATTATCATTAATTAATTAGAATTTAAATGATCTAATCATTTTAGTGATGACCTTAGATAATATGGATAGAATTTGTTTGTCTCTATTGTTTTTTCATAGCATCTATATTATGAAATGAGTGCTAAGTGGACCATTCATTATCATGAGAGATGGGTTCTTGTGAACCAGTACTCATGAATCATGGGTCAATGAGTTTGACCCGAAAACTACATGGTTGAATCCTGATAGCAATATCATAATTGGACACGCTGTGGAAGAAACCTCCTACTTATCAATTGATGAGCTAAAAGGGCTCTATAATGAATGGTTCATAAGGCATAACACTTGTTGAAGGTTTTGCAAATGGGGTAGCAAGCTAAGTGGGCTTACCCTTGGGGGAAACTCTGTGGTTAAGCGCGCTTGAGCTGGAGCAGCACTGGGATGGGTGACCTCCTGGGACGGACCAATGCTTAACCTCTGTGAGCATCACCTAGATGCAGTGAGTGCTAAGTGGACCATTCATTATCATGAGAGATGGGTTCTTGTGAACCACTACTCATGAATCATGGGTCAATGAGTTTGACTCGAAAACTACACGGTTGAATCCTGATAGCAATATCATAATCTATATTATCATTAATTAATATTAATTAATTAAAATTTAAAAAATATAAAATAATTTAAATGATGACCTAGGTAATGAGAGAGTTTTCTAAAGAAGTTAAAGTAAAGGGTGGAAAATGGAATTTCTTTCAAATCAATAACAGCCGCTCATTGCGGGTGGAATGGTATTTTACATTTTTTTAGAGACTATTCATCACAAACAATTGATGTAAAATAGAGATCACCAAGAATTACAGGTGAAAAAAATCGACCTAATTTCCTCGGTGTTGAAAAACAAGATGCCTTTAGCGTCAAGGAAGCAATCGCCAAACGTAAGTTGTACTCTGTCACGAATAACCCGATACTACTTTAAAAAAGGTAAAACAGATGTTGTTGAATACTTTAACTAAAGTAAAACAGCGAGACAATTTCAATCACATCAACCCAAGATTAATTCATAAAATTATTATAATTTGAATTTTTATTGCACCAAACTTTGATCGGACTCATTCATTTTAGAATTACAGAAAGTGACTCGAATCCCCTGTAAATCGTATCGTACGGGACGGGTGTACATGCACGCCATGCCCGTCTGAGTTACTTTTCCATGAGAGGAGCCGGTGGAGGCAGAACCTCGTCCCTCTAACTTTTACGATTTAAAAAGAAAATTCTAAAACGATCTGTAATAACAAGGTACTAGATACCTTGTTTCCTTTTTTAAAATGATCTGTGATTACTACATTTCACCCTGTGCATCATATTAAAGCTAGGCGGCGTCCTTGTATCCATCACTTCACTCACAGCTCATTTGTAATGCAGCCAAAAAAGTTATGAAGATGAACAATGGCAGAGACGTATTGGTTAGAAAGAAAATTGGCAGAATGTATCTGTTAGAACAAAAGATGAGGGCTTGGAAATTTTCTCAAGCATTGTGTGGGACAATTTTCATTTTCATTGTTTTTGTGATCCATATGAAATTCGACAGGGAATTTTATACAGACACTGGAGTTTTAGCATCTGGTGATAATTGCCAGGGGAAGCGGATCTACATGTACAATTTGCCGGAGAGATTTAATACTTTGTTGCTGAAAAATTGCAGTGGGCAGATTGTGCCTTGGCTCGATTTCTGCAGGCATGTGGACAATGGCGGGCTTGGGAGGGCTTTGGGCGGCAATAGAAGTGGGTGGTATGCTTCGGATTTGTATATGGTGGAGCTGGTTTTTCACAGGAGGATGGAAAAGTATCCGTGCCTGGTGGAGTCCATGGAGGCGGCGGATGCGTTTTATGTGCCATATTATAGTGGGTTAGATGCGCTAAGGTTTCTCTACGGGCCCGAGAAGGGGCGGGCAAGCGAGCACGGGTCGGAGCTCGTGGCGTGGCTGGAGAACAACGGCGGGTCAAGGTGGAGGAGAAAGGGAGGAGCGGACCATTTTATTGTCACGGGTCGGACCGCGTGGGATCTGTGCGAGGCCAGTCGCGGGTGGGGTACGGGTCTACTGGAGCTTACGGCTTTGGAGAATGTGACGGTGCTGTGCGTGGAAGGGAGGACGTGGGTCACCCGGGAACAGGCCATTCCGTACTTGACGTCGTTTCATCCTTCCTCGGTTCAAGAGCTGACGAGATGGACGGGCCAGGTCGCGTCGGCGGAGAGAATTTCATTGTTCGCTTTTGTCGGCGGGGATCGGAAAGATGTGGGGCTGAGGCAGGCGATCATACAACAGTGTAAAAGTTCTTCAAAGTGTGAGTTTTTGAACTGCGGGGAGATCAAGTGCAGTCACAGACCAATGGCGGTGATGGAGAAGTTGTTGAAGGCGGATTTTTGTTTGCAGCCGCCAGGCGACTCGCCCACCCGGCGCTCCACATTTGATGGCCTTATTGCCGGGTGTATACCGGTTTTTTTCAGGAACGATTCTGCGTATCAGCAGTATACTTGGCATCTTCCTACGGTTACGGATTCCTATTCTGTGTTTATACCGGAAGAAACGATCGTCAATGGAGGACTGCGGATTGAGGATGTGCTGGATTCGTTTTCGGCGGAGAGGAAGAGGTCTATGAGAGAGAATATTGTTGGAATTATTCCGCAGTTAATTTACATGAACATCGGAGCTTCTCACGGTGTTGTGAAGGATGCTTTTGATGTCAGTTTACAAGGTGTTCTTCGTAGGGCCGGGCAACCCAGTTTTACAATTCCATAGCTTCCGTTTTAACTGTATGGACCATTCTTTTGTTTGCTGTGTTGTTATTAAATACATAAAAATAGACTGAATTCATTGTCAAATCAAGAGCACCGACAGAATAAGATGATCCGTGCACTATTGGGTGACACTTGCATTGTGGTACCAAAATTTGTGGAGCCCCATGTATTGTTCTTGACTTCTTATTGGAATTTGATATTTACTTTCCGGCATTATTCCGTAGTTATGTTGGTAATGTGTCTTTTACGAATGTGATATGATACCATATTGTGAATTTTATTTTATATGATAGATCATTGTGAATTTTATTTTATATGATAGATCATGGAGTGAAAAATAGAGTGAAAAATAATTTAGATATAAGATGGAGTCTTCGGAAAATAATTTTTTAGTTTAATATAAATTAATTTAGATTGATTAATTAAAGTTGTGAGTGATCATGTTCGAATATTAAATTAAGAGAGTAATGTAATGTAGATAACATTATTTAGTTTAGAATTGATGCATGAGTGAATTTGATATGATGTTGATTCTTGTTATCTAATATAGAAAATAGATGCTTTTTGGATGTGTCTTTTGTTTGAACTTTTGTATAAGACTTTTGTTTTCAGATTTGTTGAATTCTTTGATATTTGTCTTAGCTTAAGGACTATGGGTATTTAAAATGGTCTCAAAGAGGTTGTTGGATTGCTAGGGTGGGGTCTCATGGAGGAGGGCTTCCTAAAAAATTTCATGGGTGTTGTAGAGATTTTTTAGGATTATTTAAAGTGGGCGGTCTCATGAATTTTGTAGCATAGTTTAAGTTTAAAAGTTTAAGCTCCCATATTTATGGAAGCTGGTATGAATTTTATTACTTTGCATATTCAATTCAACAACTTAAATAAATATAAAATAATAAAAAAATTAATTGGTGAGAATTTTAAAACTTCATATGATTGACAAGTGGCAGAAAAAAACTTAAGTTGGTGGGGCAATTTCTAGCCCCAACCCTTTTGCATCCGCTTAGGGTAAGGTCCCATGGAGAGGGGCTTCCTAAAAAAAATTAGTGGGTGTTGCTGAGATCTTTTAGGAATACTTTAAAGCTGGTGGTCCCATGAATTCAATTTTGCAATTTAGCTTAAAAGTTTGAGCTCCAAAATTTAAGGAGCAAATTGGAGTATTTTGATAAAAAAATAAAAAATAAATAAAAATTCTCTCTTTTTTTATTTTTTTAAGAATTTAAAATTTCTAGTGATAGACAAGTGGTAGAAAAAAAATCCTAAAAAATTCTACATTGTAGGGGCAATTTCTAGCCCCACCTCAATTTCACCTATTGAAATTTGTAGTCCTAAAAGGTAGGGGCTACTATTTTTCAGAAAAGATTCCAATTAATCTTGTAGCATAATTTTTTTTGCTTCATTGGACCGCTTGTTCCATGAAAATAGAAGTCCAAGCCCTCCCGTCATGGGTCACCAGCTCCACAAAATATTCCTTAAAATGTTAAGCAGTGGATACTAGCCAAAATAATTGTATGGTCCCATAAGGGGGCTTGGGCTTCTATTTTCATGGAGTAGGAGGTCTCATGGGAAAAAAATTGTGCTACGTGATTAATAGGAATCTTTTCCAAAAAAATAGAAGCCCCTACCTCTTAGGAATGAATATTTCAGCTGGTGAAATTAGGGTGGGGTTAGAAATTGCCCCTACAACTTAGGAGTTTTTTATGCCACTTATCTCTCATCTAAAATTTTAATTTCTTATTAGAAAATAAAAATGAGAGAATTTTCATTTATTTATTATTTTTTATCAAAGCACTACAATTCATTCCTTAAATTTTGGAGCTTAAAATTTTAAGCAGAATTGCAAAATTAAATCCATGGGACCAAAAACTTTAAAATATTCCTATAAAAACTAAGCAGCATAAGTTGGGATTCTTAAGGAAGCCCCCCTCCATGGGATCTTACCCTAAGCTAAGTGGCTGCATGGGGACCTACCCTAAGTTTTTGAGCTAAAAAGTAGGGGCTGCTATTTTTGAGGAAAATATTATAATTAATCCTATAACATTTTATTTTATTTTTGCTTCATTGGACCCCTTGCTCCTTCAAAATAGATCCCAAAGTCCCCCATGGGACCTCACCCTAAGGCACAAGTTCTCCTAAGTCAACCTTTAAAAGAAGACAACTTTATGATCATCCTTAAGATCACCAAAAGCAAGCATGTAATTATTCTATATGTGATATTTTCTATAATTATGGAGTCATATTTTATATTTATATTCAAAGAAACAATCATCCACAAAGAACTACAAATTGAAAATGTATTGAATTCAAAAGAAAAAAGACAAAAATAAGAGAATATTTTTAAAATTATTCTTTTGGATCTTATGATACTTTTAATGTAAGATTGAGCAAGAAATCTTACAATTCAATAGGGGAGAAGGGCCCATAGTGGATCGGGGTCCAATAGTGGGGATAAAAGTAGTCCTCATTGGGCTCCATGGTGGAACACCTTAATATCCAATTGCAAAATACTTTTTATCCATAAAGTACACAAACTAACAAATCATGTGATGCCACATCAGTGCACCAATAAAACATGACTAGGTGCACCACTATCAGTCTCACTTTTTTTGGGGGTCTTTTTAGATACCTCAACAAAAAACATGTTGATGTGGCATCATATTTGATGATGTGGCCTTAAAACGAACTATAGAAGCACATGAGTTGTCAAATAAACTGTTGTACAAAATTGAGAATGATTTGAAATGTCCACATAAGATTTTGAGAAACACAAAATTAGGGTGCTCCATAGACCTCTCTCCCCTAACCTAGTTTAATTTTATTATTTGTTTTAATAATTGTATAAATCATTCTTTATTTTCTATGTTATTGTAATAGAGGACTTATTTCAATATTACAAGAATTTTTCTTATAAATTAGTCTCACATTTTTAACGAAATGTCGATTTTACTTAATATCCAAATCTAGATTTCTTGGATTTTTTTAAAATTCACCTAATTCAAAATTATTATATTTTTTAAGTAATAAAAAGCTTTAAATTTAAGCGTGGGACTTATTCCCAAGAAAATCATTAAAAAATTGTAATAACAATTTATTTTTATAAGGGAAAAAACACCATCGACTGTTGTACAGTTACACGTGGTATTAATATCATCCCACATTGGAATTATCTAAACAAGAGCACCGACAGAATAAGATGATCCGTGCACTCTTAGGTGACACTTGTATTGTGGTACCAAAATGTGTTGTTCTTCACTTGCTTATTAGAATTTGGTATTTCTTTCCGCCATTATTCCGTAGATGATAGATTATGGAGTGAAAAATTAAGTGACAAATAAAAACCTCAATTAACTTATATAAGATGGAGTTTTCATAGAGTTGTAAGGGAAAATAATTAATTATAGTTGTGAGAGTGATCATTGATGTTTCAATATTAAATTAAGAGAGTAATGTAAAATAATCTTACTTAGTTTAGAATTGATGGGAGTGAGTGAATTTGATATGATGTTTATTTTTGTTATTTAGTATAGAAAATAGATGCTTTGAATTTGTCTTTTGTTTGAATTTTTGTACAAGATTTAAGGTTTCAAATTTGTTGAATTTTTTGGTATTTTCTTTAGCATAAAAACTATTGGTATTGAAAATGACTTCAAAGAGGTTGTTGGATTGCTAAGAGACACATTCTCCTAAGTCAATCCTTAGAAGGAACTAGCTTTATGATCATACTTAAGATCATCAAAGAGCAAGCAAGTATATAATTGTTCTAATGTGATGTTTTCCTATAATTATGGAGTCGTATTTTATATTTATATTAAAAAAAAATCATCCACAAAGAACTACAAATGAAAAATGTGTTGAATTCAAAAAAAAGAGAAAAAAGACAAAAATGAGAGAGAATATTGCTAGAACTATTCTTCAATTAATCTATATATGAAGGTTGGATCTTCTAATATACTTTTAATGTGGTCCTATAGAAATCATGCTTTGTAGGATTGAGCACAAAATGTTACAATTCAATAGCTTCAATTTAATTTCATTATTTATTTTAATAATTGTATAGATCATTCTTTATTTTCTATGTTATTGGAGTAATCGACTTATAAGAGTTTGCTGCTTCTTGATTAAATTGTGTGTTTGTTTTTGGATCACAATCCGTGATCCATCATCAAGATGCAAAAAAAGATGAAGCAAACAAACACATAGTTCTTCATCTCTTTTTGCATCTAGATGATGGATCACGAAATGTGATTCGAAACGTTGATAAAAAAACAAATACATAGTTTAATCCAAAAGCAACAAACTCTTACAAATATAAAAAGTGGAAATCTAATGTCTTTGAGTAATGGATTTATTTCAATATTACAAGACTTCTTCCTAAAACCACCAATAGATTGATCTCACATTTTTATTTTGATGAACCAAATGTCAATTTTACTTAACATCATTTATAGACCAAAATTAACTTTTTTTAAATTTTTTAAAAATTCACTTAATTCAATTTTTTAAATATTTTTTAAGCAATAATTTTTTTCAAATTTAAGGGTGAGACTTATTCCAAGAAAATCATAAAAAAATTGTAAATAACACTTCATTTTAAAAAGGGAAAAAATACCATTGACTTTGAACAGGCACACGTTAAGGTGGTCTTAAATATCATCTTAAATTACCTTTTATGAAAATGTGTGCTAAAATGGTACAAATTTATAGGTAAAGTACATAGTTTGTTATCTTTATCTCGCTTGTATCTTTGTTCACGGTGACAAATTCTAATAGGACTCTTCATAATTAAAAATATAGGTTGGGGAATAAAGGGGCAATGAAGATGAATTACAATGAATTGAATTGAATTGTTTCGACAACAATTTTATTTTTCATTTTTTCAAATATCCACCACTAAAAATATATGATTTATATACACCTTATTAAAAGAAAAAATAGACTTTTTAGTCCTTGTTTTATAGGCGGGAGATTAATGTTTTCGGCTGAATGTTACCTATTAAAATGGTGCATCAGAATTGTGTCGGTGAAAAATTTGTATCGCTATGCTGATGTTTTGGGGAAAAAAATATTAAAAGCAAATTATCGATTTTCTTTTCAATTTTCTCATTGGTCCCTGGTATTTTCTTCATGGTTTTGTCATTTTGTATTTTACTTAATTGTTAAAAAAATTTCATGAAGTTTTTGGTGTAGTCGTATCTTCGTAGCCACTGTTTATGACGATGTGTGGCGTTTAAGCAGTACATTTGTATTTACTATTTGTGAATTTTCATTTTAGCAAATGTTGGTTATTAAAAAGGTGCATTGGAAAATGTGTTGATAAAATATATATATCGCTATGCTGATGTTTTGGAGATTAATTTATTAAAAGCAAATTATTGATTTTTTTTGCAATTTTCTCATTGGCCGCTGGTATTTTTGCCGTGGTTTTGTCATTTTGTCATTTATTTATTTTTATTATAACAAACTATGCTATTAGAAATATTTCATGAATTTTTTGGTGTAGTCGTGTCTTCACAGGTACTATTCATGGCGATACGTGGCGTCTTAAGCAACACATTTGCATTTACTATTTGCAAATTTTCATTTCGACAGAATCATGCCTATTAAAATGATGGAGTGGAAATTGTGCTGATAAAATATATATATCGGTATGCGGGTGTTCTAGGAAATAATTTATTAAAAGCAAATTATTGATTTTTTTTGCATTTTCTCATTGGCTTGTGGTATTTTCGTTGTGGTTTTGTCATTTTTTAACTTATTTAATTATTGTAACGAACTTTGCTATTAGAAATATTTCATGAGTTTTTTGGTATAGTCGTGTCCTGGCACCCATTGTTTGTGGCGGTGTGGCGTTTTAAGCAGTACATTTACATTTACTATTTGTGAATTTTTATTTATCGTGAGTACACTGAAGTACAAGTGTCATTAATGGCTTATGGTGTGAAGTTTCAAGTCTGTCAAGCAAAGTATTATTTGTGTTGTTTGTTCATTTGCTTAGGTTGTTTGATGAAGCTGACATTTGCATCGGTTGAGAGGGTTTACATCTACTGTGTTGGAAACGATAGAGGTGGCCATTTGCTTGGATTGTTCGATTAGGGTGAAATTAATGCCTTTTGAGAGGGTTTATATCTAGAATTCTGGAATTGTAAAATGAGGCGTTTGTAAGTTTCTATATCTTTTATAGTTTTTTGCATTTCTACATTTTATGGGTTAATGCCTACTGTTTGCTATTTTTTGAGTGCATATATGGGTTAGTCTCTCTTGTTGAGTTAAAGACTTAACACCATAATTCATTAGTGTTGACTTCTGTGTCGGTCATGATTAAGAATGGAGCTAATATTTTCCATGCACGTATGCATGTCGACTAAACTTGAATTTATTAAATGAAAATAAAAATTAGGCCCAAGTAAGTGGGAAATGGTTGGGTATAAGATCATTAAATTTGTTTCTATTGAGAGGGTTTATGTCTATCGCATTGGGAGCAAAAAATGAGGTATTTGTTGGTTCGTATGTCTTTTACAATGTCATTTTATAGCTTTTTACATCTTTGCATTTTATGGGTTAATGTCTATTCCTTGTTCTTGTCTGCATTTTGTGTGTTAAGGTTTGTTCTTTGTTATCGTTGACTAGTTTTATGGGTTGGTGTCTATTGTTGAGTTAAATACTTAACACCTTAATCCATTAATGCCTATTTGTGTGCTCGCCATGATTAAGAATGGAAGTAATTGTTTCTCTACACACATGCATGCCAACTGCAGTTGAATCTATTGGATGAAAATAAGAATTGTAAAGTATTATTTGCATTGTTTTTTCATTTGTTCAAGTTGTTTGTGTATGTTTGTGTTGTTTACTCATTTGCTTAGAACATTTGCTTGGATTGTCTGAAGAGGGTGAAATTCATGCATGTTGAGAGGGTTTATGTCTATCATCCTGGAAGCGAGAAATAAGGAATTTATAAGTTCCTATATGTTTTAGAGTGTCATTTTATAGCTTTTTACATGTTTGCATTTTTGGGTTAATGGCTATTGTTGTTTGTTGTCTGCATTTTATGGATTGATGTCTGCTTTTCCCTATTTTTGAGTAGTTTTATAGTTTGGTTTTTGTTCTTGAGATAAAGACTTAACACTATAGCTCATTGGTGTTGACTTAAAGAGAATTAAATAAATTAAATTAACTAAAGTGAAATTAACACACTATACTGGTAGCAAATTTGTTTTGAGTTATGAATTAAAAAATTTGTACATATAATTTTAATTGCATATCTGAAAAGCAATTTCACTTTATCCAACAAAATGTTCTGTGCAGTGCATGCTTTTCTTGTTCATTTCTATTCTTTCCTTTATCTATCCTATATCGGTAGCAACAACTATGTGACCTCTTTAATGTCATTTATTCCCTTAACTCTATTACGTTACTTTCTACATTTGATTTATAATTTCTCCATACCTCTAGCATGACCAATATGCAATCATTTGTCTCTTCTCTTGGTTGACTACCTTTTTAATGACATTGTCCTTATATTGTGTCTAAAATTGTTTTGTTGATTGATGTTGCTTGCAACCCAATCACCAGACACATTGTGCATTGGTTCTTTTTATCCTTTCAATTTTTCGTACACCACTAGCATGTGATTTCTACCTCTTTTCATCTCTTTTTTGCAGTCTCCTCTAAGGATGGTACAATTTACATTTGAAGGAAGATTGGCATTTTTGCTTTCTACACCCAAAGCCTTCTCTCTATTAAATTTTTCTTAGGTAATTCTTTATGCAGCCTATCTTTTTCCATCTATTGTTTCAAATTTTTAAATGGTTCAATATGGTTGCCAGTACCAATAGAATATGAATGGTCTCCCTTTTGCAATTGAAACGAGTGCTTTTGGTGGTGTAAAATGACAAAACATAAGCTTGTCAGAATACAGAGTAATTGAATAATCATATATTCCAAATGAGTTGACACCCATTCCAATGTAGTGGATAAAAATGAATGAAATCTATAATTTAATTTGTCAATGAAAATAGCTATCAAGTTCAATTAGTATCCATAATTTACTATCAATTTTGACATCAATGTTGCACCATTTGTAGTTTGCATTTGATAGTTCAACTTCAAGCACCTTGTTCTCAAGAATATAAGCTACTTTTCCAATAAAATTGTCTATTAAATGAAAGCAAAAATTAAGTCTTCGTAAGTGCAAAATGTCTCGATATAAAATAATTTCATTGATTAGTAATGTGGATTATTTGTGTTGTTTATTCATTTGCTCACATTTTTTGATGGGGGTGAAATATGAGTTTGTTGAGAGGGTTTGTGACTATTGTATTGAAAGTGAAAAACGAGGCATTTGTAGGTTCCCGTATCTTTTACAGTCTCCTTTTATAGTTTTTTATATCTCTACATTTTATGGGTTAATGTCTGATGTTTGTTGTTCTCTGTATTTTGAGTGCTTTTATGGGTTAGTGTTTGTTTTTGAGCTAAAGACTTAACACCATGATATATTAATGTTGACTTCTCTGCTGGTGATGATTAAGAATGGAACTAATCTTTTCTTGACACACATGCATGGCAGCTGCACTTCAATCTATTAAATGAAAATGAGAATTATGTGTAAATAAGTGCAAAGTGCCTCGGTATAAAATCAGTTCCTCGATTGCCACTATTTTGTTCGTGTTGAAAATATCACATGGGGTTGTAATTTTCTTTGATATACCAAGTGTTTATGTTGACGTGTGTTGTTCTAATGAAGACATTTAGCATTTGTTAATGCCTAATTATCATTGATTAATGGATTGTGGTGTCAAGTTTTAACGATGTTAAGAGGCACATATTTGACCCTCATCAATCAATTTGTCAAAAGAGGACAGATTTGGAAGTTCCTATATCTTTTACATTGTCATTTCATATTTTTTTATGTCCTAATGGATTAATCTCTATTGTTCCTACAGACACATGAGATTTCATCCTCATAAAAAAATATGTCAAAAAAGAACGTGTTTGAAAGTTCCTATATCTTTTACACTGTCATTTCATATGTTGTTTTATGTCCCTCTAATGGGCTAATCTTTGTGATTCCTTATCATTGAATGCTTTAATAGTTTCATGCCTGTTGTTCAGTTCAAGACTTAACACCATAATTCATGGGTAGTGCAATTAAGTTCTTGGTATGAGTCATGGCACTTGTTGTTTGCAATGTATTCAGTCTATGCAAAGTGATAACATTTCACACCATGGTTTTTTAATACCTCAGTGTATGTCATCAATTTGGAAACTAAAAATGCTTGATGTTGACAAATGTGCACTTGTCAAGGCTTATGACGATATGTTCATTTCTTCTTCTTTCTTCGTCCATCCACATTACTAACTATTCCTTTGTTTTCGGTAACCTTTTCTTCTAGCCAATTTTTCTTCAATCCATTCTATCCTAATCAATTAATCTTGTCCACATCCGATATTCTATGAGCTAATTGTTCTTCCCTTCTTACTATTCTTGTGTTCTAGCTAATATTTCTTCTATTGAGATGCATTAAACCATCTTATTGGTAAATTTGTTTCAATTTTTCACCAAATTTCTTGATGGGATGTCATAATCCCGTTTTGTAGGGGCAAGACCTCATTAAAAAAAATCTCAATTTACCTTTGAGACAATGCTGGAAATCAAAATATTAAATTTACTCTAATTAATTATTCATCGCATCAAAATATAGTTTTTTTAAAATCTGTTTCATTTTAAAAAACTTGTCACAATTTTCTCTTTACTTAACTTTTTTTCTTTGTTTTCTTTTTCAGTTAAATTTTCAATTTCTTTATTTCCTTTTTCACTTGATTGACTCTTTCTTTTACTTGATTATCTCTTCCTTCTAGTTAACTCTTGCACTTTATGTTGTTGTCTCTACTCATGTCTTACATATTTCTATTCTTTGATTCACTTTTCTCTTCCATCCTTCTTACCTTTTCCATTTTCCAAATGAGCAATTTTCCCTTACACGTCTTCTCATTCAATCTCATCGATCCATCTTGCAAACTTCGTCTATAAATTTGACGTCTAGGTAAGTGCATGGATCAGTGACAATTTTGGTGCCAAATTACAAAAAAAACCATAATAGGCCATATTGCGCTTGCCAAATTTGGCGCTCGCCAAATAGGCTTGGTAATACCGAGCCTATTTAGCGAGCGCCAAATTTGGCACTCGCCAAATGGCTTGAATTTTGCAATGAATGAACTTGTGAACTCTTTCTTTTTGCAATGACTTTTGGAATGCATTTTTCTAAACTCTTTCATTTTCTCTTTCTCTGCCAGGGAAACTATATACATGAAATAAACATTTAAGTATAAGTTGACATTTATATATGTAAATTTACTTTCTTATAATTTAAGTTATATTTCATGTATAAAGGCAGGATGTTTGAGAGTGGTTTTGGATCTCCAGGAGTTATAATGAAAATTCTAGCTTTTGGAAGATCTTAAAATTTTTAGACTTAGTCAAATTTTAGTAATCAACAATTCAAATTTTAGTAATCAAGAGGTCAAATTTTAGTAGTCAACAAGTTATATCATCTATCTCTCTCACTCTCTCCTCTCTACTCTCTATCTCTCCACTCCCTCTCTCTCCCCCTTCCTCTCTCCCTCCCTCTCTCTCTCTCACCCCTCTATCTCCTCCCTACATCTGCCTCCCTCCCTCCCCTTCCTACTTTCTCTCTCTCTCTCTTTACCTACCTCTCCCTCCATACCTCTTTCCCTTTGTACTCTCTATATCTCCACTCCCTCCCTCTACCTACATTTCTCTCACACTCTCTATCCCTCTCTTCCCCCTCTTTCTCTCTAACTCTCTCCTCTCTATCTCATAATTATCTCTCCCTCCCTCTCACTCTCTCCTCTCTATCTCACCACTCTCTCTATCTCTCTTTCTCACACAAACCTCTATCTCCCTCGTTAACATTGCCTCCCTCCCTCCTTCCCTCTCTACTTCTCTCTATCTCTCCTCTCCCTCCCTCTCTCGATCTCACCCTCCCTCCCTTTCTTTTTGTCTCTCCTTCCAATCTCTCTCACTATTGTTCCTCCCTCCCTACCCCCTAGAGAGAAGTAGAGAGGGAAGGAGTGTTAGGGAGGGAGATAGAGGTTTGTGTGAGAGAGAGAGATAGAGAGAGTGGTGAGATAAAGAGGAGAGAGTGAGAAGGAGGGAGAGAGAATTATGAGATAGAGAGGAGAGAGTTAGAGAGAAAGAGGGGGAAGAGAGGGACAGAGAGAGAGAGAGATGTAGGTAGAGGGAGGGAGAGGAGAGATAGAGAGTAGAGAGGGAAAGAGGTAGGGAGAGAGATATAGGTGAGATACAAAGTGATGGAGGGAGAGGTAGGTAAAGAGAGAGAGAGGGGAGATACAAATAAGTAGAGAAGGAAGGAGATGTAGAGAGAAATAGAAGAGATAGAGAGAAGTAGAGAGGGGATGGAGGGAGGCAGATGTAGGGAGGAGATAGAGGGGTTTGTGTGTGAGAGAGAGGGGAGAGAGGGAGGAAGGGAGAGAGAGAGGGAGTGGAGAGAGAGAGAGAATATAGAGAAGGAGAGAGTGAGATAGAAAGATGATACAACTTGTTGACTAATAAAATTTGACCTCTTAATTACTAAAATTTGACATGTTGATTATTGAAATTTGAGTAAGTCTGAAATTTTTAAGATCTTCCAAAAACTAGAATTTACATTATAACTTCTAGAGATCTGAAACCACTCTCAAACATCTTGCCTATATACATGAAATATAACTTAAAGTATAAGAAAGTAAATTTCCATATGTAAATGTCAACTTATACTTAAATATTTATTTCATGTATATAGTCTCCCTGGAAAAGAAAGAGAAAATGAAAGAGTTTAGAATACTACATTCCAAAAGTCATGAATAACATTTGGCAAGTGCCAAATTTGGCCCTCACCAAATGGGTTGCATTGGGAAATACCAACCCAATGGGTTGGATTTTGCATTGGGCATCTGACCCAAAGGTTTGGACAACCATTTCATGCAAAAGATGTGATTTTTTGAATGGGTAACAAAATTTCACATTTTTGGTTGTGCTCACCATCATGTTTGCATGTCTTTCAATGAAAGTTTATAAAAATACTATGATGGCGTTAGCCTCTCTCTTAGCTATCAAAATATATAATTATTTTCTTGTTTTGATTTAGTTAAGGTTTTGATCCATAACTTCTCTTGTAAATGCCTCCATTTTTGGTCAAAAAACAACATGTGCTAGTTTTAGGATAGATTTTTACTTGTTCATTGAAATGTGAAACAAATTACATATTTTAAAACTAGAATCCATTCTACACATGATGAAAAAAAAAAAATTCGATTAGTTTTCAAAAAAAATAGGGGGGAGCACGCTCAAATTTCAGCTTTTCAGGATGTGTCCACTTTGAAAATTCATAAAATATTATATATTCATTAAAAAATTATCTGAAAGAACGAGGATAAACTACATGGTGCTAGCTAATTTCTCACTATTGGGATTTTTGAAATTCTAAAAAAAACTTAATCAAAAAGGGGGGAGCCCTTAGGTGCTATGCTATTTTTTTTTATAAAAAAAATAGGACTTGTTTGGCCCCCCCTTTTTGAGACCCTTAATCTTCATTAATTTTTTTAAAAAATAGTAGCTTAGAAACTAGACTCAGAGCACTTCAACTTTTTTTTTTGCTGCATCTTGAAATTTTCAGCGTAACTATCTTCATTTTCTCATGCAAATCAGATTTTGCTGATTTCAAAAGAAAAAAAAAGTGGCATCTTAAGAGCCAAAATTGTGTCACAGATCCATGCACTTACCTGTCTGTCTGTTCATAATTACAACCAACATCTTTGAACTTTCATTGTTATTATTGTCTTAAGTATAAGTGCAAAATCTATCGGTGTACATTTTATGGTTGTTAGGAGCGTTTATAACTATCTTGTTGGTGTACATGTTGTAACAAATGTGTTTGCATTGTTAGTACCAGCCTTATAGGCGGGAGACTAATGTCTTCGGTTGAATGTTGCATGTTAGAATAGTGCATCAGGGATCCTATTGGTAAAATGTATATATTGCTATGTTGATGTTTTGGGGATTACTTTATTAAAAATAAATTATTGATTTTTTTTGCAGTTTTCTCATTGGTTGCTAGTATTTTTGTCGTGGTTTTTTCATTTTTTAATTTATTTAATTATTGTAATGAACTTTGCTATTGGAAATATTTCATGAGCTTTTTGGTGTAGTCGTTTGTTTGCACCCATTGTTTTTGGCGACGCGTGGCATTTTAAGCAATACATTTGCATTTACTATCTATGAATTTTCATTTCGACGGAATGTTGCCTAGATCAAAATGGTGCATAGGAAATCGTGTTGCCAAAATATATACATTACTATGAAAATTCTTTGGGGATTAATTTATTAAAAGGAAATTATTGATTTTTTTTACAATTATCTCATTAGCTGGTGGTATTTTCATTATGGTTTTGTCATTTTCTAATTTATTTAATTATTATAATGAACTTTGCTATTGGAAATATTTCATGAGTTTTCTGGTGTAGTCATGTCTTCACAACCACTGTTTCTAGTGATGTGTGGTGTTTCATGCAGCACATTTGCATTTACTATTTGTGGAACTTTGATTTATTGTGAGTAGACTAGAGTGCAAGTGTCATTAGTGGCCTATGATGTGAAGTTTTAAGTCTGCCAAGCAAAGTATTATTCACATGCATCAAAACATACATGCTAAATCAAGAATATTTTGAACAGATAGACATCCTTCAATATCTATCACTGTTTCATGAAAAGGTAATTAATTTGGATTGGAAAATAGAAAACCATGAGCAAAATATCAAAAGCCAATGAGTAAATTGCAAAAACATAAATAAAAATATATACATATATATAAGTATATATATTTGTACATGGACACATATATATTTGTGTATGCATATATATGTGTGTGTGTGTGTGTGTGTGTGTGTGTGTGTGTGTGTATCTATATGTACATATAGATATGTATATATTTATCTAGATCTAATTTCAATTTGTTGAATAGATTTAAATGCAGTTACCATTAATGGATTATGGTGTTGAGTTATGAGTGTCAAGTAAAGGATTATTTATGTTGTACACACACACACATATGTGTATGTTTGTGTGTCTATATGTACATATAGATATGCATATATTTATCTAGATCTAATTTCCATTTGTTATGAATAGATTCAAATGCAGTCGCCATTAATGGATTATGGTGTTGAGTTATGAGTGTGTCAAGCAAAAGATTATTTACATTGTTAGTATATACACATACATATATATATGTATATGTATATATACATACATATATATGTATATGTGCATATATATGTGTGTATGCATGTATATATATTTTTGTGTGTGTGTGTATGCATACATATATATGTATGTATACATATTTATATATAGATATATATATATGTATATATATGTATGTATGTGTGCATATGTACTTTTTTATTTTTTATTATCAATAAGGAGGGATTAATTAGATTGGCCCCACACCAATGGAGCTCACAAGGGGGACTCCTCCCCTTCAACATATTCAACTTAGAAGCACTTATTCAACTTTATTCAACCAAGAAGCCACAATGGAAGTCCAAGAGCTACCACTTGGAATTCCAACTTAAGATGTCACTTGTGGGAATTCGAACATGGATCTCCATCTTGAGAACCATATGGCCTTGCCATTTAAGCACAACCCATTGACGTGTGTGCATATGTATTAATCTATATATATGTGTTTATATATGTATGTATGTATATATATACATATATGTTACTATTTGTTAATTTATGTTTATTATGAATAGACTAAAGTGCAGTCATTGTTAATGGTTTATGGTGTGAAGTTTTAAGCAGGTTGGACTATTCATTTGCTCATATTGTTTGATAAGGGTGAAATCTCTACCTGTTGAGAGTGTTTATACCTATCGTGTTAGGAGTGACAAAGGTGGCACTTGTAAGTTCCTATATCTTTTACAGTGTGATTTCATAGTTTTTTTACGTTTCTACAATGATTCAATCTTTGGTGTTCGTTATCGATGAGCGTTTTTATCACTTGATCCTTTTTTTGTAATTTCCTCATTGGATTTTGATGTTTCAATGATGGTTTGATGTGGTGTTGATTTTTTGATGGTGGAAGTATGAAAATCAAGCTTATGTTATTTTTTTGCAATTTGTATTTTTCCAATCCAAATTAATTGTGTGTACATGAAACAATGATAAACATTGAAAGATGTCTATCTATTCACGATATATCTGATGTACCATTAATGTTTCGATTGATGTATGTCATCGATATCTTGGACATATAAGACTTCTTTCAAATATTTCTATTTAGAATTGTTAAAATGGAGTTTATGTTTTTTTTTTGGCAATTTTGTCATTGGATAGTGGTGATTTATTTACTGGTGTTGTGTTTTCACAATTGCAATTTATTATTGGTGGCAATGGAAGAAAAAAATTATCTTGTAATGATTTCTTGCTATGCATGTGTCATTGTTGCAAATGTTTGTGTGGACATGTGTGATCACATTTTTCATTTATTTTGACCTCATTTTGACTTATTCTAAATAGATTCAAGTGCAGTTCCCATTAATGAATTATGGTGTTAAATTATATGCCTATCGAGAAAAAAGTATCTTGTCCATATATAAATGTGTATATAGATATATATAAGTATGTATATATGTGTATATATGAACATATATATTTGTATATGTGTGTATGCATACATATATGTCTATGCATATATATATATATATTTATATATATGTACATATATGTATATATATATATGTATGTATACATATGTGTTATCTATGTATATATATGTGTACATATATATATAGGTAAACCCACAAAACTAGTTTACAATTCCAGTGAGGAAGGAAAATTGCAAAAAATGTCCCCATGTAGAAATTTTTGGTTTTTGGGGGTTTGAAGGAACTTTTGGTTTGAGCGAACCCCCCTTCAAGTGAACCAATTTAATGTTGGGTCCCACCATATTCCACATTTCCTAGAATGAAAAACAAAGGAAAACTTAGTGGAAAGGGGGGTTCGAGCAAACCTCCAAGGCGGGTTCGCTCAAACCTAGGTTCATTTGAACCCCCCTTTTCCTCCCTTCTCCCCCTCTGGCACCAAATTTCTCTAGAATTTTTCCCTTTGAAGCTCGAGTTGAAGATGAAAATGTAGGAGACTTCACAAACCCAACTGGATGATGGTAGTCCTCATAACAGCTATCCAACAAATATAATTTTAATATGTTTTGATTTTATTATGTATTTGTTTTTTTAGTTTGATTAAGCATAGGTTTTTCACCAAAAATCAAGCTCTTTGTTCTGCACATGTGGAAAATAGCAGATTATCAAAAAAAAAAATATATATATATCATTGCACTAGATATTGAAATCCTTGATCCAACAAAAAAATTTGAATTTCGATACATACAAATTTTTTTTATGTTGTATATGGTCCACCTATGTCTGAATTGTAATTGGTTTGACTTCAAAACTTAATTAAGGAAAAAATATTCAATAAAACACTATGAAATCAAATTAAAGTGCTAGATATCGTAGTTACAAATCTAAATTTGAAAAAAAAAGAATTTTATCCTTCATGGAAAAAAAGTAATGTTGTATACGATGAACATCACTCCTTAAAATGGTGTTTACTGAAAAAACCTAGTTTTCGAAGGAGATGGAAAAAAAAGTGCAATATGATTCCAATTTTTTTGAAAAACATATATTTAGAATCTACAAACAAAATGTCACAAATCACTAGTTTGCATCATCTTCAAATTCCTCATGGTTTAGCTGCTATAGGTGCCCAAAAGTGAAGATTTAGTTAGAAAAAATCAATTTAGTGTCCAGTTTGGCCAAAAATTGTAAACCAGTATTGTGGGATCACCCATATGTGTATATATAGGTGAGGGAATGAACCTATTTTTTACGCATATGTGCATGAAACAAATAATAAATAGTATCGGTCTTTCAAACAAAGAGAATTGGTGCAGAATATATATTGTCTATAATCACATGTCAGGTACATGCGTAATGTTCAACATCCATTTATTGAGAAGCATGACATAGTGTGTTTTCCAATGGTCATTGATTTTGTAAGAATCTATGCCAAATTTTTTTTGTCTAGCACCTTAGGTCCGTTATAGAAATCAGTATATTGCTACAACAATGTGGAGAGGTATGCTCTAAACCATTTTATTCATTAGTGAATACTATGACATGAGATGAGTAATTAAGAGAACATAATATTTACTACACAGTGATTGTTGTAATAGCTTTAAATATTTTCAAATCAGTTGTATGTGCTTGAAGCTAAGCTTTTGCTACGACATTCATTTCATAGGTTTTTGGAATTGTGTTGCACGTTTCTTTTCCCCACATATGATGCAATGCATTTACATAGTCTAAGTTATTTTATCTTTTGTTTATGTTTTGTTTTGGTTTTGTTTAATAATAAACCAAAAGCTCACATGGATTTACAATTTCTTAATTTTAGGATTAAAAGTAAGTATTGACAATTAAGGATGATAAATTGTCCTCCAAGTAAGTTGCAATATCATTTCCTTTTACAGCCTCAAAATTCCACTTAATGCATTCCAATATATGTTTCTGACCTTGTCTTTCAATTAGTTTTGAAGCTGGTCATAGATAAATAAATTGAAATTGCAGAGGGATTTGCATCTCTGACAATGAGGAAATAGAGATAGCCATTGAAAAGTTCAAGTATTAATTTTTAAATGTTTCTCGAATCATGTGAAGTTGGACATTAAGATTAAAGCTGCAATGAACAATGTTGTGTCTTTTTCCTTTTTGTTCATTTAGTCTTCTTATTCTTTTTACAAGATTAGAAATATAGTATTACAAATCTATAGTCTATCTAATGAGACTTTGTACATTTTTTAAATATATGGATTCAATATTAGATTACAATTCAACTTTATTTGGGATAATATCATGTGATTTGAACACAACTCATATTTATTATGTGTTATGGACATGTCCTTGTTATATGCTTTGTAATGAAGTTAATGTGATCTGTGTGAAGTGTAGTAGAGACTCTTTCAACTTTTATTTTAATCTTGTTTGGTTGTCAACGAGTGGCTAGTAATTGTTGTTGTTTTTGAAGTCATAGTTATGGCGGTGCTATGCACTATGGTACATATTTTCCCTACTCGCATGAATTTGGCCATTGATGTTGCTTCTTCAATGTTGGAAAATTGTGTCTCAAATAGGTAGCTATAATCACGAGCATCAAAATCCTATTTGCTTCAAGTGATTTTTGAGTTAGCTAGCTACATTTGTTGATTGCCATATAACAGTGAGCTATTGCTTGTATTATCAAGGCACCTATCAATCTTAATAGTAAATAAAATCTATGTAAGTATGCATTCCAATTTCCAACTAGACATGTTAACTACTATAAAAAATGTGATAATGATTTCCTGAACATGTGCATGATGTCCATCGATCAAGAAATAGATAGAGCATTGGGTGTATCTTGAACAAGTAGACATATTTCAATGATTTAATTGGATAGAGTGAGATTGCTTTTTACATATGCAATCAAAATTGTATGTATAAAATTTTTATTGATAGGTTAAAAAAAATTGCTACCAATATACTGTGTAAATTTGACTTGAGTTGAATGGACAAGTGCAACTATCAATTTAATTTATTTAATTTTCTCTTTAAGTCAAGTTAGTCAACACCAATGAACTATAATGTTAAGTATTTACTCAACAATAGAGACCAAACCATAAAATTACTCAAAAATAGGGAAGAGTAGGCATTAACCCATAAAATCTAGAGAACAACAAATAATAGACATTAACCCACAAAATGTAAAGATGTAAAAAACTATAAAACAACACTCTAAAAAATATAGCAACTTACAAATGCCTTGTTTTTCGCTTCCAACACGATAGACATAAACCCTCTCAACAAGCACAGATTTCATAGAGAGCACAAATAATTCTTTGCTCGATAGATTTGAGACTTCCATAGCAAATAATAGGAACAATTCTCATTTCCATTCAATAGATTCAAGTGCAGTTGGCATGCATGTGTGTAGAGAAATGATTACTTCCATCCTTCTCACATTTTCCATTTTTCGAATAATCAGCTTTCCTTTGCATATTCTCTTATTCAATCTCCCATGTCGATCTTCTATTCAATCTCATTGATCCATCTTGCGAGCTTCGGCTATAAATTTTACATGCATCTCTTCACAATTGCAACCACCATCTTCAAACTTTCATCATTATTATTGTCTTTAAGTATAAGTGCAAAATCTGTTGATGTATATTCTGTGATTGTTGGGAGGGTTTATAACTATCCTATTGGTATGCATGTTGTAAAAAATGTGTTTTCATTCTTACTCCCTGCCTTATAGGCGGGAGACTGATGTTTTCCACTGAATGTTGCCTTTTAAAATGGTATGTTGATGTTTTGGGGATTACTTTATTAAAAGAAAATTATTATTTTTTTTACAAATTTCTCTTTGGTAGCTCTTATTTTTGTTGTGGTTTTGTCATTTTATAATTTATTTTATTATTGAGAATATTTTCATGAGTTTTTTGGTATAGTCGTGGGGATGATGCAAGAAGTTGGGTCCAGGAAAAGCTCAAAAAGTGGAAGTGTTTTTGTTGTTTTTTCAGAATTTGTCACACTTGGATTGAAAATCTGAGGCAGTTACATAATGAATCTTAAAAAAAGTTAGGGATATGAAATTTAGAATTTTGAATCTAGTTTCCAAATATTTAATTTATTCAAATACCCAGATGATAGAAATTGAATTTTGATAGGGATGTATAAAAACCACTTTTTAAAAGATTTTTTTTAACCATACAGACACCACTTTTTGACCCAAATAAAAGTATTTTGTTAATTCCTTTTGAGGAAAGATAGCTAACAACATGAAGATTGGTGAGGATATTTTTTTGTATTTTTTTTAATTGAATTTTTATTGGTCTTAATTGCTATTTTTAAAAATCAACATGTACAAACAACATAATTGGACCTAAACTAAACATTTTTTGAATTTTTTTTTCATTGTGTAGAGAATTGTCTGAGTATTGATGCAATATAAATTTTTTTATAAGGAAATTAACCAAAAAAAAGTTATTAAAAAATAAAAAAAGTCTGATATTTCAAGTTTATGGACTAGTTTGCTTAGAAATTAATTAAAAATTAAAAAATATAATTCAATCTTAAATTTTTTTATATATTTGGAAACTAGACATCGTTTTCTCTAATGGGTTTTAATTTCATAGATTGATTCAGAAAAAAAAGTTCATAAGCCATATTGCCAAAGTTGGGCATTTCCCTTGAATATGCCTTAGTTTTTTAGTTGCAGGTCAAATACTAAGGGTTGAGTTGAAAAGCCTTTCCCAATTCTAAAACTGAGGCATGTGGGTTGGGGATTCAAAATTTTAAAAATGCATACGGGTTCTAAAAATGGGTACACGTTACAAAACACATACAGGTTCTTTATTTGCTTGATTATTTAAACATTAAATACTTTTACAAAACATGTAAGTGCTTTCAATTGTGTATGTGTTTTGCATTACAAAACACGTATGTGTTTCTAAAAGGAATTTGATTTTCTAAATAAATGAATCGTATGTGCTATAAAACACATATGCGTTATATAACGCGTATGCATTTTTTAGTGCATACGCATTTTTTTAGGCTTAGGTACTCGAAGCATAACGCATACTGTGATCACGAGAAATCTGCTAGTCTAAAAACACAAAATGAAGTATAATGCAAGATAAGCAAGTAACACCTAACACCTCAAGATTGGGTTGCGTTAAAGACAAACAAAAAGGGAGATAAAGACAAACAACCGATTATACCTTTTCTTCGTGTTGATCCCTTAGTTGGCCCTTGAATATATTGTTGATATGTGCTCCTTAGATGATAAGCATGCAATGATGGAGGTAGATGAATGATTAATGGAAGTGGGTGGATGCACTAATGAATACTAAGATGCAAAATGCAATACTAGAGGCTATAATAAATGGTTAAAATGGTTTGAAAGGCTTGAGGGCAGAAGTTTGGTATGAATGCACTAACTAACTCAATTAATGAGAAGAGGGGGCTATTTATAGAGGAAATTGAATTCTCTAGAGGATTCAATGGTCAATATTGAGCCACCATGGCCAAGATGGAGGGCTATGGTGAGTTGAGGACTCATAAGCCCTCACATCTTGCCATGTGGCGGGTGAAGTGTCTAAAGGACAAGGTGAGATGACAAGGGTATAAATGACATGGAAGAGGCTATGTGGTCTCAAGGTACTTGCAAGTACCTTGGGATGAGAGAGGATCTCCACAAAAAGTAATCCCTTGTCCCCAAGTGGGGTTGAAAGTGATAAGTAAGGACTTTTAGAAATTCCACCCTTGTCACCATACAGATTTGAGATGGCCTTGGAGGAATAAAAGTGAATTTTTAATTCACTTTTTGGAAGAATTCAAAGGGTAAGACAAGATTCCCCTAAAAGGGGTTTTTATCCTTTGGGTACGATGTGACATATGAGATGCCACGGGGAAGACAAATGCACGGGGAGAACAAGTGTGAATTTTTAATTTTAATGGGGAAGAGGTCAACCCAAAAAAGGTAAGTATCAAGAAGGTTCAATTAAGGACATGTTAAAAGGGGTAAGTGATTAGGATTAGGATTGTGCAAACATGTAATTAGATTAATTAATGATGATTAGAGGCAAGCGACAAGATATGGAGGATGTGACATTAATCCTAATTAAGGATATGCACATCTTAATGAAGGACTAATTAAATTAACCTAGATTAGAAGATGGGTTATGAAGGATGTGACAAGGAGAGAGAAAGAATGAATTAAAAATAGAAAAGGATAATTGACTAAATTAAATAAATTGATTGCATTTATTTGATTTAGAGATGAAGTGGGCTTATGTATACAGTATTTAATTGATTAAATTAAATACCTTAGGAATAATTAATTAAAGTTTGATGAAGGGGATGACGTGGATTAATGAAAGGGACAAATTTGACTTTGTGTAAAGGGTCAAATTTAGGTGTCTACATTTTGCCCCTTTTTGAAATATTGTTAGAATAACAGTGTTTCAAAGAAAAATAAAATGCAGATGACTCTATAGAGAAGCGACTGGAAAAAGATGCCCCAGCACAGGAGAGGTTGTGTGAGCTACTCAAATGGAAGGGAGTGACAGGGGTTGCCCCAATTACGTGGGAAAAAGGCCAAGAATGCGGTACAGTGAGTTTGGTAAGGTATGCCCCATCGAGAGGGTGGTAGGGAAAGAAAAAGGGGCCCTAGGTGAATTATCATTATGAAGAAACAAAGGATACGGTTGGATAGAGCTCAAAAAAATAGGCAGGTTTTCCTTTTGAACGAAGTCGATTGGACACACGAGGCGCAAATGGCGGCCCTGGGAAGGTGGAGGATTAATTGGAGGAAAAGAAAGTTAAATAAAGGGAAAAAATTCCTTGAATTTAAAAAGAGGGGGAAAGGGAAAAATAGTAATTTTAGAATTACTATTCCTCATTTGGACAGTTGTTAGTTGAGAGAGAGAGGAGAGGAGAGGAAGAAGATGAGAGAGAGACGATGTCAGACGATTATGATGATGACATCATCCCCCACGCGAACAAGGTGCAGAGTTTCTACGCTGAGTGTTCTATCCCACCCTAGGTTAGGCTCAAAACCCCCATTGTGATTTTAGCATTTTTAGATTTTTTTGGAATTTTAATGCATTTTTGACAACATGGATTTTGGTTTCTGGGTAGATTAGAAAAATGGGTAGGAGACAAAATTTGATTTCGTTGGGCGGGTTGGGAGAAATGTCCATTAAGGGTTAGTTTAGAGATTTGTCATGGGTTTCCCCATATAGGGGCGACCATGCCTAAAAAATGGGCGTCCCCATCCAAGAAAGGGCGGTTGTGCCCTGTGGAAGGGCGGCCACGCCCTAGAGGGGTGTCCGCACCCTACAGAGGGGTGACCCCGCCCATGATAGGGGCGGATGCACCTAGGCAAGGTAGCCTTGCCCAGGACAAGGGTGACCACGCCCAAGTGGGGCAGTCACGCCCCAGGTAGGGGCGGCCATGCACCCAATGGGCGGGCCTGCCCATCGGGTGGTCACGCCCCAAATAAGGGCAGCCTCGCCCAATGGGCGACACCCCAAACAGGGGCGCCCGCACCTGATGGGCGGTCATGCCCCTGGCAGGGGTGGCCTCGCTAGAGGGGAGACTGTTGCGAGAAGGGGCAGCCCCACCCAATGGGAAATGGCACCCAGAAAAGGGGCGGCCATGCCCCGAAAAAAGGGCGGTTGTGCCCGGAAAGAAACACGCCAAGGGCGTGAAGGGGAAAAGTGGAAAGAGAGAGAAAATGAAGAAAAAGCTTCTGATGGAAGAATGTTAGAAAAAAGTAGTGCGAATAGGAGTCTGAGGCCGTGAAAGAAGAGAAGGTAGGAAATTTGAGTGAGAAAGGTGTCTAGGGCTGGGAAAGAATGATGCAAGGACTGACAGATTATGTGGTTTGACTGTAGAAGTTCGATACTTTGTAGACGCGCGAGACGATATCGGAGGTGCTAGCTATGACGTAGCGAGCGATGACTAGAGTGGACCATGAGCATTTGGCTCAGGTAGGGCTATTGCATCTACTAGGGTATCCCTCCATTAGGGCGCATCGAGCGATGCTGATTGCCCTGATCGAGCGCTGGGATTTAGTGACATCAACATTTTATCTACTGACAAGAGAGATGATAGTGATGCTGGAGGATGTTTAGCAGATATTGAGACTGCCTATAGCAGGGTGGCTAGTGAGCGAGATGAGATCAGAGGGAGAGGAGATAGATCATACCATGTGGGTTATGTTTGGGCGAGAGGACTTGTCGGTAGAGAAGAATGGCTTGGATGTGGATAGATGCTTGGGGCTTAGAGTACCGTCGTTGTCTTTGTATCTTTGTGGGTTGATCAGTGGGATACTTATTTCGGATAGGAGTGGGAGATGTTGTAGCCTTGGCTACATGGAGGTTATCTGACATATTGTTGAGGGGAGGGATGGATAGTTCACATGGGGTCCATGTGTCTTGGCTCATCTATATTGATGCATGCACAAGATCTACTATCAGGGAGTGATCAGTGTGTGTCACATGACATTGTTCCAGGTGTGGGTCTGAGAGAATATTAGTGTGGCCAGACTAGATGTGGTGTGAGCAGGGCATGAGGATATGAGAGCGCCAGTGGCTTGGTGGTACGGTGAAAATTATGAGTGGGTTTTTCGGTATCGGGGGGCAGGAGATATAAATAGATGGAGGAGGTTTTTCCATGATCTGGAGGAGGAGGACATAGTGTGGAGGCCATCTATGACATGACTCTTTAGGAAATGGAGGGAGGATGAGGAAGACACAAAGGATATTTTATGACTCGCTGCTATATAGTTGGGAGAGAGCCGCAGACAGTGGAGTCACACGGGCTAGATCGGGTGACACGACAGTATGGACTGGTGCAGGATATTCCAGGTGCCTTTGAGATGTTCAGACGGATCACATGGGAGTGACCATGGGGTGATGTGATTTTAGTAGAGTTTGCATGGGAGCACTCAGAGACACTAGTGCGAGAGTTAGTAGAGTACCCAAGGAGGGCTGAGTGACCGGTAGATGCAGGGATCACTATGAGATATGCAACATGGTTTATGTGACACTGTCTTATACAGATTATACCTAAGGTGCCGATCGTAGAGGCAAGAGGATTTGGAGGGGAGGATGAGGCTAGAGTAGCAGGAGGGGGGAGGAGACGATAGGTAGGAGGGGTTGGAAGACAGTGAAGGAGAGGAGTAGGGGAAACCCAAGCAGGAGGAGAGGAGCAGTAGCCAAGGGAAACCCTAGCAGGAGTACAACGGAGGAGAGTATCGAGAGTAGGCAGAGTAGCAGAGCAGTAGGGGAGAGTACCAGAGGTAGCCAAAGCAGGTGGATAGTAGGGAGTGCCAGAGTCAAATAGAGTAGAAGAGCAGCAAGAAAGAGTACCAGAGGTAGCTAGAGTAGGTGGACAACAGGGGGTGCCAAACGCAAACAAAGTAGGGGGAGTATTCGAAGGGAGGTTAGCGGAGGTCGGGTAAGAGGAGGATGAGATAGAGGGCCCGGGTCCAGCCCGAGGAGGAGAGACAGGATGTTGAGGCGATGGAGAGGGATGAGGCCGAGGTGATGGACATAGGAGAGGAGGGTGGGGCCGAGGAGATGGATAGGAAGGTACATGATATTCCTCCCTTGTCGATTATGCCACCGGAGGCAGAGGATCTGGTCACACGGTTGAGAGGAGTAGAGGCGAGATTACATATCAGTGATATGATATTGAGAGATTCAGAGGAAACGAGGAGGAGACTGGAGGTGGAGGTTATTAGACTCGGGGCCGAGGGGAGGAGGCTTTAGTAAAAGATAGTCAGATTAGAGACCACCGGATAGAGGGATAATTGCTTTATTGTTGACCATTTGACCTCACAAGTACTGGATGCAAAGAGGGAGAGAGATGAGCTATGAGGAGAGGTAGGAAGACTATAGGCTGAGGTGACTTGGTTGGAGGGAGAGGTAGTGAGGGAGCATAAGGCCAGAGAGTCAACGAGATGGGAGAGGGAAAAACTAGAGGCAACAGTGATGATATTGCAAGTAGGGGGTCAACGCAAGTCTGGAGGAGTGACAAGGCAGATATCGACAGAGAGGCTAGCAGAGGCAGGGAGAGATATGGAGGATTTGAGGAGACAGGTAGAGGGACTCTTAAGAGAATGAAGGGAGTTGAGATAGGAGTATGATGAGCTTTGAGACAAAGTTGAGGTGGCAAAGGGGATAGTGAGGGATATGGGATTGATGCAGGAGAGGGAGGAGAGCATGAGGGCTCATGTACAGGTGATGGAGACAAAGAGAGGGACCTGATAGACATAGATGCAAGAGAGGGAGGAGATGATGAGGGTTCAGGTAAAGGGGATGGAGTCAGAGAGGGAGGCCTTTTGGACACAGATGTAGGAGAGGGAGGAGAGGGATGCAGTAGTGGCATAGCGACAGGCTAGGGAGAGGGATGCAACAAAGGGGGAGGCATAGATAGCACAAGATGGTGGGATAGGGAAGGTGCAGGTTATGTAGGAGGAGAGAGACAGAGCCTTGGAGTAGGTGTCATAGATGAGATCAGAGATTGAGCAACTATAGTTAGCGCGGGGGGCATGGGCTCAGGATAGGAGGTCCATTTATGGATTTCGGGATAGATACAGAGTAGAGTGAGATTCGGTTCAGCTATAGGCGGCAAAGTGGGATGATTATATGAGAGAGGCAAGCTACTATATGTGTGCCTATTACATAGCAGTTCTAGATCCAACACAGCGGGTTCCTGCTGATGTTCGACCACCACCACAAATGCCAGTGCCATCCCATTCGGTAGGGACACATACCAGGGGTATAGTAGCATGAGAGAGACACTGCCACGTAGGGTGCCAGTGCTAGAGTCTCCGTAGAGATCAGATGCAGGTAGCTCATGGTTTAGAGGATCAGAGGGACCAAATCCCGATATTTGACAGGTACATGATGGATGTATAGTACAGAGTAGCATGGACCAGAGTTGATTCTTAGCTTTGTACTCATACTTTATTTTGATGACATATGACGGATATGTATTTTGATCATGGACATTATGATGGACGTTGTGATGGATAGTGTATTTTTTTGGATTTTTGATATGATATGTGAGAGCCCTTATTGACATTATGTGATGTGTATGTGATGGATGATTATTATGATGCAATGTATGGATATGCCTATAATGATTTATGTTTATGCTTATATGGATGTATGATTATGATGTACGATGATTATGTTGATGCCTAATGTTTTGGATGTAGGATGTGATGGATGAAATATGATTATTTCTATGTGGATGATTATTATGATATGCATGATGTCTAATCTTTATGATGCAGGATGCGATGTATGATTTCTATGATCATTTCTATGTGGATGATTATTATGATATGCCTAATGTAGTATGGGATATGAGATGTTATGCATGGTGTTTAATATTTATAATGGATATGGTAATGAACCTAATGATATGAACCAATATGCTAATGAATGAATGTTAAGATGCATAGAATAATTAATGAAAATTAGCCTACACAACTAAAAATGATTATGCAATTTAATGAACCTAAATGCAAATAAGGGACTGCATAATGAATGATATGATGGGTGGGTGATTGTACCTGCCAAGAACCATAGGACTCCTAAGAAGAAAAGGGGAAGATGGAGGAAATCATCATTTGAACAATCCAATAATCCTAAGTCAATGGAAAAGAAGGGGTGAAGGATACATGAATGCAATGAAGGAGAAAATCAAATGCAATCCTAATGCAATTTACCATCTTCAGAGCACTGATTTTTGTTATAGCATAAGACACCATGTACCATGGTATATGGACCAATGTAGATTAGTGTCTAATGCATACAACAGACAAGACGGTTATCCTAGTACCCAAGAGTCGCAATGACTTTGGTTGGGCCAAGTATTGAGATAACCACAAGTGCAGAAGGATGTCCCAGCATAAGACAAGATCTCAGAGGTCTTGGTGTGTACTACATGGGACAAACAAGAAAAATAGCAACAGATAAACAAAAGATCAAGATATGTCCCTATGTTAACCAGGAAAATGCACCATAATATGATGGATCATGGCAGCCTTGACAAGTGATTATAGGGAGTTCAAATGTTAAACAAAACCAAAAGCATCAAAAGATTGGCATCAATTTCAAAACATCCTTTGCCATAGGATCAAGATGATGGATGGGATTGATGTGGTCTATTAGGAAGGATACATCCTATTGAGACCAAAGATGGATGCTATACTAAAAGATTGATTAATGACGAAGGATGTTCGAAACTTGACTAAACCGTGTGACACAAATGGATTCCATTTGTGAGGTACTAGCAAGATAGGGACGCACCTTGACAACATGAAATGAGACAAAAGAAAGAAGCAACAAGACAAAAGACACACTAAAGACCTAGGGGCTTGGGGGTTGATCAAAGATCATCCTTTCCTACGTGAATGCACAAAGCCCTCCTAGTTGAGGAAAAGACCATGATAAAAGCAAAAAGAGGATGATGAAGATAGATGATGGAGGACAATGATCAGATGAACTGACCATAAAAGAAAGACACAGAAAAGACCCGGGGGTGGATCAAATGATCAGCCTTGCCTACATGCAAGCATAGGGGCAATGTAGTTTGGAAAGGATGAAAGACCAATGATGGACAAGATCAAAAAGTGGACAATGATGATCAATGATGAAGGACAAAATGCCTCAAGGGCGGATCAAATGATCGGCCTTGCCTATGTGAAAGTGCAAGGGTAACATAGTTCACCAAAGACAAGGACAAACAATGAGAGATGACAAACTAGATAGACCACAAAAGCCTAGGGGTGGATCAAATGATCGACCTTGCCTACGTGAAAGTGCAGGGGCAATGTAGTTGAAGATAGACAGGATGGCACCTAGATGGAGACCGACACGATGGATGACCCTAGATGGAGACAACCAAAACGATGAGGCGACACAAGCTAAGATTAGGATAAAAGCTTAGGATGCTAGATAGCAGATGATGTTCGTCCAATGCTCAACTAGAAATACACCAAGCGACTAGGTGTTACAAGCAAATGGGAGGATATGATTGATAAGACAATAAGGATATTGAGATATGATGGTGAAAGCATAAAGTAACAAGGATGCGAGGTAGATAATGATTAAGCCCTATACGAATGGCGCTTATTGCCAGGTTTTGACCAATCATATGTATCCAAGTTGCCACACAAGGGTGGTTTTCACCATAGGATGAATTATTTCTCTTTACTATTTTTGGATTTTTTTTTTTTTTTTTGTATTTTGACAATTTTTTACTTTTTTTGTATTTTTTGAGATTTTACCAGGAAGGATACCCCAACTGACCTAAGTATAGAATTTCTTCAGATGCATGATGTTGATGGGTTCTTCTAGGGGATCTCCTTCAGGGGTAGATATTTTGTACGCTCCAGAACCATATTTTGTGGTGATGACATAAGGGCCTAACCAATTAGCTTCAAACTTGCCTTTCTTTTCCCTATCTTGGCAATTCTGTTGATTCTCTTTGAGGACTAAGTCACCAACATCGATCTGACAAGGGCATAATTTCTTATTGTAACTTCTCTTGAGTCGATGTTGATAGGCTTGGAGATGGTTGTAGGCCTTGGCCCTTTTTTCATAATTCCAACTGAGCCAGTCGTGAAACCTAGGTGTCTTCGTCAGTGATCAAATTCTTCAGAGATATTCAAAGTGATGGGATTTTGACTTCGATCAGCAAGATATCTTTGGTGCCATAGACAAGGGAGTATGGAGTAGCACTGGTAGGGGTGAAAATGGATGTGCGGTAGGCCCAAAGGGTAGGATGAAGGTCAAGATGCCAATCTCGATCAGTGCTATTTACCATTTTCTTAATGATTTTGATCAAGGTTTTGTTGGTGGCCTCTGCTTGACCATTACCCTAGGGGTAATAGGGGGTAGACCAACGATGTTGGATATGATAAGTCTCACAGAGGTATTTCATACACTTATTTTTGAATGGCTTTCTGTTGTCAAAGATGATGGTGGAGGGGATTCCATACCTATAGAGGATATGGTAAAGGATGAAATTGGATATTTGAATACCAGTGATTTGGGTAAGTGGTATGGCTTCCATCCACTTAGTGAAGTATTAAGTGGCTGTGATGATGAAGGTGTGACCATCGGAGGATGGAGGGTATATCTTGCCGACTAAGTCAAAACCCTATTGTGAAAATGACCAAGGTGTCGTGATAGGTTGTAATTCTTGTGTCGGGGCATGAATCAAATATGCATGTTGTTGACAAGGAAGATAGATTTTGAAAAACTCGCAAGCATTATGTTCCATCATAGGCCAGTAATACCTTGCTCTCAGAATCCTTTTGGCTAAGGACATACCATTAGAATGGGCCCCACAAATAACACTATGTACTTCTGCTAATGTAGTGCGAGCTTCGGTCTCATTTAAACATCAGAGGAGGGTTCCATCATACCCACATCGATAAAGTGTATCACCGATGATGGTGTAGCGGGCAGTGCATTGGATAAATGTTTTTTGTTGGTTTCTTGTGAGGTCAAATGGTAGGGTGTTATCATGAAGATAAGTGTAAATTTCTTTGTACCAGGGGGATTTAGGACCAACAATATCACATACCATTTCACTCTCAAGGATATCATACATTGGGATTACAAGCTGTTCAAATAGGAACTGATTATCTATATGATCCTTTGGCATGTCAATTAGGGACCCACTAATAGCCATAGTGTCGGCTGCCTTATTCTAGAGTCTTGGGATCTATTCAAATTGGATGAAGGTAAAATATTTCTTGAAGTCATCCACCATGTGTTTATAAGGTAATAACTTGTCATCTTTGGTTTTAAACTCGTCATTGACTTGTTTGATGACCAATTGGGAGTCGCCGAAAACTCGTAAATGAGGGATATTCTATTGGACGACGACTCTAAGACCTTTGATGAGAGTTTCATACTCTGCTATGTTGTTAGTGCATGGGAATGCCAACCTGAATGACTTTGGAATGTAATCACCTTGTGGTGTGACAAGAAAAATTCCTACCCCAGATCCATTGTGAGTAAATGAACCATCAAAATAGAGTGTCTAGGTAGTAGTTTATGTGATTGTGAAGACTTCTTCATTAGGGAATTCTGTAGTCAAAGGATAGATATCCTCTAAAGGTGCGTCAACCAACTGATCTGCTATCACTTTCCCTTTAATATCTTTTTTGTCCACATAATCTATGTCAAACTCACTTAGAAGCATGATCCACTTAGCCATGCAGTCGATTAGAGTTGTCCTAGACAACAAATACTTGAGGGGATCAACCTTTGATATCAACTTTATTGGATGGCTGAGCATATAATGACATAAATTTTGTGAACAAAAGACAACAACTAAGCATGCCTTTTCCATCGGAGAAGATTTAAGCTCGTAGCCCACTAATTTTTGACTGATGTAATAAATGGCATGTTCTTTGAGTGACTCATCATGTTGGGCTAACAATGCCCCCAGTGCAACTGAAGTAGATGAAATATACAATAGGAGCGGCTTTTCAAGGATCAGAGGCATGAGGACAGGTGGATGAGCCAAGTATTCTTTGATCTAATCAAAACCTAGCTAACACTTTGGATTCCATTTGAAGGTGATATCCTTTCGTAGCAGGTGGGAGAAGGACTGGCACTTATCAGCTAGCTGAGCTATAAATCGACAGATGGAATGCAACTTTCTTTGAAGACTCCTCAACTAATTTAGAGTGCGTGGTGGAGGCATTTACATTATTGCCTTGACCTTAGCTGGATCCACTTCTATGCCTCTTCTAAAAACAATGAAGCCTAGTAACTTTCCTGATGTGACCCCACAAACACTTTTTTGGATTCAGATGCAACTTATAATGTTCTAAGCGTTCAAAGATCTTTTTCAGGATTATAGGATGTTCTTCTCTTGTTTTTGACTTTCCTAACATATCATGAACATAATCTTCCATTATTATATGAATGAGGTCATGGAAGATTACTATCATGGCACATTGGTATGTTGCCCGCACATTCTTGAGGCCAAAAGGCATGACATTATACAATTTTTTCCCCCAAGGTGTTATGAAGGTAGTAGTCTTGTGTTGATCTTCAGTAGAAATCTTGATCTGATTATAACCAGAGAAGCCATCCATGAGGGATAGCATCTCATGTCCTGTAGTGAGGTTGACCAACTTATCAATGTTCGGTAGAGGAAAGTCGTCCTTAGGACAGGCCTTATTGAGATCTCAGAAATCCATACAAATCCTAATATGTCTATCTAGCCTCATGACAGGTACTATGTTGGAGATCCAGTCTTAATAATCATTAGGCTGAATGAATCCAACTTCTAGCAGTTTCTCCAATTCTTTCTTGACTAATAGGGCTACTTGAGGATGTATTTTGTGTAGTTTTTTCTTGACAGGCTTGGCATTTGGACGAACATCCAAATGATGTACAACAAGATTAGGATCAAGGCTGGGCATATCTTAATAAGCCCATGCGAAATTGATAATACCTTCTCTGAGAATTTGGACAATAGTGGAATGATCTTCTTCTAATAAAGATTTGGCTACATAAGTGATTCTTGGATTTTCTTCAATCCCCAAATTTATCTCGTGTCTCTTCAATGAGAATAGAAGATCACTCGAAAAGCACCTTAGTGAGGTTTTCACTTGGTGACCCATTTTGTTTTTGTTTCTTTTTTGTTTTTGTGGTTAGGGCGTTCATCCTCCCCCAATCCCATGAGATGTACGTAACAATCCACTGAGGGAAATGTGTCAATAGGTACGCTACCTTGTAGGTCATGGTCTATAAGTTTGGGATGTTTGAGGGACAAAGTGATGGTGCAAATAGATAGGCATTCAAACATGGCAAGGAGGTCAATGTGATCCAAATCATCGTAGGCGTGTATGATGGATTCCTCCTCAGGAATTTCTTCAAGGATACCATCATCTACACTAACATTGTTATAAGTGCTAGTGGATGCTACATGGCCTTTCTATTTCTGGTCATAGCCCAAGCCCAGATTTCGTGGCCGAATGGTAGTTGCTTCGATGGGCTAACATTTTCCTTTCTCTTCTATACCAATACCTCTGCCTTGGTAACTGCACTTTTCAATTGCCTTAGATGCATGCAGATAGACCTCCTGGAAGTATTCTATGGGAGGACGTGGCGGTTCGGGTTCTTCTCTGTAAACAAATTGGCTAATATTAGCTTCCACTTGATCCTGAAGGGACCCCAAATCTCTGAATGTTGTTGAGCCCATATTTTTGGAAGTGAGTGTGAGTGTCTTTTCTTCCTCTTTTGGAATAGACGGAGAGGGTTGGCCATATGTACATGGTGAGGGTGGCATGGTTTCCACATTCATTGCTATACTCATTTCATACTCACCGCATCCGTTGTCAATAATTTGGACCTTGGTGATGGTTGAACCAAGTGTGGATGATGGTGTGGATGAAGTGGTGTTTAGTGTGTTGGTGGATGGTAGAGAGTTTGATGTATGGGCTGCCCCCATTTCAACTCCAAGGAAATAGTAATAATGTGGAAAGGAAGCCTCTAGGGCATGACAATATTCAAATGGCTGAGGGTCAGCCTATATGGTTACTTCCATTCCTTGAAATGGGAACTTAAAACATTGATGTTAGGTTGATGGGACGACTTACATAGAGTGAATCCATGGTCGGCGAAGAAGGATGTTATATGGAAGTTCCAAGTCCAGAACATCACACATAGTATACTGTACAATGGCTCCCACCTGAATAAGAATATAGATAGTTCCCTCAGAGTCTCTTTCTGCATTGTCATAGGCTTTAATGGTTATAATTTGATTATTTAGGTCAGCTTGGGTGTATCCCACTTGTTGTATAAACTTTAACGTACAAAGATTTAGGGCTGAACCATTATCTACCAAAGCTCTTTCAAATTTTTGACAATTCACCCTGACCTCAAGGTGAAGGGGATGATTATGGATTGAGCCAAGGCGTGGCATGTCCTTCTGACTGAAACCTAATTAGTAGGTTGTGGAAAATTTTTTCTACCAATGCTTGGAACTATGTGGGATCGATATCATCAAGGACTTGGGTGTTTTGTAAGGCTTTGTTCAAGATGTCATGATGCACGAGGGAAGACCTAAGCAAATCTAGGATAGAAATCTGAGCTGAAGTCTTGCCGAAGTGGTCAAGGTTGTTGTATTTTGAGTTGATGGATGGTGGCTGGGTGGGTGAAGGAGCGGCTGGGACCGTGATGCGGGTTCGACAGGTGGTAACAACACATTGTGGATCTTTTCCTTTAACGCATATCATGGATACACGTGGCTCCACTTGTTCTATATATGTGACTACACCTTGGTAATTTTATGGCATATTTTTATAACTGATATTATTTGTGTTGTTATTTTGATTATTGTTATTGCTAGGGCTAGGATTGGGATTGGACATACTAGGTCCCTAATTATGATTGGGAAAAGCATTATGGTATATCTGGAGTTGAGCATTGGCCGAAGATGTCATGTTAGCATCCACATGAATTTCACCTCAATCAATGAGGCCTTGAATGTAATTTTTTAGTCGTTGACACTTATCAAATGTGTGTCCCTTAATCTTGTGAAAGTCGCAATATTCATTCTCTTTGAACCAAGTTGGCTTGGGCATGGATTCATTGACAGACTTGGTGATAGGATAAGTAATGGGGTATTTGGCTTGTAGAAGTTTATTAAACATAATGCTAAGGGGTTCTCCCAACTGAGTGAACTGTCATTTATTCCCCCCTTGGTTGTTTTGGTTTGACTGTTGTCAAGGTGCTCCTTGAGGCACTGATATGGTGTTCGAGATTTATTGCTGTTGTTGAGGAGGATATTTTTGTGAGGTGGTGGCCACCTAAACATGTTTGGTGTTAGTGACACCATCATTAACAACATTTTTATTTTTATTCCAATATCGAGGTTTATCCCTAGAGGATTTCTCTTTATCAAAATTGAAAAGTTTGACTTTCCCTTTAGCAACAAGGGCTCTATCCAGGATGGGACCCTTCTCCATGAGTGCCGCAAAAGTTGTGATGCAGTGGAGCCGGAAGTTATGAGCCATGTCTGGATGAGAATTTTTGATGAACAATGTAACCATGTCCTTTTCCGATAGTGGGGATTTCATTCAACTGGCTAAGGCACACCATCTTTGCAGATAGATAGTGAAGGTCTCTCCATCATGTTGTTTTTCCTTTAGGAGATCAAGTGTGTCTATGTCCTTCTCCAGATTGAAAGAGAAGTGGGAGAATAATTGCTCAAGTAGTTGTGCAAAGGATTTTATGGATCCTTTTTCAAGGCCCATGACCCAGTTAAGGGCGACCCCCTATAGGCTCTTAAGGAACAGTCGGATGAGATAATTTTTGTTATGCATGACCTCTTGGCAATGGGCATAAAATTCGTGCAGATGGGCTCTGGGGTCCTTGGTTCCCTTGAACTTATTGAATTTCAGTATCTCGAAGTGCTTGGGAGAGGGAATCAAGGAGATGGAGGGATCAAAAGGATAGAGAAAAATTTCCTCAAACTTGAATGACTGCTTGCCCATTCCAGCCTGTAAATCCTTCAATGCAGCCTTAACTTCTTCCAAGTCCTTGTTGACGGGTGCTACAGGAGTCAGAGTGGGTTGATTGTATGGATAGTATTGTGGGTATGATGAGGATGGCCCATATGCGGTTGGATCATAGGTGGGTTGAGCTGCATATGACTACATTTGTTGATTCTGATTGATATAAGTGGATTACAGTTTGATGTAAGGTGGATAGGAGGATGACAGATTATGATGAGTGGAAGCAAGTTGTTGATAAGATGGATGTTGCTGATAGTAAGAAGTGGGCGAAGGTCCTCGATGTTGTGTAGAATTTTGATAATACACAGAGGTAGGACCCCCTTGTTGATGTGATGATGGTTGTTGGCAATAGGGGATGGAAGGTGCACCCTGCTAGTAGGATTGTTATTGTTGAAGATAGTGTGGATAAGATTGGTATTGTTGTGCAATGGTGGGTTGTTCCATGATGTATGGGGATGGATTTCATGGTTTTTGATAGGAATGATTTTGTGATTGTGGAGGATTGGTGTAAGGTGGTGGTTGGGTCTATGTTTTATTTTGAACATTCTGATGATGATTCAAATTGAGGTGGGACATAGTAGTGTATGTACTGGATGGATGATAGAGATATTTCATAAGCGGATTATTGTGCGCTTGTGTAGGGATATGTATATGTTGTTGTGGGGTTCATTGTTGTGGTTGTTGTTGGTGAGATGAGTGAGATGGAATATGTGGTTGTTGTGGGATTGTGATGGAGGTGCCATGTGGTGATTGTTGTGGCTATGAATTAGTCTGCACCACCTGATGCGTTGGTTGTATAGGAATGGTAGTGTGTTGCTGGGGGATTGAAATGTTTTGTTTTAGAATAGTGATGTTGTGTTGCAGAGGTTGTTGATGTGAGGTTTGAGATGAAGTAATAACAACAATGGTATGTTTTTGTGGTGCTTGTAATCTGGTAGATTGGTGAGGATTACCTGGGGGCTATGGGAACACATGAGGTGGCAAATTGGTAAGGATAGGTCTGCCCCCAGTATTAGGATGTAGGGGTAGAAACGGTGGAGCGGATGGGGTGTATGATGGCATGCCATAGGCATAGGGGTCATTAGGATCAGGTGGTGGGATAGTAGATGTCATGTTTGGAAGATGAGGATAAACTTGGACTTGATGGATGACAAAATTTCCAAAATCAGGGTGATACCAGTTGTCTGTGGGTGCACTTTCGAGCACATAGGAATTCCTTGGAGCGTTCTGCAAAGTTTGTGGATCGGTGGATATTGGAAGGGCATATTGTGATGCATCAAGACCAGATGGTGGTTTGAATCCCTTCATGAGCAGGATGGCGAGGATCTTATCCCCACTTTCATTGAGGAGACGATCCATCATTTGGACATTGGCAGGATTACTGAGATATTCATCAACAGTGACTTCGGGTTGGTTAACCATGTTGTCATCAGTAGGTGGTGTGGTGTTCCGGATGTTGATATTGGATTGGGATGAGGCACCATTATGGGGATCTTGTGGATTGCTTGGAACGTTATTAATATCTTGCATGGTATTTGGAATGTGACTAGGATCATGTGGGATATTCGGTTGGGTACCTTGGGCTTGTCGATCGGCCATTTGCCTTTTTGCTTGTGCGCGGGTCTGAACAGGCATGAACGTGCAAAACAACTAAGGAATCTAAGATGCAACTTAAGCCTCTAAATGATGATCTAGATGATGATTTGGATTGGATAAAGATTGTTGGGTTGGATTGATTGATAGGATATATGATGGATCAATTGATGATGCATCAATTAATCAAATGATTGGATAAGGATTGGATTTGATCAAAAAAATGACTGAGAATATTAGATGAAATCAAATTGATGATCAAATGATTAGATGATTGGAAGGGTTTCTAAACTAGGTTCAAAAATCACCCTAGGTGATGTAAGGTGTTGATTGATCGGATTAAGGGATGAATTGATGATCACGGTGCCAAATACGCCTTGAGATGGAAGGGGATTGATAGGGCTGAGCATGATGATCAACTTAGGATCGATAAAAATCCTAAGTGGATGTTTAGGGATCGCGATTAGGTTTAGGCACCTAGGTTAGTTCAGATAACAACTTCAAACGAAGTTTAGAGGATTTAGATTGATACAATGATGATGGATATATAACATAAAGATGATTATGAATGAAAACTATATGATTCAAATGATGATGCAAATGGATCGTGATACAGATGGACGATATATGCAAATAGCTAGGCAAACAACAAGCTTTTCAGAAATCATAGGAAATTGGCTTTTTGGATCAAATTTTAGCAAATGATGTTATGGAATGACCAAATGTTCACTCAGAACGAGTGAACGGATGTATGAGGCTAGGGAATGATGCTTAGAATGGGAAAATGGTTTTCTAGAACGAGCGAACAACTGGTTGAAAAGGAGGAACAATGATCAAAATGAGTAAATGGATAATTATAATGAACGAACAAATGGTTGGCTCGGGTAAACGGGTACTCCGAACGAGGGAACAACAATCGGAACTAGAAAACAGGTTCCCAGAATAGGGTAACGGCTAATGAACGAACACTGAAAATGGCTATTTTGGATGGTAGGGCTGCCCCTTTAGGTCAAGGCTTCCCAAACTTAGGTTGGGGCCACCCAAACAAGAAAGACTTAGCAAAAGTTTGATTGAAATAAAGGGCCAGGGCCACCCCTTGAGGGCAAGGTTGCCCCTTTAGTGCAAGATCGCCTCTGTGTAATGGTTTGAACCTGACTTAGTCAAAAACAATGATGGCAAAGGATGGAAAACAACAAGTAAAAGACCAAAACTGACTAACAAGTACTGGTTTTTCACAAGAAGACACTTCGGATAGAACAAGCCTAATTTTAGTGTTAAGGGTATGGTCAACACGGTCTTCTATCTAGGCTTAATTTTTTTACTAAGGGCATCCCTGATATATGCACGGTATATGGGGTACAACCGTGAACACCAGGCCATCTATAAGTGTGAGTCAGGAGCAGCCAACAAGAGACGGGGAGCTCAGACCAACTCTTCACGTCTTGTCTAGGTATCACCCTAGCTTTGATGCTCTGCTAGACATGACATGATTGGATTGAGGTACAATTTTCACTCTCCCCCCTTGATATACCCCACCAATAACACGTGGTTGGGATCGTCCCCCGGGTGATGAAATCCCAAGCAGGTCCCACTAAAGGAAGAAGACACTAGATGTCTCGGTTGGTCCCCAGGCTTGCACAAAATGCAAGGAGAGAGCTTTCACGCACTAGGATCTTCTAGGTGGACTCAATAAGAGTGAGTTGCAATTTCTCATCACCCAGGATTGCCAAAGAGGTACAAGGGGAGTGGATACGTCAACAACCCACTCACAAGCACAACAAGCAGATGTAAATTGACCCTTTAATTAAACTATGTTCTTAGTTTAAAGAAATGAAAATATAAAACCAATTAAACACGGTTTCTCCACCTGCAACACACTTATCAGTAGTTTTGTTCTCTGTCTTTGACAAGTGGATTTTGTTTTCAGGCATGGTTGCCTCTGTGTTTTGGGCATGGCCACCCCTTTATGAACTTGCAGACAACCAGGGGTTAGAAAATAGTAAAAATACCAGCAGAAGAATCTATTGTTTGGGCAAGCCTGCCCCTCCTGGGAGAGGTTGCCCCTCTGTGAATCTACAAGCAACCAGGGTTTAGAAAATAGTGAAAAAAATAGTAGAACTGTCTATTGTTTGGGCAAGGTCACCTCTCCTAGGCAAGGTCGCCCCTCTGTGAATCTACAGGCAACCAGGGGTCAGAAAATAGTAAAAACAACAACATGATAGTTTGTTGTTTGGGCAAGGCTGCCCCTCTGTGAACCTAGAAGCAACTAGGGGTCAAAAAACAATAAAAATAGCAGCAGAACAATCTACTGTTTGGGCAAGGTCGCCCCTCTATGAATCTGCAAACAACCAGGGGCTAGAAAATAGTGAAAATAGTAGCAGAATAATCTGCTATTTGGGCAAGGTTGCCCCTCCTGGGCAAGGTCGCCCCTCTGTGAATCTGCAAGCAGTAAGGGGTCAAAAAATAGTGAAAATAGTAGTAGAATAGTCTGTTGTTTGGGCAAGGACGCCTCTCCTGGGAAAGGTCACCTCTCTGTGAATTTGTAGGCAACCAAGGGTCAAAAAATAGTAAAAACAACAGCAAAACAGCTTGATGTTTGGGAAAGGCCGCCCCTCCTGGATAAAGTTTCCCCTCTGTGAACCTACAGGAAACTAGGGGTCAAAAAATAGTAAAAATAATAGCAGAACAAGCTATTGTTTGGGCAAGGCCACCCGTCCTGGGCAAGGTCGGCCCTCTTTGAATTTGCAAGCAACCAGGGGTCAGAAAATAGTGAAAACAACAGCAGAACAGTCTGTTGTTTGGGCAAGGCAGCCCCTCCTGGGCAAGGTCACCCTTCTGTGAATTTGCAAGCAACCAAGGGTCAGAAAATAGTGAAAATAGTTGCAGAACAGTCTTCTGTTTGGGAAGGGTCACCCCTCCTGGGCAAGGCCACCTCTGTATTTCAAAATCTGCAAAACTTTAAGCAACAAAAAATTAAAAAACAATGAACCCAAGATGTGGGTCCCACCGGGTGTGCCAAAAATGTGATGAAGAGAAATCTGCTAGTCTAAAAATGCAAAATGAAGTATAATGCAAGATAAGAAAATAACACCTAACACCTCAAGATTGGGCTACGTTAAACACAAACAAAAAGGGAGATAAAGACAAACAACCGATTATACCTTTTTTTCGTGTTGATCCCTTGGTTGGCCCTTGAAGATATTGTTGATATGTGCTCCTTAGATGATAAGCATGCAATGATGGAGGTAGATGAATGATTAATGGAGGTGGGTGGATGCACTAATAAATACTAAGATGCAAAATGCAATACTAAGAGGTTGCAATAAATGGCTAAAATGGCTTGAAAGGCTTGAGGGCATAAGTTTGGTATGAATGCACTAACTAACTCAATTAATGAGAAGAGGGGGCTATTTATAGAAGAAATTGAATTCTCTAAAGGATTCAATAGTCAAGATTGATCCACCATGGGTAAGATGGAGGGCTATGGTGAGTTGAGGACTCACAAGCCCTCACATCTTGCCATGTGGCGGGTGAAGTGTGTAAAGGACAATGTGAGATGGCAAGGGTATAAATGACATGGAAGAGACCATGTGGTCCCAAGGTATGAGAGAGGATCTCCACAAAAATTAATCCCTTGTCCCCAAGTGGGGTTGAAAGTTACAATTGAGGACTTTTAGAAAGTCCACCCTTGTCACCATGGGGATTTGAGATGGCCTTGGAGGAATAAAAGTGAATTTTTAATTCACTTTTTGGAAGAATTCAAAGGGTAAGACAAAATTACTCTAAAAGGGGTCTTTGTCCTTTGGGTACGATGTGACATATGAGATGCCATGGGGAAGACAAATGAATGGGCGGAATAAGTGTGAATTTTTAATTCACATGCGGAAGAGGTCAACCCAAAAAAGGTAAGTACCAAGAAGGTTGACTTAAGGGCATGTTAAAAGGGGTAAGTGATTAGGATTGGGATTGTGCAAATAGGTAATTAGATTAATTAATGATGATTAGAGGCAAGTGGAAAAATATGGAGGATGTGACATTAATCCTAATTAAGGATATGAACATCTTAATGAAGGATTAATTAAATTAACCCAGATTAGAAGAGGGGTTATGGAGGATGTGACAAGGAGAGAGAAAGAATGAATTAAAAATAGAAAAGGATAATTGACTAAATTAAATAAATTGATTGCATTTATTTAATTTAGAGATGAAGTGGGTTTATGTATAAAGTATTTAATTTATTAAATTAAATACCTTAGGAATAATTAATTACCATTTGATGATGGGGATTAAGTGGATTAATGAAAGGGACAAATTTGACCTTGTGTAAAGGGTCAAATTTAGGTGTCTGCACATATGTGTTTTTTTAATAACGTGTACGCATTTTTCATGAGAATTATTTTTTGGCTGAAACTTCCCCTCTTGGTAAACCCAACTTATTGCTTTTACCCTAACGTGTCTTCACACCCACTATTTCTGGTGATGTGTGGCATTCTAGGCAATACATTTGCATTTACTATTTGCAAATTTTCATTTCGACAAGATGTTGCCTATTAAAATGGTGCACCAAAAATTTTGCAGGTGAAAAATATATATCACTATGCTAATGTTTTGGGGAATTAATTTATTAAAAGAAAACTTTTGATTTTTTTTGGAATTTTCTCATTGGCTAGATGATGCTAAAGTCGGGCTTTGAAAATTGGAATGCATTTCTATACATGTTTTCTATTTATTGTTAAGATTGATAGGTGCCTTGTTCTTGTCAGGTGGTGGTTGTTACTAAAACCATTTGTTGTGTACGTGAATGCATAGGAGATCAAGCTTATAACATGCTATGCTCTAAATTTGTAAGTTCACTTTGTCTTTTATTCCTATTTTGTATAATCACAACCTATTCTTACTACAAGGAAATTATTCTGGTTAAGTGTAGAAAATCTGCTAGATTACAATTACGGCCATGCATGGAGCCTAATTTCCTGTGCTATTCTTTGCAACTATATTTTTTTTGCTTTATTTTTTTTATTTTTTGGCCTCTATTGCTTTATGCTTTATCCGTCATTATTATGTTTTGCTTCTATATTATTACAATGTCATTCAACAAAGATGTTTTCTACAATTGGTAATTGCATATTTCAATGAATATTTCACTTATATTTGCAATTATATAGGTGATTGTATATGTATATATATATAATTGTATATGTATAAATATGTAATTTTATATGTATATGTATATAGTTGTAACTGTATATGTATATGTATACATATGTAATAGTATATGTAAATGCACATATATATGAAATTGTATATGTTTATATATGTGTGTGTGTATGTGTATATATATGTAATTGTATATGTGTCTATATATATACACACAACGAGGAAATTTTGCATTTACTATTAGCACATTATATATATATGTTATTGTATATGTATGTGTATTTATATACATATGTAATTGTATATGTATATATATGTACATGTAATTGTATATGTATATTTAACAAAGTTGTTTCAAGGAAATGAAACCTGCAAATATTGGAGAGAAATACAGAGAAAGAGATGCCTTGTGTGGAAAAGTGTAGAGAATGTTGTTGCAAAAAAAGAATGCACTATGCTTGAATAAGTTGAACCAAACAAAAATAAAAAATTCAAATGTGGATTTATGTTCAGGGAAAAACCCTTCATTGTATTGATGCTTTTTGTTTGGGTTCCGCTCATTCAACCTGGTGTATTGCATAAGAGACAATGTGTCGATTGGTAAGCAATATATGTGTATAATTAGATTATTTTCCCATGCTAAACGAGCATTTTAAAGTAGCAATTGCTCAAAACAATAAGTATTGATAGTTAAATATATTGATCAAAAACCTAAGTATTATTTCCTCATGTGGTTGACTAGCTTGATAAATTATCCTCTAGGTAAATTGCAATGCCATTTCCTTTCATCCTTAACATTTATAGTTAATGCACTATAGTATATGTTTCTAACCTTATCTTTGAACCAATCCTATAGCTGATCACAGATAAAGAAACTTCAATTGCATAAGCATTTGTATTTATCACAATTGTTGTTGGTGGGGGGGTAGAGATAAGCATTGAAAATCCCAAATAATATGTGAGTAACATTTTCATTGTTCGATGTTATATATTAAATATTTAAAGTTGAAATGAACAATGCGGTAAATTTTTATCATATTTTCTCATTCACTCTTCTTATGCTTTTTAGAATATTATGAATGTAGTATTGCAAATCTACAATTTACCTAATGAATCTTTTTGGGTTTTTGTAGTGCAAAGATTTAGTATTAGATTGCAATTCATATTTATTTGGGATCATATTATGTGATCATAATACAATTAATACTTAATATGTGTTATGGACATATGCTTCTTCGATATTATCTAATGAAATTGATACAATCTATGTAAGATGCAGCATACATTCTTTGAACTATTATTTTGATGTTGCCTGGGTGTTGACAAACAATGATAAATGCAAGAGACAATTTGTTAGCTCACTTGGCAATTGTTGTTGCTTTTTGACTTATGGCTAGGATATTGCTATATAGTATGGGACATATTTCTCCTGCTTACATGAATCTAGCCATTGTTGTTGCTTTCTCAAGCATTGGGAAACTTCATCTCAAACAAGCACCAAAAATCACAAGCATTGAAATCCTATTTGGTTAAAGTGTTTTTTGAGTTTATCAGCTACATCTTTTGATTGTCTTGTAGTAGTAAGCTAGTGCTTCTATTATCAATGCACCTATCAATCTTAATACTAAATAAAATATATGTAAAGATGCATTCCAATTTCCAATCGGACATGTTAACTACTATCAACAATGTGACCTATCGACCACAGATATTTACAATGAAAATATGTCTAAAGCAGCTAGAAATTAGAAATGAATCAATATTTTATGTTTCTATGTCTCCGTAATAAGATGCAATTTGGAAAATAGAAAATAATGGTCAAAATATCGGATGCAGATTAGAAAATTGCAAAAAAAACCACTAAGATTCCATTTTAACAATGAAAATAGATATGTTCAACAAAAGTGTTATGAAGACATTGTGAACTGATGAAATGATTTTATGTGAAGACATCTTGCAAAGAAAATATTGGTTCCATTGTTAGCCATTGCAACCAGAGAATTGAACGTTAATGAATTATGTTGTTAGGTCTTGAACTCAATAACATAGACTAACCCATAAAAGCACTCAAAGATACGAACGAGAAGACATTAACCCATAAAATGCATAGGTGTGAGTAGACAATGCAAAATTGAAAGTATAAAAGATACAAGAACTTATAAATGCCCTCTTTCTCGCTTGGAACACGGTGGGTGTAAACCCTCTCAACAGACATAAATTTCAGCCTCATCAAATAGTTTGGGCAAATGAACAAACAACACAAATAATAATTTGCTACAAATATTTAAAACTTCACATCATAAGCCACTAATGACGCATGCACTTTAGTCTACTCACAATAAATGAAAACTTGTAAATAGTAAATACAAATGTACTGCTTCAAATGCCATGGATTTCCACAAACAGTGAGTGCGAAGAAAGAAACGCCCAAAAAATCCCTTATAATAAAATAATCCCGAAAACATTTGAAGGCCCAAAACAAAACATTGTCCACATGGCTTCTAAGGAAGCAACTAATATGCATGAGCGCACTCAAAGTATTAAAAACATTGACATTGCAAAAAAAACTATGCCACCATCACTCCCAACAAATGCATGACAGTCTCATTGCTCTGTACAAATTTTCTATTAATTATTAAGATTGATAGGTACTTTGTTGTTCTCAAGTGGTGGTTCTTACTGAGATCATCTGCTACGTACATGAATACATAGGAGATGAAGTTTATGGGCTACTATTTTCTAAATGTGCAATTTGAATCTATTTTTTATTCAAATTTTATACAATCATAGCTTATCTTTTGTGCAAGAAAATTATCCTGGCTCAATATAAAAAATGTGATAGATTACAGTTATAAGCATTAGACTTTTAGAATCATAGTCACTAGATTTCTTTGTGCTTTATCTATTATTCTTATCTCCTCTTTGTATATTATTACACTATCATTCATCAAAGACATCCTCTACAATTGGTAATTGCACATTTCAATCAATATTTCACTTATACTTGTGGTTATACGTAAAATAACTTGATCACTCGCATTGAATTACTTGTAATGTATGATGCTTTGCTACAGGAATCAAGTGTGATGGGGGAAAAATATTTGAAAGCATGGTATTCACGACCGTGAAAGGAAGCCTATAGAAATTTAGTAGCTTCAAGAAGTTGGAAACATCTATGATTATCTAGACATTGATGTTGGTCAAAGCTACTATGTTCTGATTACTATGAAATAGTCAACAAAGTCCATGTTTGAAAGCTTCACCTATGCTTTTAATGATAACAATGAAAACTTTAATTTTGCAAATACAGTTTACTTGCAAGAACTTGGTAAAGTATAGTTTCCATGAACCTTGGAACATTGTTACTAGTCACATATTGAGACAATGAAATTGGCTATTTTCTTGCATATTGTACTTTGTGGTTTCACTCTTCGCAACACATAGATATAGCATAATATCCTTTTTTTGTTAGATATTGCGCATTGTGCTTTGGTTTCTTGCACCAAACAGATAAAGCATAATATGCTTTACCTTTCCAAAGTTTTTGTTGTTTATGAATTGATAAACCATGATATTCTTAGAGATTCCAAGGTTGCTATTGCGTTTAAACACATATGTATATATATATATATATGTGTGTGTGTGTGTGTGTGTGTGTGTGTGTGTGTGTGTATGTATGTGCGTATGCATATATACATATATATATATATGCATATCTCTGTGTATAGACATATATGTGTTTATGCTCAAAGCATACATGGATTTCAAGAATATGACAAGATTGATACAAAAATTGATCAATTTATTTGTTTTTTCTCAGTTTATTTTTTATACCTCAATACATTGGTTATTGCTCAAATTATTTGCTTTCTTTTTTGTAGGGTTTGTAGAACATGGGATTCCCAAATGCATGTTATCATGAAATGTTTTTCATTGTTGTTGATTAAAGTGAGTAATAGATTATCATGCCTCTTTCTTTCTTTGCTAGATTTCAAATATCCAGTACTCTATTCATTACATGAATTGATATTAAGAATTTTTTCATGTCTTGTACGCTTTTTTAGTGCATAGTACTAAACAAAAACCTATAGCTACAAATTTTGCTTTGAATATTAAGAGTGTGTTCTTTCCTTGTAGGCTTTGCTGAATGAAAGACTAAAGTTACAAACACTACATTGTTGCTCATCACAATAAGTAATTCCCTATTCAATTCTTCTTTCTATGTATTCATCGTTTCAAGCTTCACACTTTGTTTTATAGTAATTATTGTACTATATAGCATCAATAGTATTTCTATTTGTTGTCCTTTGACATGAAATGTGACAAAAAGGTTACAAATAATCATCTTGAAAATCAAAAACTATCATACCAACCAATTGTAGTAGAAACCTACAAACCAAGTGCAAATGCACCTTTCACGTGAATCAATGGAGCTCTCCAATATGCACATTGTTTTCAAATTGAGTTATTCAATTATAAAGTTGGCAATTGCTAATTTGAGACAGTCCATGTTTTGCTTCATTTTCGTTATACATCAAAAAAGCCACGTAGTGGTCTTGTGGATCATTTCTTCCATTGTGTTCACAATTGTTATACTATAAATTTAGCTTCCTATGATACTAATTTATAGGTAGGATTCATATAAAAATTACATAATATTCATGAAAATAACATAGATCTACGAAGTATGAGGCTTTCAGGCACACAAATGAACAATAGAGGTGAAAATAGCCTTTGAAGTCACATATTTTGTTTAAAATCGCTAGGATACTGGATAGACATACCAATATGCATTTGGCCTTTAACATTCAAAGCAATGTACTTGAATTTGAACAAGGATGCATGTAATCTTGAAATATAAATTATTTTGCCTGATAAAATTTATGTTGCATGTACATAATCCAACCACATTTGCAAACCCCATATTGCAACTTGAACACTAATTGGAACACAGTTGTAAATGCCTTTGATACACTTGGACTTTATAGAGTGACTACATCTCGTACTACATGTGGTGAAAGCATGTTTGTTGTGATATATTTTTTTATTGTTGAACAATTTGATTCAGTCATTTTGTTTTTATTTATGGTGTAGCCATTTTCTAATGCATTGAATGTTGAAAACAAATATGCATTTCATGCACTTCTAAATCAGAAACAAGAAGGAATGTAATTAATTTTTATAAAAAACAAAAAACCACAACAATACATACACCATCTGAAACAAAATCAAAATCATATGAGACACTATACTCCCTGAAAGCAACAAAAATCTATTTTTGTCCTATCCACTACCAATGTCACAAAAATAATTCAGCCCTGTAACACTTCCCCAAATCCAATATGTTAACAATCATTACATTCTTTTAAAAAACATATACACAATGCACAAAACGTATTGTGATTTGCATATGCAAAGTAATATTCAATTTTGTAAACATTTTGAAATTCCAATGCAGAAACAATTATTACATTCTTTGAAAAAACAAATACAAAGTGCACTAAAGCCTTGGTATTTAATAGTTTGATGATGGCTAAATCTATCACTGTTCATGTCTAAACAAATCCATCCACTTTTCCATTCATTTTAGGTGTCATCGACATAAGTTTTCCATTCTATTTTACTCTTATTCATGTCATGCACTTTTCATAATTCATATGGTCAATACTTTTAATGACTGTAATCAAGATAGCATGTTATCCATGCACTTCATTTCAGAATAAGTAAGGCACATTCATGAGGTAGATTCATGCTATTAGGGTTTTCATATTTTGGGTTTTCAGGGTTTAGGGTTTACACTTATATAGGTTTACAATTTAAGGTTTAGGGTTCAAAACCCTGATCCCTAATCCCTACACTCTAAAACTCTAAATCCTAAAACATAAACCCTAACCCTTAAAACCATAAGCTCACACAAAGTTCCTGCTATGAATATGCCTCTCTTATTTTGAAATAAAATGCATAAATAACATGCAATCCTACTTATAGCCACAAAAAATTATTGAGCAAACGAATTATGAGAGAAGCATGGCATGAATAGGACTAGAATAGAATGGAAAGCTTATGTCCATGACACCAAAAATGAATGGATTTTCTTAGACAACATCAACTTTCATAGCCTAAGCAAGGACTCTTTAATATCCTTATCTACTATGGCGTACTAACAATGCCTTTTCAAAGTTTTTTGTTTTTAACAGCACCACCATAACACTAACAATACCAAAAAAAGATAGTCACTATTGCCCTTTCTATGTCAAATTCTTTAGAGAAAACATAAATACAATTTTTTAAAAACTTACACATATATTTTGATGTAATTTTCGAGCAAAAATAATATTAAAAATGAAATTTAAAAAATTAAAAGTGGTGAGACAGATGACAAAATTAATGTCTTTAGCCCATGCATAAAATATAGTCACTAAATTTCATCTATTGTCAATAGATTCAAGTGAAAATCTCATTAATGGCTTGTGTTGTAAAGTTTTGAGCTTGTTGAGCAAAGGGTTATTTGCATTGTTTATTCATTTGTTGAGATTATTTGATGAGCCCGGAATCTTTGTATATTGACAGAGTCTATATCCATCGTATTTTTATCAAAAAAACAAGCATTTGTAACTTCCTATATCTTTTACATTACATTTTTTTCCTTGTTTATTCATTTGCTTGGATTATTTGAAGAGACTCAAATCTATGGTTGTTCATAGGAATTATGTCTAGCATCTTCAAAACAAAATCACAAAGTAAAAGACCAATGTTGTTCAAATTCAGAATGGGGGGAAATGGAAAGAAGTTGATCTACTTTACCAGACTTCTCAAGTGGGTTCTGAATGAACATGACATATCAAAATGTATGGAAGTTGTAATAGATACATTTTGTATCTTCACAACTCCTATTTCCCTAGCATTATTGACCTAGCAAGTCCTATGGATTCTCAATGTCATTTGTTCTGTAATATGGCCTAACCAGAGGATTTATATATATTCTATGCATAATATGATTTATTGAGAGAATCAATGCATTATTTCATGAGGGTGAAATATTTCTCTATCTAGAGGGTTTATATATATCATGTTGCAAGCGAAAAAAGACATGTTTCTAAGTACCCATGTCTTTTACACTATCATTTTTTGTGTTGTTTATTCATTTGTTCAGACTGTTTGGTGGGGGTGAAATTGATATCTGTCAACGGGATTTATGTCCACCATCTTGGAAGCAAAAAACATGGCATTTGTAAGTTCCTATATCTTTTACACTACCATTTTATAGTTTTACACATCTTTGCATTTGTAATGGGCCCTCTTCCGTCGCAAGTTATTTTCTACACAAGAAAAGGACAAATTTAATCAATGCCTATTGTTTTGTTGCTTTTGGAAATATTTCATGGCTTCCTAACGTTCTTTGATAGTCTTTTCTTTTGATTTATGCTTACTATTATTTGTGGCTTTTCATATGATGTTAATTGATGTACATTGACAAGAGCATTATGTTGCACCCATTACTCATTCATCTAATCTTCTAACTTGAGCACTCTTCCTATATTTGCCTTCTACTTTCACAAATTTCTACTTGCATATTATTCTCAGCATCAGAAAGAAAAAAATTTAATCAACTCCTAATGTTTTGTTGCTATTAAAAATATCTTGTGGCCTTGTTATGTTCTTTGATATAGTCATGACTTTGCGTCAGTGTTTTTGTCCACGCATGGAATTTTAACAAGGCCACTGTACATCTATAATTTGCAATTTCCATTCCTTGCAAATAGACTAAAATGCAGATGCCATTAATGGCTTATGTTGTATAGTTTTCAAATTGTTGAGAAAATGATTATTTGCACTATTAGTTCATTTTCTCAGGCTGTTTGACGTGGCTCAAATTTGCATCTATTGAAAGACTTTATATCTATTCTACACAAATCAAAAAAGGACTCATGCATACGTTCCTATATCTTTTACACTATCATTTGTGCATTTTTTATTCACTTTCTCAAATTTTTTGATGAGGGTCAAATCTTTATCTCTTGATAGGGTTAATGTTTATCGTGGTGGAAGCAAAAGATGAGCTAGTTGTAAGTTCTGATTTCTTTTGCACTATCTTTTTTGTAATGATTTTCACATTCCAAAAAAAAATTAAATTCCAAATGTTTTCTTGCTATTGAAAATATTTCATGTCTTTCTAATCACAACCTTGTGCATATATAGTGCGTAATTTTCGTTTATTGTCAATAAACTGAAATGCAAATGTCACTAACGAAAACACCTAGATCTCTGCTTGTTGACACCGTTAATGGCTACTAGCTTGCCTATCGTATTGGAAACAAAAAAGCAGGCATCTGTAAGTTCGTATATCTTCTACATTGCAATTTTTGTCTTGTTAATTAACTTTCTCATATTGTTTAGCGATGCTCTAAGCTCTGTTTTTTAACAGTGTTTATGTCCACTATCTTTGATGCAAAGCTACATCGTGAAAGACGAATTTTCTCCAAGATCATAATGGGGGGAATTGGAAAGAAGTTGATCTCGTTTGAAATAAGTTGATCTTGTTTTGAGATCCTTCCCACATACCACCAGCTATCATGTTGCCTGTCATAACTCAAACTTGATGGGGAAAAGCAATTATTTTCACCCAATTCTCAATGTCTCTTCTTTTCTCCATCTGGTTGTTTGCAATAACCGAAAACCGTTTCCTCCACCTAAAATCACTTTGTTCTCAATTCGACCCACCAATTTCCTCTGCCATAAAATGCAAAATAAACTATTTGATTCCCTAATTCTTGGCATCCTCATTTGTTCAATAATATGATCATTTGAGAGGGTTTATATCTATCGTAAGGGTAATATGGTCTATCCAGAAATCCTATGAATTATTTGATGTCAAAAAAATCTATGTTTGTTGAGAGTGTTTATATCTACCATTTTTGAATTTAAAAAGGAGACGTTTGTAAGTTCGTATATCTTTCACACTGTCATTTTGTGCATTGTTTATTCATATGCTGAGATGGTTTGATACCGATAAAAAATTGCCTGTGTTAACAGGGTTTATGGCTTATGTATTGGCAATAAAAACAATGCATTTGTAAGTCCCTATATATTTTACACTCTTGGTATATGATTTAATCAATTTTAATGTTCTACTATTTTTGAAAAATATTTTATGCCTTTCTAATGTTCTTTGACATACTCATGTCCTTGCACCCACTCTTTCCGTTTACACGTGTTGTCTTAATAAGGTCATCCTACACATACAGTCTCTAATTATCATTTCCATTGTTTATTAATTTGCTTAGATTGTTTGATGAGGGTCAAATCTGGGTCTACTGGCACAGTTCACATCTATCATATTCAAAGCAAAAAAGGAGAGGTATATAAGTTTATATCTCTTTTACACTGTCATTTTTCTGTTGTTTATTTGCTTGCTTGGATTGTTTGGTGAGACTAAGATTTATGTTTGTTGACAGGGTTTATGTCTATTATCTTGTAAGAAGAAAAAGATCAGTTGTAAGTTCCTATATCTTTTACAGTGTCCTTTTATAGTTTTTTACATCTCTGAATTTTATTCATTAATATTGTTTCTTCTTCCTTCCATTTACTAGTCCCTAATTTTTATCTATCATGAAAGGGTTGAATTGTAGGCATCATTAATAGCTTATCGTGTAGATTTTTATGTCTATCAACTCCGTCTCTATTTAGATGGTTTATATGGATCATATTGGATGCCAAAAAGGAGGCATTTGTAAGTTGCTATACCTTTTACATACTCATTTTTTGAATTGTTTATTCATTTTCTCAGAACGGTTGATGAGAATCAAATATTCGTTTGCTAGCAAGGTTTATGTCTATCATATTGGAGACAAGAAACAAGGCATTTGTAAGTTCTTATATCTTTTATAGTTTTGTTTTATATTTTTTACATCTCTACATTTCATCTATTAATACCTATTCTTTGTTGTTCTCTGCATTTAATGGGTTGTTGTCTATTTTTTTTGTCCTCTATATTTGATGTGTTCATTTCTATTCTTCTCTATCTTTGAGTGCCTTTATGGATCACTGTCAATTCTTCAGCTACAGACTTAACACCATAATTCATTAATGGCAACTTTCTTGTTGGTCACAACTAACAATAGTGCTATTGCAAATATTTCATGAAATTTTCATTTATTACCAATGAATTGAACCGCAGTCGTCATCAATGGATTCTGGTATCAACTTCTAAAACTGTTAAGCAAAGGATTATTGGTGTTGTTTATTCATTTCCATACATTACTTGATGACAATGAAATCTATCAAAAAACTAGGCAGTTGTGATTGCCTATATCTTTTACACTATCTTTCCTACATTCTTTATATTTATCATCTGCTTTTACACATTGTTGCCTCTTGTTCAGTTACAAATTTAACACCTTAATTTATAAATGTCGAGTTCTCTATTCACCACCATCAACAATGCAACTAATGTTTTGTCTCCCATGCATGCATGTTGGCTGCAATTGAATGTGTTAAATGGAAATTGCATCTACATAAGTGCAAAATTGGTCAGTTTAAAATCTGTAATACTTGGTCAATATGCAATTATTTTTTGAAATGTTCTCATTCTACAACTATTAAGATTTTTTGCATCTTGCCTCTCTTTCATATCAAGCAAATTCTTTTAAATGTTTTTATGCTTTTTGCTTTTAACTATTTCTTGCATGAACTAATCACTAGTTTCAATTTTCTCAATGCAGTCACCTGGACTGATGAAGCCTTAAAAGACAACCCAGTTAGCGGTCATTGATATTCGTGTTGCTGGAACATAGAATTTTGTCTCCAATAGGGTTAGGACCTAGGGCAACAGTCTTCTATACTTCACATTCAAGGATGACCCTAGAGATCTCACCCCAAGAGTGGAATAGAGGTAAAAGATCTGACAATAGGGTATGCTAGGGTATGATTTTAGATTACAAGAGAGGTTCACCACCAATTTTAAACTTGGAAAAGATAATGACATGCAAGATGAAATGCAAAACATAGTTTGATGCAAAATTGAACTAAATGACTTGAAAATGCAAGAAGAATAAAATAAAAAGCTATAGAACATAATGTGTTCACCTGGAAATGTGTTGAAGACTGGAAAAAGTTCTGAAATTTTGAAAAACCTAATTTTCTGGCCTAGTGGGACTCATTCACCATTCTAGGCGAATCAGTTCCAGATCTGTATTTCTATGTAGGAGCAAGTTTTAGCCAAATGGGTATCCAAATCTGCAAAGATCTCTAAAAAAATCCTGTAGTGGGACTCATTCGCCACAACTGGGGGATCAGTCTCATTTTATCATGAAGTGTCCGAAGAGCATAATCTTAAACTAAAAATTTGCAAGCCTTTGATGATGGATAAAATAAGCACTTTCCCACTGATTTCATGCAAATTGGATAGATATTTTTCCCTAGATCTAAGTTTTCGTGAGTATTGACAACTTTTCATGACAACATTTACAACTTTGTCATTTTGGTGCTTTTGAAGGCTTCAAATCCACTTTTCTTCAATTTGTAAACTTGTAATCACACATTAAAGAGGGGAAAACTTGTTGATTGTTAGGGAATAGGGGTTTTCCTTGGTCGAACCCCTTGTAGTTAATTAAACCAAATGATGATATAATGAAAGATGAACATGGAACATGGAACATAGGACATGAAACATGAAAAATGATACCTTGATTGATGTCTTGTAAATCTGCAACTCAACATCGAATGGCCATGAAGGATGTAGATCTTGATCTTGATAATAGTATTTTAACAATGCTTGATCTTGGATCTTCAATGCTACATCACAACAATGGATTAAAAACATGCTTGATGCTTGATATGTTTGACATGATGATGGATCTTGAATTGCTAAAATAATTGATGAATAATTTTTTCCTTAAAGACACTTGAATGCCCTTGTGAATGCATGAATGCTCTTGTGAACTTAATTTTCTATTATGAATTCTTTCACAAAATTCTTGGGTGAAAATGAGTGAAAGGACCTTGTATTTATACTCAATTATGCAAGAATTCCTAAAATTACAACACTACAAGTTGACATCAGATCTAGGAGAATAAAATCTCACTGCAAATTTGATTTAGTTTTGATTTTGAGCCACATGGGACTCATTCACCCAAGATGGTTAATGAGTCCCATATGGCATAATGTATGGGACCAAAAATCAAAAGTTCTTATTAAGGTGTAAAAATAGGTTTGGAAGCCAAAAATCTAAGTGGGACTCATTCGCCTAGGGTGGAAAATGAGCCCTAGATCACTAAATTTTGGCCACAAAAGCCAGAAACACCTGAATTATGATTGGTCAATGATTGGTGTTGGGATTATCCTCAAAAAGATGTAATAAATGAGGTTTGTGGATGCAAAATAGGGCCAATTAAAGCATAAGAAAGCCTAATTATTAATGGCAAGACTAGATAAGTGTGAAAGTGTGTTACAATACTTGAAAACACTCCAAATAAGGCAAGATTAATGTTAATTATGATTAAAAATATGTTTATTATGCTTAATTATGTGATAAAACCCTAGAAAAGTGTGAAGGTGAGTTACAACACTTTAGCGAGGTACCATTAAAATCCATTAGTTCACAAGGGCCCAAGATCTAATGTGAATGTGTTATCCACATTACAACACTAAATCAAGGAAACATTAAGCCAAAATTCACAAGGAGAACCCAAACTAGTGTGAAAATTTCAAAGGTCCCATTTTTTGACACTACATTTAACCCTCACTTTAGTGAGAGGATGAACTTGCTTCAAACTCACACTAAAGTAGATTCAAGAGGGGTCCAATTGTAACCATGCAGACGGTCTAGGATAACAAAGATCGAGGAAGCGATCAAGCCCCCAGGATCCAAGATCCCAAGCCAAACTGACATAAGCACAAAAAGGACACACACAAGGTGTATGATATGCAATAAAACAAGATACACAAGCATGCAATGTTAGAGATATGAAGAAGGAAAGAATAAGAACAAAATGTTCTCACTCTGGGGCCACAAAACTTTAAGTCATCTATGGGTGAGTAATCCACAATATGCTCACTCTGGGGCCAAATAACTTCAGGTCGTCTAAGGGGTGAGTAATCCCAAGAGGTGAGACACATACAAACATGGTCAATATGTACTCACACTCACGCAAGTGGAAATGGGGAAAGTCATGCCTTAGTTGGGCTTCCCGCTCAAACCATACCAAAGTTATACCTCCTGATAACTTTGATAAGGCGCCACACAAAAATGATATTTGAGCTTCATGAGACAGCAAAAACTTTGTAAGCTTGGATCTCATGAACAAAAAAGATGGCTCCCTAGATATGCAAGTTGTGTTATGCAAGGTGGCCATATGATCAAAATTATAAATGAAAAATAGTGTAAGAAATGTTCAAAGGTACTTTGTTTAGTTCATGCGCCTCTTCTTAGGGAACATCGTGTTTAATGTGTCCAAGAGAGAATAAGTCAAATAAATATCATGCTCTTGGAGGAAATCAAACCCAATAACACCACCAAGAAAAGGATGCATTGCAAGAGTAAATAAAATAGCATAGTGAAACATGAGTGTTGATGTATGCCCCCACTTTAAAGTGGTTTCTAACACCATTGTTGTGAGAAATTGCTTGAAAGTAGAAGAATACATGAGAGCTTATGTGGAAATCCCTATGCCAATTCATATGTTTCTGATAAGCTACGTCATGAAAAAAGGTAGTATATCACATGTGAGCCTTGACCTAAGGCATGTCATCCGCATCCCAAGCTTTCTCTTAAATATACATGAAAGGTATTTAACTATCCAAAAGGGACAACGACAAATGACATACGGTGACAAGGCTATCTAGCCCCTTTCCCCCACTTAGTGCAAGACAAGGATGAGCCGAATAGGATGAAGATAAATATCAATTAGAGGAACTAGGTGCTTCAGCACAAGGAAGAGGAAAACACTCCTTGAGATGTTGGATTTGATTACTCAAAGCCTTACATTCATTAGTGGCATGCCCATGAACTCTTTGATATGCACAAAATGAATTCTTGTAGTAGAATTTCTTTCATTTTCTTGGAGGGGGAGATATCAAGCAATCCTAGAGGAATCTCAACAAGATACTCTCTTGATCAATAATAGAATATGTTCCTTTTTTTTGTGAAAAATATGTCTCTTTCTTACTATTAGTTGGCATACCTACACAAGACTCTTTAGATTGCGAGATTTTGTTCTCTCCTTTATAGGAGGATGTAAAATCTGATGAATTCAAATCATTAGCTTTTTGCAAGATGACATTGATATTAAGCAAATATTTCTTTATTTATTGTAAATGATAACAATCAAGACCACTAGTGTCTATCAATTCAGGATGCACTACTGTTAAGGTTGGCTTAGAAGAATCTTTTGTTGGAGTTTTGATATTGAGTGGAGGCTTGTTTGTTTCTATCAAAGGACGATAACCAAGGCCATGAGTCATTTCTTGCGTGTTAGGCTCTATAGGGACACATATACCTTGTTCTATAGCACCACATCATTTTCCACTGTACCCAAGTTGTTTCATAAGTTCATAACCTTTTCCATAAATCTTTTTCATTGCTTTTGGATCTGGTGGTTGGTCATTATTGAGTTCATCAAAGTTTGTTGTATAATTTGTTGTCTTTTTCTCTAAAGTGGTTGAGGTGGATGCTTTCGAAGGGTCTTTCGAATTTTGTGTTGACATTACCACTTTTTCTATTCCCTTTTCAAAGTCTTTGTGTATGATCTTATATTCTCCCATGAATGTGGGATGTAATACCCCTCTGTTTTTCCTTCTGGTTGGACAGTGTGTCCTTGTGTGGGTATGTTGCTTTGATGTGTTTATGGGTTTTCAAATGCCTGGTTTGTGTGCTTTCTGTTAGTACATTGACTATGGTAGTTGGTTGCTTTTGATTGCTATCTATAAAACGACGTTAATGTTATCTTTTGATGTGATGGTATTTTAATAGGATGTTATCTTTATGACATGTTTTGGATTAGCATTATGGATATTCAAATTAATGATGTTTATGCTTTGGATTATATTAGTATGTTAGAATTGTCAATTAGTACTATTGTATTGGTGAAGAGGACGGTATCGCATCACTCGCTTGCGAGCGCCCTATTATCCCGTGATTTCCTCTTCACGGTGTGTATTTTATGCTGTTCATATTATATGTTGTTGTTTACTTATTTTCAGGTTGACAAGTATAGGACATCGACTCCACTTGGTCCCACAGGTTAAGCGTGTTCAATGCCCAACGGTATTCGATTGGGAGATAGTAGCTAGGTTTTTCGTGCCAAGTCGTCACCCTAGTCCTAGTATGTCGTCAGGGGTTTGTTGGGTTGTGTTGATTTGAATATTGTTCCAGCTCTTCGTTATTTGATTACAAGTTAGAAAAAAGGTAATTAAATGGGTTTTTGTATTTAAGTTATTGATTAAATTAATTTAGTTTTTTATTGGAAGATGTCATTTAATTAATAAAATGAGTTAATCTTGGATTAGCTTCATTTTATTGAATTAATTAAATTAATTGAATTGAATTAAGTTACTTGAATTGAATTAAGTTACTTGTTTGAATCGATTGATATTTTAATTGGAAATTGGAATTAAAATTGAAAATAAAAGAAAATGTTTTAAAAAATCAATTTAGGAAATTTGAATTCAAAATTGAAAAAATGAGATATTTTGCATTTTCTGTTTTGGAGAATTTATGAGGGTGGTTGTTGGATTTTTAGGGTTTGATCCTTATATTTGAATTTGGCTTCACAATCATGAAGTTTTAAAAATTGAACACAGAGGAGAGAAAGAGTTGTTGCATTTTTGTGGGTTTTGGATTGAGGCTGTGAAAATCTGTGGTGTTGAAGTTGGAAGCTGAACACCGTTTGGATCTCCTCACAAACTCAAGGAAACCAAGTTCTTCCAATTAGTTTTCTTTATTTTGAAAGGTTTCATAGTTTTATTATGGTGTTTGGAGATATTTAAACCTTGCTTGATTTGCAAATGAACCCATGTTAAATCTGGTGTTAAAAACTTTGGTTTGGAAATGGAAATTCTCAAAGAAATTTTATGTTCTTGGCTGGGCATTGTTTTTCATTTTTATTCCTCAAATTAATCTTGCAAATTTTTGATGTGGGTATGTAAATATTTACATATATATATGTTTGAATTGGGCTCATGCTGTTTTTTTTCAAAAATATGGAACCCTGTTTTTAAAAATAAATAAAAAATGAATTTCAGATTAAAGAAATCTGCAGGTTTTGGGGAATAATCTTTATAAAAAAATAAAATAAAAATTAAATTAAAAAAATCATGGGGAGGCACTGGGAGCTCACCTCCCCACTACACCCCATGGGAGGCGCATGGGGAGAGAGTTGCACCCAGCGCGGGCTCCCCCGACCGCCCACTGTGGTGGGACGGCTGTGTAAACACAGCCACCACCACAGTGGTGGGTTTGGCTATGTTTACACAACCGCGCCCACCACTGTGGGGTTGACTGTGTTTACATAGTTAGCCACCAATGGTAGCCGTCGCCCCACCTCCGCCTGCGCCCTGTGCGCGAACCATCCACTGCCGATGTTAGTGAAAACCGTGCGGCCTTGTAGAAAAACGTGGCCGGCCCTAAAATGACGTGCGGCCCGAGACGGCACGCGCCCCCATAGTCTCCTTTGTCTTTTTTTTATAACATAAAATATATTATAGTATTTCAATATTATATTTTATAATATTAATTGTTAATATTTATATATTAATAATTAATATTTTATTATATAATATGAAGTATTAAAATATATTTTAATATTAAATATTATATGTTATAGTATTAAAGTTTTAAATAATTAAATAGATGTATTAATTGAAATACATTTTATAAGGAGGATTTATTTTTGGTAATTGGATTAAATAATTTTAAACATTTCACTATCGCATTTTGTAAAATGTTGATTTAAATTAATGATTATGTTTTTAAATGTACATGTGAGAATTAGAATATGTAGTTTTAATCAAATTATCAGTTGAAGTTTTAAATGCATTTTTGAAAGGTTAAACTTAGAATTGACAAGAAATGTGTTTAGCATCGTGATTATTTAATAATTTATTTTGCAATAAACTTATTGTAATTGCTAAACATTATATTCTGAAACATAGAAAGATACATGATTACTTGTTACCATTGAAACAATTAATGAAATTGAACTTTTGGTTTGAATTCCATTCTTCGATTGAAAGAGTCGTTAGTTAATTATGTTTTCTTAAGGCTATTAAGTACTGAATGCAAATGAAAGATGTGGATTTAGGAAATCTGAAGTAGAGTTAATTCTGATTAAACTGCTTGTTTAAAAAGTAATCTCTTATGTTATCGCTTTGGGGAAAATGGTCATAAGGTTTGTTAAGTCTTCCAGATGGGGTTTTCTATTTTGTGGGTTGACTTGTCATGGTTGACAACGTATTGTGAGTTCCTTCGGTAGTGCCTGGTCTAGTCTGAGTTTAACCCAGTTTCCATGAACGAGGATGTTTTGTACCTCCTTGGTTTAGGAGTGGACTATGTGAGTTATGTCTCCTTGTAAGGGTGATTTTGATATTTTTGTTACCTCCAGTGTTGGAGAGGGTTTGAATTTATGTCGCCTCTTGAGAAAGGCGTGGTTGTGTTATCTTGCTTATTGCACCTTGGTACCCTTGGTGTTTGGTTGGTGTGTGTGTTGTCAAGTAGAAGAGTGGCTTCCGTAGGGGCCAGAGCCCGGAAGAGGTAAGATTGGGTAACCTTTAGAAGTTGTTTAATCAAGTGATAACTAAATTAATACTTAGAAGATTAGGACTAACTTCTCATTAATCAAGATAATTATGCCTCACTCATGGACCCAAGTGCTCGGTTAGGCTTGGGATGGGTGGGAAGGCCTGTAATGGAAAGGTCATCTATCTTGTCTGTATGAAAGGTATTTGATTCCGCATTAGTAAGTATGAGGGTCGAGGATCGGTTTGAGGCCACCATCTTGACGATCCGCAATGGGTAACTCATGACGAACTGTGTGATGACACTCTGTCTAGGACAACAGTTGGTTTTTGATTTCACTTTTGTAAGTATGAGGGTTGAGGATCGGTTGAGGCCACCATCTTGATGATCCGCAATGGGTAACTCATGATGAGCTGTGTGATGGGACTTTGTGTGACCATAGTTCGTACTTGTTTATTGTGGGTATGGTTTCTGTAACATACCTGATGTGACCTTGGTTGGTGTTTGATTCTATGTGTATGGTTCTCATAACATACTTGATCTGCTTTATATCTAGAAGCGTTGTGACCATGTTGAGTTGTACTTGTGTTGTACTTGCGTGGTATATGAGTTGTACTTGTGTTGTACATGTGATTGGTTGTTTCAGTTTGGTCTAGTTTTTTGTTAGTCTGTGTCTAGTGGTAGATGGTCTTGGCTAGGATTCCTTGCTACTATCTCCTAGCACGGGGGGCGGGCCTTTGGGTTCCACTTGGTTGGGTGGCATGCACCTAAATCCGTTGGGCTATCTTCATGTCCATGCGGACGAGACTTCCAGTTGGAGAGCTCGCATGATCTAGTTTCATTTCAGTTGATCTTGTATTATTTTACCCCTCATTTGATATCGAGGTGGAAGTTGTATTTATAAACTTATTTATTGGAATTGCCTCATTCGGGGAATGAGTGTTGTAACCTTATTGTTTAATGAATGGATTAATGAAATGGAAAGTTATCTTTATGCCTATTGTAAATTATCTTAATTGGAATGTATGTGTTTAATTATTATCTAAATAATTGTCATGGTTTAAATTCATGTTTTTTGTTGAGGTTCTATATAACCTCTGTCTCGTAACCTTAGAGGTTGTTGGCATTGTTAGTGAATGTGCTTATTAATTGTTCTAAAAAAAAAATTAGCTTGTTTAAGTAGTTGTTTGCAACTTCCTCTAGGGTTGCGTGGCGGGGCGTTACATGGGTTCAAATTCTAAGGAACCCGAATCATCGTCTAATAGGTTTGTGACTTCTTCAATGTGTTTTTCTTTGTCTTTATGTTGTGTGGGTTCCACTTGTGTGGTTGGTGTTAATGTTGCCAAAGGATTTTCCTTGCCTTTCTCAATGTTTAAACAACTACCTGGGTTAGGGTCTACTTTGAGTGTGTACACTTTGTTATCATAGATGTACTTCATTTTTCGATGAAGAGTGGAAGGCACCCCATTCATTGCATGAATCTATGGTATGCCTAGAAGGAAATTATATGAAAGATCATGAGGCTTAACATGGATTGGTGTTTCCAATGTGGCCTTTCCAGCTATAATAGGTAAAGTGATCACACCGAGTGGTTTTTTTCTACATTGTCAAATCTACTGATAGACAAGGAATCGGGTTGAATTTTTTATTTTTCCACGTGAAGCCTATCCAAAAGGTTTACACTACACACATTAAGGGTCAAGCCAATGTTGACCAATAAGGGTTCACTTTATCCCTATGCTTTTGTATTGAGATAATATTATGAAAGCTTCATTTTGTTTTTACACTTCCAAAGGGGAGATGACTTTGGTGGAAAATAGTGTTAGCATTTATTCCTTGGATCATGACTGCTATGTCATCCAGTTGTGCATTAGAAGGGATAGGAACTTGTTGTAAAGAATTTTGAATCATGTTGTGGTAGTGGAGGGATGCTTAAATAAGGTTCCATAAGGATATCTTAGCAGGAGTATTCTTTAGTTGTTCGATAAGATCATACTCCTTTCCACGAGGAGGACCCAGTAATATAGGGTTAGGTAGGATAGGATTAGGCAAAGGTAAGGGTGTTGGCGTTGGTTGTTTTGGTTGCGGATTGTTTCTAGTGTTATATGTATGAGCAATGGTATTATGACTCAGTTGTTGCGACACATTATTCTTAGGTGGGTAAAGGATAAGTTCGGGTTTGTTTTGAGTTTGTGGTTTGTGTGAAGGGGGGTAAAGGATGAGTTGAGGTTGAATAATATTAACATCCCTTAGTGGATGAGAGTCTAGTGCTACTTCATCATCTTCATCTAAGGGCATAATATAATTATTGTCAATGTTTTTCTTTTCTTGCACCATGATATTCTCCATAGGAGGAGAGTTTTTAGGAGAACTACAAACCAAATCTTCTTGACATTCAACGATTCGTTCTTCCAAAATGACTTCATCACAAGTAAGGGAGTTATCAATGGTTGGATTGTCTTGTTTATCAATAGTGGGGATATTAGGAGAAGGATCTATTTGATTGTCATCTTTCTCTAAGGTCTCATTCTCTTGTGCCATATTATCTATCTTGGTAGGAGATCTTGTAAGATGTTCATCGCATTCCATGGTTAGGTTTTGTAAAGTAGCTTCATCACAACTAGGGGAGACATCAAGAGAAGGAGAATCATCCTTTCCAATGATTGGATCCTTTCGTTCAAATAGATCTTGCCAAATGGTAGGGGCATTAGGAAAGGGAGGAACAAGATTCTCATGACCTTCATTGATTGTTTTTTCTAATATCAAAGTATCTTCTTCACAACTAGGAGAGATACTAGGAGAAGAAAAAATGTTATTGTCATGATTATCTATGGCTGTGTTGTCTTGTTCATCAATGTCTTGTCCACTAAGAGAGGTAAGAGGAGAGAAACAACTAGGATTCTCAAAAATCTCATTGATTGGTTCTTCTAACACCAAAATATCTTCCTCGTGAATATGAGAGATATTAGGAGAAGAACAAATATAATCATTAGGAATGTCCAAGGTTGTATTCTCTTTCACTAAAACACTCTCATAGGGAGGGGATTGTTTCTTAGAATTCCTATGTATGTAAGACAATAACATTGTTTGAATAAAAATGAAAAGAACTTGTAACCATGTCATGCAATGTTTCAACAATGTAAACAATGTATATCCAAAGATGCAAAACACTTTTATCCAATGTATGCAAAACTTTAAGAATGTAAACAATGTATATCCAAAAATGAAAAGCACTTTTATCCACCTTATGCAAAGCTTTATGAATAGAAACATTGTGTATGCAAAAGTGAAAAGTTTGTTTATCCATATTATGAAAATTTTTAGAAATATGAGCATTTTCAGATCTAATGATGCTTTCTATTGAAATGATTTCAAAAATGACTACCCTAAATTGATGTTTTTGACCTAGATGCATAAAAAAGATGTTCCTTAAACTTTCCATACTTATATTATATGTTACCAGGAGGCTTAGGAAGCAAAAAAATGAGGTTTTTAGTGATGTTAAAGGTAGTTTAAAATCTGGAATGGGACTGATTCGCCCAATGTGGTGAATGAGTCCCAGTTAGGTTTTTTTTTTTAATTTTTTAAAAAAATTAATTGGTTTTTATGTTTTTTATTTTGTATGATCTGTAACCTAAATGCAAATGCAGTTTTCAAATGATTTTAAATGATTTGAGATGCAAAAATGAAAACTATATATGCACTTTCACTAATGCAAAAATTTGAAACCCTAGAATGCAAATTAACTAACGCAAAAATCAATGCAATGTTAATGCAAGATAAATCTAGGATGATGGACTCCAAATAAAAAAAGAAGGTATTCTAAATACAACTTCATGAAAATGGAACATAGAATTTTTTCTTCACTAGGGTTTAGGACCTAGGGCAACAATCTTCTATACTTCACATTCAAGGATGGCCCTAGAGATCTCACCCCAAGAATGGAATAGAGGCAAAAGATCTGACAATAGGGTATCCTAGGGTATAATTTTAGATTACAAGAGGGGTTCACCATCAAGTTTAAACTTGGAAAAGATAAGACATGCAAGATGAAATGCAAAACCTAGTTTGATGCAAAATTGAAATAAATGACTTGAAAACGCAAGAATAATAAAATAGAAAGCTACAGAACAGAATGTGTGCACCTGGAAATATGTTGAAGACTGGAAACAACTTTGAAATTTTGAAAAACCTGATTTTCTGGCCTAGTGGGACTCATTCACAATTCTGGGTGAATCAGTCCTAGATCTGGATTTCTGTGTAGGAGCAAGTTTCAGCCAAATGGGTATCCAAATTTGCAAAGATCTCTGAAAAACTCATATAGTGGAACTCATTTGCCACAACTGGGTGATCAATCTCGTTTTGTCACAAAGTGTCCCAAGAGAAAAATCTTGAACTGAAACTTTTCAAGCCTTTGATGATGGATAAAATAAGCACTTTCCCATTGATTTCATGCAAATTGGATGGATATTTTACCCTAGCTCTAAGTTTTTGTGAGTCGACAACTTTTCATGACAACTTTGGCAACATTTGCAACTTTTTCATTTTGGTGCTTTTGAAGGCTTCAAATCCACTTTTCTTCAATCTACAAACCTATAATCACACATTAAAGAGGGGAAAATTTGTTGATTGTTAAGGAATAGGGGTTTGCCTTGGTCAAACCCCATTGTGGGTAATTAAACCAAATGATTAGATAATGAAAGATGAACATGAAACATGGAACATAGGACATGAAACATGAACAATGATACCTTGATTGATGTCTTGTAAATATGCAACTCAACATGGAATGGCCATGAAGGATTTTGATCTTGATCTTGACAATAGGATTTGAACAATGCTTGGTCTGGGATATTCAATGCTACATCACAAAAATGGCTCAAAAACATGCTTGATGCTTTATATGCTTGACATGATGATGGATCTTGAATTGTTGCAACAATTGATGAAGAATTTTTCCCTTGAAGACACTTGAATTCCCTTGTGAATGTTTGAATGCTCTTGTGAACATAATTTTCTATTATGAATTCTCTCACAAAAGTCTTGGGTGAAAATGAGTGAAATAACCTTGTATTTATACTCAATTATGTAAGAAATCCTGAAATTACAACACTACAAGCCGACATCAGATCTAAGAGAATGAAATCCCACCGGAAATTTGATTTAATTTTGATTTTGGGCCACATGAGACTCATTCACTCAAGATGGCGAATGAGTCCCATCTGGCATAATGTATGGGACCAAAAATCATAAGTGCTTAGAAAGGTGTAAAAACAGGTTTGGAAGCCAAAAATCTAGGTGGGACTCATTCGCCCAAGGTGGAAAATGAGTCCTAGATCACTAAATCTAGGCCACACAAGCTAGAAACACATGAATTATGATTTTTCAATGATTGGTGTTGGGATTATCCTCAAAAAGATGTAATAAATGAGGCTTGTGAATGCAAAATAGGGCCAATTAAATCATAAGAAAGCCCAATTTGTAATGAAAATCCTAGAGAAGTGTGAAAGTGTGTTACAACACTTTACAACACTCCAAATGAGGCAAGATTAATGTTAATTATGATTAAAAATAGGTAATATTATGCTTAATTATGTGATAAAACCCTACAAAAGTGTGAAAGTGAGTTACAACACTTTAGCGAGTTACCATTAAAATCCATTAGTTCACAAGGGCCCAAGACCTAATGTGAATTTTTTATCCACATTACAACATTAAATCAAGGCAACATTCAGCCAAAATCCACAAGGAGGACCCAAACAAGTGTGAGAATGTCAAAGGACCCATTTTTTGACACTACAGTTGCTATGACCACAATGAAATTATTATTTCAATATGCATCAAATTGACCGTTTCAATGTACATAAAACTATTTGAAATATATACATTATATGTTTCATAGATCATTGTGACCTATCAAAAAACATATTTTTTATTTTGACAACTCAATGAAGGATATATCTTGTTTTTGATAAAACTTATTGAACAAAACTTATCTCATCACATATATATCCAAAGCTTTATTAATATAGTTTTTCATATGATGTTTATTTAATTTCATCTTATTGCATTGTAGTATCACATTATTTGACACCCATCTATCATTTATCCGATCTCTTAGCTTAAGCACTTTTCATTTATGTTGTGATGATCATATCTCTTTCTCTTTGTCTCTCTATTCATGTATATTGTCTACCTTCACTCTCTACCTTACATGCTTATTGAATATATGGTCAATGACACTAAAAAAATATTGACAATCAAGCTTTCCAATCTATTCAAATGTGTAATTAAACCATAAAAAAGTATTCACGACATTTCAACAAGTATATGTAGCTACACCAATATAATATGCTTATCATTTTTTCCAAGACTAATCTACCAGTATAATCAAACATGTAATTAAATGAAAAAGATTTATGTCATGGTGGAGAAATAAACATAACTAGTCTACATTTCTTGGCTTTACAATACACATACCAAAGACAAAGTTTTAGGAAACACCATTTCACACCTAATACAAACAAAAAGAAATCTGCTCTAGCTTTGTTTATTCATGTGACAAATTTGAAGAAACATAAGCTAACATTAATGAAAATGTTTGGATAATGTTTTTGGCAATAATTTTCAATATGCTTAAATTGACTCCTACTAATATTTAGACAATGATTTCTTATAATAATTTTTGATGAACATTAATATTCGAAAGCTTGTTTTTAAACAGATAACTTTGGATGTCCAACTAAAATTATTTATTTATACAATCCAAAAAAAATTGAATTACAAAAATAGAATTCTAATTATGTATATATCTATATATTATCTGCATATACATTTATATGCATCTCTATTATGAATAATATATATATATAATACATATAGATATATATCTATTGTCTATAAATGCACTATATATATGTATATATGTATATATATATGTATGTATGTATGTATATATATATGTATGTATGTATGTATATATATGTATGTATGTATGTATATATATACATATATATGTATTTGTATTTCATTACTATAAATATATGTATCAATATATATACATACACATGCATATATACATACAAATGCTCATGATCAATATCAATATAATATGCTTATCATTTTTTCCAACACTAACGTACCACTTTAACTAAAATTGTAATTAAACGGTAAAGATCAATGACATGGTGAAGAAGTGAACATAACTAATCTACATTTCATGACTTTACAATACATATATCAAATCCATTTTTTTTTAAAACACCATTTCGCACCTAATACAAACAAAAGGAAACGTGCTCGACTCTTGTGTTCATTGTCAAGCTTCACTTATTGATCTGACAAGATTCAACAAACATAAGCTGACATTATTGAAAATATTTGGATAATGTTTTTCATAATACATTTCAACATGCTTTAGATTGACTCCTACTACTATGTGGACAATTAATTTTGACAAAAAAATTGGTTGAACATTAATATTTGAAAGCTACTCTTCAACCACATAACTTTGAATGCTCGACTAAAACTATTAATTTACAAAAAAAATCAATTACAAAAAAAAATTGTAATTACGTGTATATCTGTATATTATCTATATATACATCTATATGCATGTGTATTATGGATAATATATATATATATATATATATATATATATATATATATATATATATATATATATATATATATAGTGCATATAGATATATATACCTACTATCTATAACTACACTATAGTTGTATATGTATGCATGTTTACATGCACATCTATATATGTATGTATGTATATACGTATATATGTATCTATATATACATCTATATATGTCTATGTGATTACTATATATATCTATACATCCATATTATATATATATATATGTATCACTATATATACATACACATACATATATATAGAAGTTGTCATGATCACCATCCTAGATTATAAAGTAACTCCTCTTATACGTCTTTACATATCATAGATTATGTCATACCAATCAAAATTAATAGTTTCTCAAATCTATGAACCCCATCAGAGTATTTAATTGGAAAGATGTTTTATAACTACTAGTAGGGTGATCCCACAATAGTGGTTTACAATTTTTGGCCAAACTGGACACTGCAATTATTATTTTTAACTAAATTTTCATATTCGGGAACCTATAGCGGTTAAACCGTGAGGAATTTGAAGATGATGCAAATTTGAGTCTCATCATATTTTGTCTGTAGATTCTAAAAATATTTTTTTCAAAATCTTTGGAATTAGATTGCACTTTTTTTTCCATCTCCCATGAAAACTGGTTTTTTTCATAAAACAACATTTTAAAAAAGTGACGCTCACCGTATACAACATAACTTTTTTTGTATGAAGGATAAAATTCTATTTTTTTTTAATTTAGATTTGTAACTATGATATCTAGCACTTTCATTTGGTCTCATAGTTTTTAATTGAATATTTTTCCTTAATCAAGTTTCAAAGTCAAACCAATTGCAATTCAGACATAGGCAAACTATATACAATATAACTTTTTTTGTATGAATTGAAATTCAATTTTATTATTTTTAATGGATCAAGAACATCAATACCCAGCCTCAACATATTTTTCAAAATTTTATTTTGATAATCTGCTATTTTTCCACATGTGCAAAACAAGGAGATTGATATTCAGTGAAAAACCTATGTTTAATAAAACTTAAAAAAAAAATACATAATAAAACCAAAACATATTAAAATTTAATTCGTTGGATAGCTCGTTCTGAGGACTACCATCTTCCTATTGGGTTTGTGAAGTCTCCTCCATTTTCATCCTCAACCCGAGCTTTGAAGGGCAGAAATCTGCTAAAATTTGGTGGAAGAGGGGGAGAAGGACAAAAAAGAGGGGTTCGAGCAAACCCCCCTTCGCTCGAAAGGGTGAAGCAAACCCCCCCTTTTTTTTTAATTTTCCATTCGTTTCTATTAAGAAACGTGACATCATAGGGTTCGAGCGAACCCACCATGCAAAAGGGGGTTCGCTCAAACTAGGGGTTCGACCGAACCCCTCTTTTGGGTTCGTGCAAACCCCTTAGATTGAACAAACCCTTAAAAACATGAAATTTTGAATGTGTGAGAATTTTTACAAATTTCCTTCCTCATCAAAATTGTACACCACTATTATGGGTTTACCTAGTATTTCAAAGAATAGATAATGTACACATCTCACGATGTTTAAAGATCATAAATTGTTTGTCATCTACATGGTTAAATATGAGTAATCAAGACATTGCAAACACAAATTTAAAATGATCAATCAAGCTCTACAAGACGAAACATGCATAGCCTATATCTACATCAACAAAACTTATTTTGTATTGTCGCTAATATGCCCAACTACCTATTATACAATTTGTCTATTCTAACCTATTTGTTTCAAATCCACCAATGTCTTTTCTTTATAATATCTAAACATGTATGTATGTATCTATATATATATATGTGTGTGTGTGTGTGTGTGTGTGTATGTATATAAATTTTTACATATATATACATACATATTCAAAGGCTTGTCTATAAGCATATAACTTTGCATGCTCAACTAGAATTATTAAATTAAAAAATCAAACCAAAAAAAATAGATTGCAAAAATAAAATTCTAATTATGTATATATCTATATTGTAATACCCCTCCGTTTTGCTTTTTGTGTGTTTGCTTTATGTTATGTTTGGGATGCAGCTACTGTTATACTGGACACACCTTGTTGTTTGTGTTTTGATCGCCACTATTGAGTGACATTGATTATTGTGTGATGTGGATTATCTGACTATTGTTTCACATGCATTATGGATTATTCATGTTAGTAGAGTTAGCATGAGATATTGTATTACGTGGTTTCTAATTATGATGTAATGTCAGTCTTGGATGAGTGTATTGGTGAAGAGGACGGTTCGCATCACTCACTTGCGAGCGCCCTGCGAATCCGTGATTTCTTCTTCACGGTGTGTATTATATACTGGATATACTGTATTATGTTGTTTACTCGGTTGCAGATTGCATGTACATGACACGGACTCCACCTGGTTTCATAGGTTTGAGCGTGTCGATCCAACGGTTAAGTTGAAAGGGAGATAGTAACTAGGTAACATGTGTCAGGTCTACGCCCTAGCCTTAGTGTGTCATTCGTTCTTTTTTGTAAGTCGTGTCTTCTTGGTTTAATGTTATATGATTTTATTAAGATGCTTTATTATTCAATCATTATGTTAGAATTATTGTATTGTTGAAAGTAGAGTTTATTTTAATATTAAGTGAAATCTATGCTTAGATGAAGTATATATGTTGATTATGAAATTGTATTAATTAAATTTTAATTTATTTAATTAATTAAATTTTAATTTATTTAATTAATTAAATTAATCTTGGAAAAGGTTGAATTTAATTATTAAATAATTAAAATTAATTAATTGAGTTATTACATTAAATTTAATTAAATTAAATTAAAAGAATTGAAAGAATAATGAAATTGCACTTGAAAATCAATTTGGGGTTTTCGAAAATGGCAAAAGGAAATAAATATCTATTTTCATTTTGCATGCAAAAGGAAATTAGGGTTAGATTAGATATTTTAGTTTTAATATGAATGCATGTTTCAATTTTAAAAAGGGAGAGTTTTGAAAGGTTTTTATTTTGAGAAGAAGTTTTTTGGAATTTTTGCAAAACTGGCACAAAGAAGGTTTTGGAGCAATTTTTGGATTGTAGAGTTGATTGAAGAATAATTTGTTTGCAATTATCAAGTTCTTGGATTGGATCCGTGCACGTTTGAAGAAATTGCAGGAATTCTTGGGAGAAAGCTTGCATCATATTTTTATCTTCATCTATAGCTTTGGATTCCAGGTTTTGTCTTGTTTGATTCATCTCATATTATTTTGGTTGCAAATTTGTTGTTATTATCATTTGTGAAATTGGAAATTGTTTGTTGAATTTGGATTTAATCCATTAAAATTTGGGGAAGAATGTTTAAATTTACTGTAGCTTTAAATTCCATAAATGGGGGAAATTGAAGAAACATGGGTTAAATTAAACCTCAATTTGTGTGTTCAACACTTAGGTTTGGAATGAAGTTTTACCCTTTTTATTGAGTCAGATCTGTTCTTCAAAATAAATTCAAACCCTTGTAGAAAACCTTCAGTAAGAGAACAAGATTTGTTTGATTTTCTATATTTAAATTGTTCTTTGAAAAAAAATTCATTGAATAGTGTTAAAAGAAATTTAAATTATACCTTTTTGAATGTTGGAATAGATTCTGGAAAATTTGAAGAATTTTCTTATTCTGGTTTTTTTCACATTTCCTCAATTTTACCAGTTATGAAAATTTTGGTAAAAATTTATGTATTATATATATAAACTTATATATATTATATGAAATTGCATATAATATATATAATATATATATATAATAAATCTTTGATTTTAATGTTTGGTTTTGTCGAAATTCCCTTTTTCATATTTCGCATTGTATTAATGGCGGAAGGTACTGTTTGGGTGACTGTGTTTTTTTATAAATAAAACCCTTTTTAAAATATATATATAATTTTTTTTTAAGTATAAAGATTTTAGAGTGGACGGATGGGGAGGTCAAACCCCCACCACCGCACGCATCCCATTGGGATGGATGCATTTGCCATGGGCAGTGCACCCACCCTTTTGGGGGGACGCACTCCCCATGGGAGGTGCGGCCTCCCACCACTATCGCCGGTGACAATAATGGTACCGGCGGTATAGTCCATGGGATGGCGTACCATCCGGTCCCATCACTGTCACCATCCACTTGTGTTGTTTTTTTTAATTTTTAATTTAATTTTATTTAATTTTATTTTTTTATTACTTTTCTTTTTAATGCGAATTTTTATTATTTTGTTCATTTTAGTCTGTAATTCGATTTTATAGAAATAAATAATGAAGTTCATTATTGAATTTATACAATAAAATATAATTAAATATTATGTTTTCGTTTTATTAAAATAATAATCATTCTGTATAAATATAATATAAAATATATATTTATACAGTAGGTATATAAATAAATATATTCTATATGAATATGAGATGGAGATATATAATTTAGTATTCTGGTTTTTTTTTGGAATTATAGAATTTGGTTTAATTAATGGGGTTGAAATTATTAGCAGTGTTAAACTAATATATATATATTAGTTAGTTAGTTAGTTAGTTAGTTAGTTAGTTAGTTAGTTATATATTTAAATATGTGCTTGTTCAAGTGTTTGTAAGTATTATTTAAATTGTGAATTGGAAAGAATTAGATGAGCTAGTAAGAATTTTAAAAGAAATATTTCTTGGATGAGTATATTTGGTTTAAATGCAAGTTAGTTAGTTAGTTAGTTAGTTAGTTATTTAAATATGTGCTTGTTCAAGTGTTTGTAAGTATTATTTAAATTGTGAATTGGAAAGAATTAGATGAGCTAGTAAGAATTTTAAAATAAATATTTCTTGGATGAGTATATTTGGTTTAAATGCAAATTTGATATCTTGTATTGTTTAAATTGAATTTATTCTTTCCTCCTAAAAGTAAAGGTAATGATTTTAGTTTAATGTTTATTTGATTTAAATAATTAATTATTTACTGAAAAGTGTTAGTTAGGAAATGGATTTAATATATCTAAAGATAGCATGATTTCTTGTCCTTGCTTATTGTTAATATATGTTTCCTTATTTTGATTATTTTGGGAACGGGTAATCGTATTATGCATTGAAAAGTCTTCCATTGAATGTGGGTCATTCCCATGTTGATTAATATTTGTCTTTCCCTTGGGTAGTGTTGTATGAGTTTGTTTTCCTCCTAGTGTTGGAGTGGGATTCTTATTGTCATCTCCTAGATTAGGAGAGATTGTGTTGGTTAGTTCTATAACACTTGAGTCACCCTTGGAGTCTAGATTTGAGTAGTGAGTTATCCATTAGAGGAGTGGCTTTTGTTAGGGGCCGGAGCCCAAAGAGGTAAACCGGGTAACCTTTGAAAGTGTTTTTAAGAAGTGATAATTAAAGCAAAGTACTTAGATTACTAGGATGCATTCACATTAACCAAGATAAAATTAACCTCACTCACAGACACAAGGGCTTGTTTAGACTTGGGGTGAGTGAGAAGGCCTGGAATGGCAAGGTCAACTAACTTGTCCATACGAAAGGTAGTTGATTCTGCTTGAGTGAGTATGAGGGTCGGGATTCGGTTGAGGTCACCAGGATTATCGGAGCCTATGAAGGATGCCTAGAGGAGATCTCATGATGCACCTTACGATGACACTCTATCTAGGATAACCTTGAGTATATGTTGTGCGTATGTTTTCTTTAGCACACTTGATTTTATTATGTCTGGAAGCAATGTAACCATGTTAGTGTTAGATTTATATTGTGCTTATGTATGGTTGAGTCAGTTTGTTTAGTTAGTCAGCCTTTGGTTAGAGGTAGTAGATTTCTTGTCCATGTTGTATTTTTACTATCTCCTGGCATGGGGGGTGGGCCTTCGGGTACCACTAGGTTGGGTGGAACATGCACCAAAACCGTTGGGTCCCCCATTGTTCTTCAGTTCATGGAAGCGAGACATCCAGTTGGACGGCTTGCGGATATTGTTACTCTCTTCTTGTTCTATTGTAATTCTTCTTGTATCAGTTGTATTTACCCCTCTTGTTGTTATGAGGTGGATCTTGTAGTTATTATACTTATGTATTTTTACTCATTCTGGGAATGAGGATTGTAATCTTGTAATGGTTTATGTAATGGAATTATGTAATGGATTTATGTGATGGTTAATCTATTCTATCTTGTATTTACTTATGTTAGATGTATGTCATTACTTGAGATGTTTATTGCAATGTAATTTAGATGATGTATGTGAATGGGAATTAAGTAATCTTGGTTACATAGCCTTAGGGGAGGTTGTCAATTATAGGTGAACATGTATGTATAATGCACTTTAATTCATTTAAAAAAAAAATTAGTACGCTTTTGTAGTGAATTGAAACTTCCTCTAGGGTTGCGTGGCGGGGCATTACATATATATTATTTATATATGTGTATATATGCATTTGCACTATGGATAATATAGATATATACAATGCATATAGATATATACATAGATATTATCTATAAATGCACTATAGATGTATATGTTTGTATGTATATGTGCATACACATATATACATGTATATATATCTCTATATATATAGATCCATATATATGTCTACGCCATTACATATATATATACACATGCATATATATATATATACACATGCATATATATATATATATATATATACACATGCATATATATATATATATATATATATATATGCTCATGATTAGTATCCTAGCTTTCAAATTAACTCCTATTACATGTCTTTACATATCATAGATTTGTGCACTCCATGGGAGTATTTAATTAGAAGGATGCTCTATAACTACTCCAAGTATTTCAAAGAATGGATAATGTCCATATATCACAATCTTTGAAGATCAAAAATTATGTGTTGTCTACATGCTTAAATATGAGTAATCAAGAGATAAAACTTACAATCGAGCTCTATAAATTGAAAATGATCAATCAAGCTCTACAAAATGAAAGATGCTTAGCCTAGATTTGCACCAACAAAATTTATATCTAACCATTGGCTTATGTTATAGACAAAGTGATAATAAGCATCATATTCCTACCACCATGGTACATTACATTATGCATCTTTCTCTACTCCTTGCTTTCGCATTCAAATTTTGATTCAAATGTTCACAATATTTTGTATTGCCACTAATGTAACCTGTTTCTTTCAAATCCACCAATGTCTTTTTTTTATAATATGCAAACATGTATATATATATATATATATATATATATATATATATATATATCAATGTATGTCTCAATGTATATGTGTCTATGTCTATATATGTATGCATATACATAAATGTATACACCTTTGTATGCCATTGTTCATCCATACTTTATACATAGTAGTATGAGTTATATACATACACATACATGCATACATACATACATATATACATACAAATATATGCATGTCATAGCATTCCATTAAAGATTATACATTTTATACCATGATTTATACTTGCTAATTTTATTTCCCTCCCGCATAGACTCTAGCTCCTTCAGAGCTCTTGTTTAATTTAGTGACTATTTTTATATATAAAATATTTAAAACCACAAATATTTCATGTATCAAATTTAAATTTTTAGTAAATATAAACATTTCTTTAAAAAGAATGCACATTATAAATGGAAAAGAAGCTTCTAAGTAGTTTAATAATAATGATTAACTATAAATAATCAATTATAATATATTATATTAATATTTTTATATTAGTATTATTTATAAATACATTATTTACTTTATTTTTTATTTAAATAATTTTGTACTTTTACTCTTTTTTTTCTTTTTTTAAAATTTACTTTGATTTATTTACTTTATATTTTATTATTAAATGATATCACTAAATTATATATATATATATATATAAAAACAATATATGTATTACCATTTATAATATAGTGTTATACATATTCACAAAAAAAAATGAATGAAAGTAGTCGCAAGTTTAGAATTCATAAGGGGCTACGACTTGAAAGATTAAAACATATTTAATATAAAAACAATAAACATCAACTACTAAGTGGAGAGAGAAAGAGTAGGAGGGTCCTGGTCAGTGGAAATCGTCCCATACATTAGTGGGGTTCAAAGTGTCCACAAGAGGGTCTAATCCATCTGTATCATTTTTAACATTATCTTCATTAGCCACACAAATATGAGAAATATTGAGAACCAATTGAAAACATATGCTTGAATCAAACTATGTTGCATTCCTAGCTTATATATGTATTATTCATTACTTATATAATAAATATAAATAATATTACTCTTAAAGTAATATTAATGCATGGGTAATATAATTTATTTAAAACTTATTTTATTTTATTTACATTATTTTGAAGATTATATATTAGCTCACAAATAATATTACTCTTGTAAGATAGTTAACTAATTTGAGCATCTTGAGATCATATGGAAACATGTGTAGAATATATAAGATAAATTGTAAGCCTTGGGTTGTGTGTGCTATAAATCGATCTCACTTGATGGAGAGTTATGATAGATTGGTTAAGGATGACCGAAGGGATTTTCTAATTATTATTCCTAGTTGGAAGTACATAGGTGATGAGTTTGAGATTGTGTACATCTCTACAATCATCCTTACCATTTTCCTTCAAAAAAATTATGATCATTATGAAAATTTAGATTATAGTGTCTATAGAAAGATGGGATGTCAAAGGCTTAGAATGGAACCTTCCTCTTACTCTAACTTGAAGAAGCATGAAAAAATTTGGTACATCTTTGTGAAAGAAGCTAATTCCCATTACTTTCATGTAATTTAAGGGTACGATGAAGCCCGAGCAAAACCCACTTTTTGAACTCTAAAATGAATGACATGTGGAAGCTTTTCCTTGTTTTTGTTGTCATCTTTGGACTATTGCATTAAAAATGGTTTTTCACCTCCCTTACATGAGGGCTTAACCTATTGCCTTTACTAGTATGATTTAAGTCTTACTCCAACCATCCTTTCTACTATGTATTCTCCTCATACCTCTTTACATGCCCCCTAAAGCTTATCCTTGCTAATTGCAAGAATCTTAGACCTAGTGGGAAGGATAAAAAGAAAGACATTCCTACCCTTCTAGAAATTGTTGTCCTAAGATAAGAGTGAAGAAGGTAAGAATAATCTTGTCTTTGTTTTAAGTTTGATGCATCTCCCCATAATTCCCCTACTGTTGGTGGTATTGAAACCATAACTATTGACCTTGACATTTAATTTCTAAAGCTAATAGAGGTAAGAATGTTGTTTCTCTTGAACATATCCTTTTGTCCCTTAAGGTTAATTTGTGTGTAAGGGTACTTCTTCCAAGGATGTCAAGAAAATTGTAAGGATTAAGTTTGCCTCAACTAGAATTGATAAATAGATTGCTTATGAACAACATTTCAATAGGGGTAAGAATGTTGTTTCTCTTGAACATATCCTTTTGTCCCTTAAGGATAATGTGTGTAAGGGTACTTCTTCCAAGGGTCTCAAGCAAATGGTAAGAATTATTTTTTCCTTAACTAGCATTGATAAATAGATTGCTTGTGAACAACATTCCTTTAAAGGAAAATATAATGATCTTGATGACATGTATGCTATAAAATCACTAGTGGTGAGAGAAGATCATTTAGGTTGGCTAAAATTTCTAATGCTACTTTTGATGGGAAGGTTTATGTTAGAAAAGAGGCTAAAAAAATTCAAGATGTTACCATACAAGATATTATTTGTGACTCTTTACCTTCATATAATTCTATGAATTTTGAGGATTCTTCTCATGATGATGAGAGCCTTTATGACTATCCTCGTGTGGAGCCTGATGATATTGAATCTCCTTCTCTTATGAATTCAATAGATGTTGTTGAGGAGGATTATATGGAGGTTGAGGAAGATAATCAAGTGAATGAAAGGGATAGTGCTCATGAAGATGCTTTAAGGGATGAATCTTGCATGAATAACATTGGGTAAGTGCAAAAATATGGAGGACTAAAAGTGGCCATGCCACTTTTTCGTCCCCTAATAGATATAATGTGAGTGTGTTATAACATGCTCACATTATGCCAATCATAAAAAATAAAAAATAAAGATGTCAAGATCATTTGAAATTGATCTCTCAACAACAAAACAATAGATTGCAACCCTTTTAAAGAGAAATCACATTGTTGAGAAGTCAAATCACCACTATTTCTTTGCCAAATCCCACCAAAATGCCACCACGATGTCCTTGAGGTCAAGGAGGTAAGTTTTTTGGTGTAAAATTTTGATTAAATAAATAGATAAAAATGGTTTTGAGTGGATTTTATTTAATTTCTAGGAATTAAGAATGCCCCACCAATTTATGAAAACCATCATTCACCAATTCATGTTCAAATGGGTTGTTGAAGAACAATCATAATTATAGCATTGTAAATTGTCACAATTGACAATTTCACATTATGTTTTGCTCCCCATTAAGTAATTGGACCTAATTGTATACCTAATGTCCCAAATTATACATTTTGTGGCCCATTTTAATAGTTATCGATATATTGCAAGTAGAAATCTAAAGCATTCATTTAGTATTCTTCCCCTGACACCTTAAATCTCGTAAAATAAGGTTGGGACACAATCACCTACGGGGGGCTTAGTCCCCCTATTTTGCCTCCAAAATTGAATATGTTGGTGTCATAATTTTATTATTTGAAATTCAAATGTCCAAAGTCGGCTATCGAGATTTATTTTTTGAGAAATTAGAATAATTATGTATAAATACCTAGTTATTGAACCATTTGAAAACTAATTAGCAAGAATTGAGGATCAAGAGAAAAAAATATTATCAAGAGCACTTATTAAGCAAGTCAAGAGCACTAGTTATTGAATCATTTGAAAACTAATTAGCAAGAATTGAGGATCAAGAGAAAAAATTATTATCAAGAGCACTTATTAAGCAAGTCAAGAGCAACATTTCAGAGATATATTGTAGTAATTCAATATCCAAGCATCATGTCAAAGTGTATGTGAGCTTGTTCATTTTTATGTTATCATATTTTTTGTGAGATCTAACCCTTGTAGGTCTTCAAGAAAATCAAGCCAACGTCAAGAAATCCTTGAGGAGATTTATATGACTTCATTCCTTCAAGGAAAGTCAAATTTGGAGTGGTGAATTATAGATCCTTGTTGATTTATCATTCCTTTATCATTTATATATCCTTATCATTACCATTGCCATTGTGGAAGTGGAAACACTAACACAGGGTTTGACTAAGGCAAGCCCCTATATGGCATTAATCTCTCTCTCTCTGAATGTGCAAGTTTCAAACCTTGAGAAGTTTGAAGGTTAAATTATCTATTATTGCCATAAAACCCTACACCTTGACAACAAATGAAAACTCAGTTACAACATTATTCGATAGTGATCTGACTGTGAGACAAGTGGAAATAGAAGACTGTGATTTGGCACCAGAGGACTACAAAATTAGATCTGGGATCCTCTTATTGGGACATAGTCTCCTAGGGTGACTTAGTCCTCCATTTACAACCCCATTTATTCATATCGCAAGTGCATAGTGTTCTACTCTAGCCATTTCTATAGTCTGAATTTGTCTGTGACGTTTTGTGTTTTATACATTTACATCAGAATAGTAATTTGCATCATTAGGCTAGTTGAATAATTGCATTTCATTTCAAGTTGCATTTCAAATTTGGTCAATGGTAGGTTGAATCACTTTCAGGTTGCAAGTCAAGCTTATATCTTGTCCAAATTCATCAAACCCCTACCACCTCCAAATTCTAAATGAAACACAAGGAAAAAAACACCCAAACCCTAAAGTGAAAGCTCTAGGGTTTCACATTTTTATGTTTCAACAACAAACCCCTCTGACAATGCTTCAACATCCTCTTAGGATGCAAGAAAACGTATTTGGGAAAATAAAAAAGAATAAGAGAGAACTTGAGGAAATAATTGAAAGGTAGAGGGATTCATCTGGAAAAAACTCTCAAAGGTCTACCCTCACCACTTCACTAAAATTGATTATCTCTCACATAGGTCTACCCTACATGATGCTTATAGGAGGTTACCTAACCATTGGTGCCACATAAAAAAATTGATAATGTAATAGGTGAAGTCACTCCTTTCCCCTCCCCATGCATTGTATCAGAACCGACCACTCCTCAATCAAGCTCATTGGACACTTCAATTTAGGATATAAGGAATAATTATCATAAAAAATAAAAGAGCTAAAGAAGTAATTAAATCAGAGTAGAGAGGTAGATAAATTAGCAAAGGAAGAAGGAAAAAAGAAGATGACTAATATGGTAGATGATCTATTATGTCATATATCTTTGTGCATCCTTCATAAGGTAGAAGACACATGGGCTAGATAAAACAATTTGAGAAAAATTCATACCATCTATATGCATCATAAGAAGGGATTAAGTGAGATATTGAGAACTTGGATTCCTAGGGTAGCATCAATAGAGTCGATATACAAACTATCCAAATGTAGTCCTGATGTCCCTAATGAGATAATGAGTACATGTGAGTTACTTGGGTTATTTAACGGCTTATCTACATATTAGATTAAATTGGATATCCAATTGAAGAGAAAATTGAAGTCCTTTGAAGATTTGGAAGGAGCATTAATGCCTAAAATTTTGCATAATGAGGGAGAAATTAAGGTATTTGATAAGTGAAAGCCATATTTTGGTAACATATCTCTTTCCTTGTATGCTTCTATTTTTTGTAATGGTGAGCTAGACTCGGTCATGATAAATAGCATCATAGATAAATTATTAAGGTTGGAATCAAATCTTGATATTTTTATCAAGGAAACAAGGGCAGTATTAGATTCAAAATTTACAACACATGTGAATAAGGTAGTCAATTTTTTGGAATTTAATTGGCCTAAAAAAAAATCTACACTTCATGGGTTGAAAATATCAAGAATAAATAATATTTTCATCTCAACATGGTCATTAAAGTTTATCTTCATCAATCTCTTTGAGTTTACATATGGTTGGAGAGGTGTCAACAATTTCGTCTTCATCGAAAATTCAAGTCAATTGATTTCTCCAATGGATTTAGGGTTATTCTCTTTTTTTCTCTACTATGAAAGGAATATGTTGTATTAAATGGGTTGTTGAGATGCTTGGTTATAACATAATTTTAATTTTATTTTGTTAGAAGTATCTAGTCTACTCCTTAAGCCTGTGTGTTTATTTTGTTCTATTTAAGGGGATATTATATTCTAAATAAGGGTCCACGAATTATATATTGAGTCAAGTCTTTTAGTTTGTAAAGTGTGGTTAGGGTTTTTGTTGTCAAGATTTGTAATATTTTTTTGTAACAATAATATATTTTTTATCAAAGTATATATGAATGCATGCTTTAGTATGTTATTTTCTCCAACTTTGTAAAGTAATATCTTTCAAGAATAAAATAATCAAGGATTATTGAGTTCTTCAATGAAAACTTCTTGCATTGTTTATTTTATTGTAGCTAGTCTATTCAAATAATGGAGTAATTAATTTTATTAAAATATAGAGGATATTATAAGTACAAATGAATTATTAAGTAGAATCATGTTGTAAGCCTTTAGTTGGTCCTTTTATTATACGGTAATAATAATTTTTTGAAGTTATCAAAATATGTTTAAATTTTTGTGAGGAAATTTTTAAAGATTTTATGACTTTGTAACCCTAAATAGGCATTGATCAAATTGAAATACCAGTCACAAGTCACAAAAAAAATCTGCAAAATGATAAATCTCAATTCACTCTTAATTTATTGAAAATTATTGGTGTATCTCATTCAGGGTCTTGAAAATTTTCAAGGATATCAAAGGTTTTTTTATATTTTTTGTAAGAATCCTTGGCATGCATGTATAAGAAGTAATCTGTTAAATATTATTATTTTTGTATTGATAATTTTTAAATGATATCATAAGGGAAACCCACCTAGGTTTTGCAGAGCCTAAAGTGTAGAGAAAATTAATCTTAACATATAGTTTCTTGTGTGTTGACCAACCCCCTTGTTGTAACGGCTCGACCTTTTGGTAAAATAAAAATTTCTAAATTTACATCAAATGAGAAAATAAACGTGCTAACAAGTCATTGCAATATAATTTTTGTTTCTTTTATTGATAATATATGAACAAGATATCATATTAAAATTACAATAAAGATTCCATTTATTACAATAACTTCACAAGTACAAGTAACAAGAAAACATACCTTTACAAACATAGCTCCAATGAGCCTTAGAACTAATAGTAGTAAGAAGGTCTAGGAATATGTCCTTTCAAATCTTGGTACTTCAATAGCCTGATGTGGAGGAGAAGCATCACTTAGGCGCTTTTTCGAAAACCACGAACTTATAATATGGTCCCTCACACATCTATCATTCAATAGATGGCCCTCCCTTCAATGAAGAGATTGGTAGAGTAATTGATATTGTTAATCAACTGAGCATAGTGATGTGTCCCACATAACTAGAACCTATGCAATCTGGCAACTCTTGAACTAGCATGTAATACGGGATCACGGTGAACTGACAGTGTAATCATCACACAATCTAAGTGAATGTAGGTACATTACACTACTTTGATCAAAGCGTTTCATACAGTATTTATACTAAGGGTCATCTATTACATACACTAATCAGGGTCGATTTGACTTAGGGCTATCTTACACTACGCATAGGTATTGTCCTTCAATGGGTAAATTCGTCACCCCAGACTAACCTACAATAAACTAATCTACTAGTAATGAATCTATTTAACAAGTAAGTCCACAAGCCCACTCCCATGCTTATCCTAGGAGTAACACAAGCTCTCTAAGTTAACCTAATAACTTAGTTGGTGTACCTCAAGTGACACTTGCATCCAAATCAAGCCTAGTATATACTTAACTGAGGAACACAATCACCTCCTATTATAGAGTAAATAGAACACATTACATCCCATGTTCAAACACATCTAGTATATTTAAATACCTATGATGTACCTCTTATGGTATAGTTGAAATCCTTAGACAAGTAATCTCTTTGACATATCTAGTATAGTTAAATACTTGTGTCAAACTGATATTTTTAATACAATTAAGTATTTGTGTCAAGAAAACTTCTCCTATTATGGGGTACTTATAAACACATTATAAAAAGAAGCCTAAAGGCTTCAATTCCTTTTTCCAGAAGACAACAAAAACACTCATATTGCACATGTAGGAAATACATTTCATACAGTAAAGAAAACACAATAATTCTTTTGCAACATTAAGAAGTAGAAAATCCCATGCCTGTTATTGCTTCCCAGATGATGTTGACAGGGAAGCCTTCTCCTTTGGTTGCTCAATCCAATTTTATGCATCAAGTTCCCAGTCCCTCAAAAGATGATAATTTCCTCACAAAATTCCCTTTTTCTTACTCTCAAAATACACTCACAGAAAAGGGTGTATTCCATAGGTAGAATATATTTTACTCCAAATGTAAACAACTCACGAAGAAATGTTGTTACTGTGGAATACTAATGATACTCAGAAATAAGAAGATAGACTATATCAATTGCCACTCAAAAATCTGTTTGAATGATTGTAGATATTACTACTCAAAAAATGTGAAGAATGTCTGAAGATAATACTTCTCAGAAAATATGCGCATATGGAAACAACATAGACTGGTAATCCAATCTGTGGATGAAAGCATAATACATATGAGTGAATTCTCAAATCAAGAGTGAATGAATATCTAATGATAAAATATGATGTGAACAATGAAGAATGGGCGACCTATTTATAGGACCCCAAACCCAACGATTTCCTTCACTGGTGGCACGTGGTTTTCCACCACTGAAATGTGAAGCATTCATCCCAGTATGTGTTGCATTTCCTCTCCCTTACTCAGTTTCAACATGGTGAGTCGTCTTCCAATAATTAATAGCAGAATGGAGGCTAATTCCATCACACATGTTAAATTTTATAGAATTGACACCTACAGGTTCATTTTCCAGATGTGGTGCCAATCTTCAAAAATGGCGAATGAATCATTTAACAGGGAAAATGTCATTTGCTAAATTATGAACACATAGCCTATTAACCAAGCTAAATCGGCATGCCTCCTAATTGCATTTGATTTGTTCTTGTTATAGATTTGACCAAGTCAAATCATTTTAAACACCTAATAGTTACTTCCTCCCTATGTATGCCCTACAAGGTGACGCGTGATTCCTTAGAGCCGTGTTGTTTTGGAAGGCTAATCATTTCGGCGTATTTACGTCAGAGTCAATATTCGCGTTGAAGTCTAAATTAAATCATTTTTTAGAAATGATTCGATTTCAAATGTTCAATGATATAATTCAGGAAATAATTTGGTTCAATAATATTTTGATTTCCATAGAACTGAATAATATTTATTCAATTGATTTGGAAATAAATCGATTTCCATATTTTGATGATAGATATTTTATTGAATAGGAAAGAAGTCGATTTCCAAAGTTGAATATGATATAACCCGATTTCCATAGTTAAAAGATTAATATCAAATCAATATGGGAAATAATTCGATTTCCAGATATGAGAGATTAATATTTTAATTATATATTTTATTATATATATATTTATTTGTTTTAATATAACTATAATTTTTATATATAATTACATATATATATATATATATCAAGTCAATCAACATATCTGATATGTATATGTAAATTTGTAAGGCAATAATAATAATAATATTAATATTAATATACACACAATATAGGATGTGTGCATATATACATATATATACCTGTATATACCTCTATGTACACGGGTGATCCCACAACATTGGTTTATAATTTTTGACCAAACTGGACACTAAAATAAGTTTTTCTAACTAAATCTTCACTTTCAGGCACCTATAGTGGCTAAACCGTGAGGAATTTGAAGATATGCAAACTAGTGATTTGTGACATTTTGTTTGTAGATTCTAAATATTTTTTTTTCAAATTTTTTGGAATCATATTGCACTTATTTTTCCATCTCCTTCAAAAACTAGTTTTTTTCAATAAACATCATTTTTAAGGAGTGACACTCACCGTATACAACATAAAAAAAAAATCATGAAGGATAAAATTCCAATTCTTTTGAATTTAGATTTGTAACTATGATAGCTAGTGTCCAATCAGTCTCATAGTGTTTTATTGAATATTTTTTTCTTAATTAAGTTTTGAAGTCAAACCAATTACAATTTAGACATATGCAGATCATATACAACGTAACTTTTTTTGTATGTATCAAAATTCAAAAAAAAATGTTGGATCAAGGACTTCAATATTTGGTGCACTCATATTTTTCATTTTTTTTAATAATCTACTATATTTCGACATGTGCAGAACAGAGATCTTGATTTTTGGTGAAAAACCTATGTTTAATAAAACTTAAAAAACAAACACATATTAAAACCAAAACATATTAAAATTATATTTGTTGGATAGCTCATTCTGAGAACTACCATCATCTAGTTGGGTATGTGAAATCTCCTCCATTTTCATCCTCAACCTAAGCTTTGAAGGGCAAAATTTTACATATTTTTGGTGCCAGAGGGGGTGAAGGGGGGAAAAAGGGGGTTCGAGTGAACCCCCCCTTGACAAACCCCCCTTGCCCCATTCGAGCAAAAGGGGGTTCAATCGAATCCCCCTTTTCCCCTTTGTTTTCTAAAAAAACATGTTTTTATGGTTCGAGCGAACCCATCATGGAAAAGGGGATTCGCTCAAACTAGGGGTTCGCGCAAACCCTTTTATGGGTTCGTGCGAACTCCCTAGTTCGTGCAAACCCCTTAAAACCCAAATTTTTGATTGTGGGAGCATTTTTACAATTTTGCTTCCTCAACAAAATTGTAAACCACTATTATGGGTTCGCCCACATGTATGTGTAGGTATACCATATCAATGCATTTGTATGAGCATATCCATTTGCCAACATATACTTGTATCGATATGTATATACATATGGATACGTGTATATACTATATATATGTATATATATCCACTTTTGATTCACTTACATCCATTTACATTATAATCATTATGATCGTAATATCACAAGATAGATACATAGATAAACATCACTCACAAAGCATGCAGAAGTAAGCAAGACTCCTATTGCAATAATACAAGATATGGATGACTTACCTAAAACCCACACAAACTGACTCAGTTCACTCAATCTAAGGTGACGTGTGTGTATGCTCAGATAGTTTACTTTATCGGTTATGCGACCAAGCTCCTCTCCCGAGTGATATTTACCCTCCCCCTAGAGAATGAACTTTTGCCTGCAACCACTAGCACATATCTTAACAGTCCTTTGTTCACAACAATAAGCAGCATATATATAAACATCTTTAAAGTTAGAATAACAATAATTCAATAACCATCTATTCGTATATATGCAACTTATTTCACCATGAATAAAATCAATTGAGATAACATAAATGAAACAACATCAAATGAGATAACATTCATATTGATAACAAGGTATAAGCATCTTCAGATTTCACATTACATTCATATTTACCCTATGTAATAATAGTAAAAATTAACCTCACAATTTGGGGTGTAACACTTGCCTTCAAGCATAAGAAGTGATTAATCTTTAGAGGTTTTTAGGAATCAATTGGAAACACCAACACAACTCTTGATGGGGAGTCATGTGGAAAATACCTCTAGAGTCAATCGTCCATGCATCCTCATGTGCATGTGTTGCCAAATGTGTGACCTACATTTATGCATCCTACATCCTCCTAAGAAGATTTAGATTTAGAATCATCATTAGATTTACTATTGTATCTTCTCTTTCTCCTACTTACAATCTCTTCTAAAGTGGCCCATATTTTCATAGTCCCAACCTTTTATGTGAAATTTTTAATGAGATTTGGATCTCCTATATAAGTTTATAATTGTATTTTTTCTTTCTTCTTTCCTTTTTCTTTTGACCATCAACAAAAAGCCAAGGCCTCCTTGGTGGATTTGATATCCTTTCACCTCATATTTGTTTAGAGAAGAGTAGACATGATTTCATCAATTTCACAAGTTTTATAATAATGCTTCAAATAGCCATTACCAAATCATTTCACAAGTCCAAAAAAGAGTAGAAAAGGGTCATGCGTCAATATTCCTATTCCATATTCACACCCACTAAGTGCGGCTAGTAGCCTAGCTTGCAATCATAATGAATACATTCAGGCGCTTTTCAAAAAATAATATTATCACCTATGCTCAAAGTATATAGCTTCTTCTATAAAAAAATAAATTGTTAACTATGTATTTAGTCCAATAGATATTCCCCATGTCCTTCTAGATGTTTTCTATGATAGATTATTTACATGCATTCTGAAGAAACCATCAATCACAGAGATATAAATCAAGCACAGTGAATGCACCAAACTATATGCAATCAACTTGTTGAATTGGAAAGTCAGGGGTCTCCTTATAAAGGAGAAATATCCAACCATGAGGTGTTGAGGTGTTTCAACACCTCTCTAGTCTATTAACTAGCTAACAAAATATCAGGAAAATATCAACCTACACAATAAATGCCTAAGTAGGCTTAGGTCAACTTGTGAGTATGCAAGCCATAAATGAGTACACTGACACCCCCCCTTAAGCATAACTTAGGTAGGTAGGATAAAATAAGTCCTGGCTGGTAGCCAGATGAGGTACCCATGTACAATGAAATCTCTCTAAAAAACAAAGTAAGATAGAAAACCTAGTGGGAAAAAACTATCCTCCAAAAAGAGAGAAGAAGAGGAGAAAACTAGAAATCCCGCCCCAAGGATGATGATGATGCTAATATAGACCGCACACTAAAAAGAGCTCATAGATGAATGAACTTGCTCTCAGTGAAGGGTTTGGTGAAGATGTTAGCAACCTGCTCTGAAGACTGGCAAAAGACTAAGTCAATGACCTGACCATGAATCAACTCTCGAATATAATGCATATGAATCTCTATGTGTTTGGTTCGTTGATGCTGAACCAGATTCCTGCATATCTAAATAGTACTCTGGTTGTCACAACATATGACTATAGGCTTCTTGAAAGGAGCACCAAACTTAGAAAGAATACCTTGAAGCCATATAGCCTCAGTAGCTGCGTTATCAGCCCCCCTGAATTTTTCCTTCGTGGATGATATAGCAACTGCATTTTGCTTCTTGCTAGACCAACTGATAGGACCTGAACCAAGTAAAAAGTTGTAACTAGAAGTGGACTTACAATGCTTAGTGTCACCAGCCCAATCTGAATCTATATAACCAACCAATTCAAGTGATGAATCAACTCTGTAGTGAATTCCAAACCCAAGAGTACCATGAACATAGTGAAGAATCCTCTTAGCTACTTTCCAATGTAGCTCATGAGGTTTCTACATGAATCTCGAAACCATGCCTACTGCATAGGCAATCTCTAGCCTGGTATGAGTCAAGTATATAAAACTACCAACAAGTTGTCGATACAATGTAGCATCGACCAATGTTATAGTACAGGAAGTCTCAAGCTTGACTCCAAAAAGAAAGGGACTCAGAAATGGTTTGGAAGTAGTCATATGGAACCATGCAAGTAGATCAAGAGTATACTTGGGTTGTGCAAGAGTAATCCTTGAAGTTGACTGTGAAATCCCAATTCCAAGGAAGTAGTGCAATAGACCCAAGTTTGTCATGTCAAATCTATCCTGAAGTGATGTCTTCACTGCTATAATGGTAGATGAAGTACTCCCAGTAATTAAAAGATCATCAACATATAGAACCAGTATCAAAAGTGAATCATCCTGTTGCAGTAGATACACATTAGGATCAGAATGACATCTAGTAAAACCTGAAGATAGAAGGTAGGAGTCCATCTTGGCATACCAAGCTCTAGGAGCTTTTTTAAGTCCATAGAGAGATTTCTTAAGTCTACAAACTAAGAATGAATCTTGAACAAAACCTAGTGGTTGTCCTATGTAAATTTCCTCTTGAAGGTCTTCATGAAGAAAAGCACTCTTCACATCCATATGATGTACATTCCATCCATGTGATGCGGCTATAGCAAGTGTGAGTATGATGGAAGTCATTTTAGCAACCGGTGCAAAGGTTTATGTATAGTCAATGCTTGCAACTTGTGAAAAACCTTTGGCTACCAATCGTGCTTTGTACTTATCAACTGACCCATTTGCTATAAATTTAGTTCGATATATCCACCTACATCGAACTATCTTCCTTCCCTTAGGAAGTGAAGTCAAATCCCAAGTGTGATTTCTAATCAAGAATTCATGTTCCTCATCCATAGCAATATCCCACTCTGGTATGCCTGATGCCTCTCTGAATTTATGTGGATCAGAAACTGAAATAAAGAAGGCATGTGGCCCCCCCTGAAAATCTACATGAATCATCCTGCCATCTGCTAAATCTTGTACCCCTATATCTTCCATATGTATAGTGTAAGATGTGGGTGAGTTTGGTGCTGATATATCAACTTCTAATGCAATCCCTGAACTAGATGAAGATGAAGCCTCATCACTGTGAGAACTAGAAGAATAAGATACTACACTAGGAATTTGTTGAGAATGATCTGAATTATTAGTACTATAATCAGGATCTGAAGAGTCCACAATATGTTGAGAAGTGTCAAGTATAGTTTCAAGAGATGTTTCTTGAAACTTAACACTTCTCTCAATAAACAACTCATGTGTGGTAGGGTGGAGTAGGTGATAGCCTTTTACACCATCTGAATATCCCACAAAAATGCAAGGTTCCATAGCCTTGCGTTGCTCTTTTGGAATGTGTGTCATGGGGTGATCCCACAATAGTGGTTTACAATTTTTGGCCAAACTGGACACTGAAATTATTATTTTTAACTAAATCTTCACATTCGGGCACCTATAGCAGTTAAACCATGAGGAATTTGAAGATGATGCAAACAAGAGTCTCATTGCATTTTTCTATAGATTCTAAAAATACATTTTTCAATTTTTTTGGAATCAGCTTGCATTTCTTTTTCCATCTCCCAAGAAAACTAGTTTTTTTCATAAAACAACATTTTAAAAAAGTGACGCTCACCGTATACAACATAATTTTTTTGTATGAAGGATAAAATTCTAATTTTTTTTGAATTTAGATTTGTAACTATGATATCTAGCACTTTCATTTGGTCTCGTGGTTTTTTATTGAATATTTTTTCCTTAATCAATTTTCGAAGTCAAACTAATTGCAATTTAGACATAGGTGGACTGTATACAACTTAACTTTTTCTGTATGTATCGAAATTCAAATTTTATTTTTTAAATGGATCAAGGACATCAATACCCAGCATAAACATATTTTTAAAAAATGTGTTTTGATAATCTGCTATTTTTCGACTTGTGCAAAACAAAGAGCTTGATTTTCGGTGAAAAACCAATGTTTAATGAAACTAAAAAAACACATACATAATAAAACCAAAACATATTAAAATTATATTTGTTGGATAGCTCGTTCTAAGGAATATCATATTTCAATTGGGTATGTGAAGTCTCCTCCATTTTCATCCTCAACCCGAGCTTCGAAGGGCAGAAATCTGCTAAAATTTGGTGGAAGAGTGGGAGAAGGGCAAAAAAGGGGGGTTCGTGCAAACCCCCCTTCAAACGAACCCCCCTTCGCTCGAAAGGGTGAAGGGGGATTTGTTCGTAGCGAACCCCCCCTTTTTTTTGAATTTTCCATTTGTTTCTATGAAGAAACGTGACATCATAGGGTTCGAGCGAACCCACCATGCAAAAGGGGGTTCGCTCGAACTGGTTCGATCGAGCCCCTCTTTTTGGTTCGTGTGAACTCCCTAGTTTGAACGAACCCTTTAAAACATTGAATGTGTGAGCATTTTTACAAATTTTCTTCCTCATCAAAATTGTAAACCACTATTATGGGTTTACCCCATGGCATGCAAGCCAAAAACTCTGAAATGATCAACTATAGGTTTCCATCCTTTCCAAGCTTCAAAGGGAGTGATACCCTTTAAGGCTTTATATGGAACTCTATTATGTATGTAACATGCACAGTTGATTGCTTCTGCCCAATATGATGGTGTGAGGCCCTTAGAGTGAATCATACAATTATCCATCTCTTTTAAAGATCTATTTTTGCATTCTGCAACACCATTTTGCTGTGGGGTATAAGGAACTGTGTGCTTCAGATCTATCCCCTCTGATATACAAAACTGCTCAAAAATAGTGTTGACAGATTCTCTCCCATTATCCATTCGAAGAACCTTGATGACTTTCCCTTATTGTTTTTCAACAAGAGCTTTGAAATCTTGGAAAGACTCAAACACTTTTGATTTTTGCCTAAGAAAGTAGACCCATGTAAAATGTGAGAAATCATCAATGAAGGTGAGAACATATCTAGCCTTTTTAAAAGATGGATGGGGAAAATCCCCTGAAACATCACTATGTACAAGTTCTAAAACTTGTGTTGCCCTCCTTGACTTACCTTTGTCAAATTTTGCTTCTAGATGCTTGCCAAGTGCACAACCTTCACAAAGATCTTTAGAAAATTTAACCTTAGGTAATCCCTTAACCATATTCTGTTGAAATAGATTTTCAAGATAGCGGTAGCTAAGATGGCCAAACCACTCATGCCATAGTTTGCTAACTTCATATGAATGAGTTAGTAGTGCTTTTGAAGAAATGTCTATGGAAAAATTAGAGAAGGTATATAATCTGGATTGGTGACTTGCCTCTCCTATTGCTACCAAATTTTTGTTTTGTAATTCTCTAATCTCAACTGAATCTGGAGAGAACTGTACTCTCATGCCCTTCCCTAAATGATTTATTTGATACACTAGAAGGAGATTAGTTGAGAGTGAAGGTACACTTAGAACATTGGAAAATGTTCCGCCTTCAACATCAACAGACCCTCTCCCTTTTACCAATACTAGAGTATCATCACCTAAGGTGATTGTGGACATACTTGATGGTTCTAAGGATGAAAAGACAACTTGTGAAAAATCCATATGGTGTGTAGCACCAGAGTCTAGAATCCATGATGGAGATAAAGATGCTTTAGCAACTAAGGCTTTTCCCTTTGATTTCTCTTTGTCCTTAGTATTATCTCGATTTGATGAAGATGCCTTGATAGAATCAGGTAGCCCTATATTATTCTTTTTGAGAATTTGTTGTAGAACTTCAATCTTTTTCTTCATGCAATGATGTTCATCATGTCCAAGATTTTTACAAAAGGTGCATGTAACTCTCTTTTTACCTTGAGAGTCCTTTTTGGAGTTGTCAATTTTTCTTTCTTTCTTAACTTCCTTATCCTTTTTAGTGTTCTTCTCCCCTTTTGAAGTTTGATGTGTTTCATTCCCTACAAGTAGGGCTTGAGGTTTAGTAGACTTCAAAGTACCCTTTTGAATCATCTTTTCTTGCTCCCTTGTGAGGTCAGCAATAAAGTTATCAAGTGTGGGCATTGACCATGAGGCTCCAAGAGCCCTTTTAGTAGAGTAGAAAATTGATACAAATACAGAAAATTTTGGACCTAGCTTGGAAAGTACATAAAGGATTAATTGATCCTCTTTCTTGTCAATTCCACAATCTTTTAAGTGCAACTTCAAGGATTTAAACTTAGTAAAAAAGTCTTGTAAAGTTGAAAAATTCCTAGGACTAAGACCTAAGAGTTTATTTTCCAACTCATGGCTTCTAAGTTCATCTATTTTCCCAAAAAAAATGTCAAGACCTTCCCAAACTTGGTTCGGTGTTTTCAAGTTCTCAACATGGAACAACAAATCAGGAGATAAATTTAACCCTAGAAATCCAAATGTTTGATCACACTTATTAAAAAACTTTTCTTTGTCTTTAGTTGCATTAGGTTCTTTCTCTATTCCCATAGTTACCCTATATAAACCTTTGTTTTTAAGCACAAGAATTACTTTCACCTTCCAATTATGATATTGAAAGGTGTTAAGGGCATTATAATAACATTAGATTTTATATTGCTTTGACTTAGATAGTTGCTTGTAGAAATGCAGAAATGAGGAAATTAGAAATGTGTGCAGAAGTGAAATTAAGACACAATACACACAAGCACTTCTTGACAAGCACTTCTTTAGCTGCATTAGGTTCTTTCTCTAGTCCCATAGTTACCCTATATAAACCCTTGTTTTTAAGCACAAGAATTACTTTCACCTTCCAATCATGATAATTGAAATGTATTAAGGGCACTATAATAACATTAGATTCCATATTGCTTTGACTTAGATAGTTGCTTGTAGAAATGCTGAAATAAAGAAATTAGAAATGCATGCAGAAGTGAAATTAAGACACAATAAACACAAGCACTTCTTGAGGAAGTGTGAAAATGAACAACACAACACCCCCCTTGATTATTTGTTGTTTCCCCCCAGATTGCTTAATTAATAAACGAAGTGAGTTTGTCACTCTAAACTATCTTGAACTGGCATTTTATAATGGTAGTGCGATGACAAGGTAGAATAAAAGAGGATGAAAAAATAAGCACTTTTTTCTTTTGAACGACTCAATTTTGAGTTCGCATGCAAAAATATAGCCTAAAAAATTATACAACTTCACTGAATTTTTCAATGTGCTTGAAAAATAAAATTACATACAATGATTCTGGAAAGAAGAAAAACTTGAGAGGAAGATTTTTAAGCCCCCTGTGGTCGGGTGTAACCACAGGCTAAAAAGCCCATATGTGCAAGGGTTTATTGATTTTTGAAAAAAAAAACCTCACCCTCCCACAGCCATCGCAGTTTTCAACTCTGCCCCATCATGACTGCCCTCTGCCTGGATGTGCAGTGCTCCAGTTGCTGGCCACCCTGATATTGAAGATGCGGCTCTAGGTAGCGAGTGAACAGGAAGAAACTGATCGGCCGACTATACTGAGAACAATCAAGAAAAGACAAATCGCGCCATGGAGTGGTTACGTGCTGAGTAAGGCGCCTCCCTCTAACTGCAAATTTAACTGGATGCCAATCAAATGGTCCTCCACATAGCCTGCACCCTCCAAAAAATAGCACGCCTGCAGCCAACAATTAAAGCCTTTTATGGAGAATAGAGGTCAAATGAGGTAAAAGGGAAAGGGCCCAGCAAGGTAATATGGCCTGCAAACAGACGACCTTAGGTCTCCAAAGGAAACGCCCTCACGGACCTTCGAATTGTTGATAAATCCACAGCCACAGTGGTTGAATCACAGCCAGGAGTTAAATCGCAGCCTCTCTGCAGGCGACTCACAGGTCACAATTTGTGCTGGGTGACAAAGACATACGCGCCCTCAACACAAAATCACGGTGGAATCGAACAGAGGATAGAATAGGATTGACTGTGCAAAAAAAATTTGTTTCCCCAACCTTTTGATGCGCCCTTCAAATAATTAGCGGAGACAAAAAAAAACTATTAAACGAAACAGAACATAATCGGCTAGTTCACCATACGGCCTGGATATATCTCAGATGGCTCTGATATCATGAAGAAGTCAGCAATCACAGAGATAAATCAAGCACAGTGAACGCACCAAATTGTATGTAATCAATCTGTTGAATTAGACAGTTAGGGGTCTCCTTATAAAAGAGAAATATCCAATTATGAGGTGTTGAGGTGATTCAACACCTCTCTATTAACTAGCTAACAAAATATCAAGAAAATATCAACCTGCACGATAAATATCTAGGTAGGCTTAAGTCAGCCTATGAGTATGCAATCCATAAAAGAATACACTACACATTCAATAATTTTGAATCAATCAAATGAATTTTGATGAGACTTCACACCTTGCTATCTAACACTAGTCAAATATGCAATGACATTGCAATAGGTTTATTTCTAAATATTATAACTCATGTCAATAAGGATCTATAAGCCCTCCATATTGAGCTTACACATCTCAAATTTAATGTCATTAAATGTTTGTGTCTCTAATCTAAGAATAATATCCATCTTTCCTAAAACAAAGATCACCTTTGTACTTTCTCCCACTCAAACCAATATTAGTAAAAAAAATTGTGTTCCTACTACCTAAGATATGAGTTGATCATGATCTAATACTAAATGAAAGGAATCTAACATGTATGAACACTTCCTAGGATAATATATGAAAAGATAAATATGTAGAAAATATGATCTAAAATATTATGAGAAAGGGATTTAAAAAATAAAACCATTACATAGTGATATACCTCAAGAAAATCCTTTAAGAAAAATAAATAGCCCCTAAAATCTAAACTAATGTATAAATAAATAATAATATTAGTTACAATAAAATATAGATAAGGAGCCTTCATAGGTGAAATCGTTAACAACAAATCTAGAGTATAATTCCAATAGCATAAGTGTACTTACAAACTCACTATGAAATATTCATCTCTAGAATCCAATAAATAGAGAAATAAATCTATCAAACCATGAGTGGTACACCACGAATAATAGTTCAATACGATGACTCAAAAATAAGACCTAAAATAATGGTCCAAATTCTAATTCCCCTCTTGATCTTTCAACATATAAATAGAATATGCTCTTACATACATATCATAACATGTTATAACTTTTCATATTTAACTCCTCACTTTTCATATGCAACTCCTCAAGTCAACATCCATTTATTGAAAGGAAGATAATAGCGGAAAAAATTCCTACACTAACTAAATAGAAGAGATATGGATGCAAGATCTAACAATTTCATAAAATGAAAATGGAATGTCCCTAATCGAATAACCTTAGAAGATAGATAATTTATAAGCATGTGCAAGCTAAAAGAATAAATTAATATATATGTTATTATCAAAACCTAACACTAATAATGATAAAAAAAAATGGTATAATAAAAAAACATTGATAATAAACATTAATAAAATATTCAATTGCTAATAATGATAAAAAAATAACAAATAAAATATCACCACCAAATTGAATTCTTCATTACGCTACTATAGAAATATCCTTGATGTAAACAAGAATAATTATGTATGCCAATTAAGAATACTAAAATGATTTTACAAACCTAAACAATAACCCATATATATATATATCATTGAATCACCGTCCAATTATCACATTTAAGTAATGTGACCCAAGGTCCACCAATCCACTAAAATTGGCAATCTTTGCCGATGAATATAATATGCAACTATTATCAAAGAAAATCCTAATACAATATGCTAGTATAGAAGTATATCTAGTCACTACTCTATTGTTACTAAAATACATTTAACAATCAAACCCTATGCCAACCAATTTGTAAATAATGTAAAAAATCTAAAATGCCTCCCTAGCTACCAATAGTTTCTAAAATCATGAGAGAGAGTTATGTGTTAAAATCAACACCAAAATCTCCATGCAAATTCTCATATCCAAATTAAGAGAAAAGTTAGAAAAAAATTCCTTGAGCTAAAACACATCACTTATGATCTTATTTGTGTTTTTGGTAATGTTCACATGCAAACTAAAGATATTCCTTAGTTTTTCCAAGTTCATATTTAATTTCCCCTTTTCATGCTTTTTCTAATCAATAACTCTTATCCACCTTACAAGTTGTCATAGTTGTACTTACCAACTTTCATGACAACTAAGAGATAATTACAAATTACAAAACTAAAATATGTTCCAATGAAATAAAATTAAATAATTAAATACAAATACTAAAAAATAGAGTTTTTCAAGCATTTAGCTCCATTCAACGATGCTCTATAAAAGCTCAAAATTAATTAACAAATAATAAATAAATACAAACATTAGGATGTGAGATGTATGACAATTTTCCAATTAATTTTCATTATTGTTCAATTTCTAAGCTTTGATTTGAGAGAGCTCGACTCTTTCTACTAATCAATAATCTTTTAGGCGTTTTTCAATTCCATAAAGTTCGTAGATATTTAATAAAAGCAAAGCAAACTACCATCCATTGAGGGAAGTGAAAAAGGTCAATATGTAGGTTACATAGGACAAATTCATAGTTGCAAATTTGTTCTTGACAATTAAATTCATCACTATACACTCACAACCAAATCTAATTCTCAAACAATTCACTAACTAGCTATCCATTATTCCAAACCCCAAGACATCAAATTCAAATCCATAACGATCTTAAATAATCACATTAAGTATAATTATTTATTTATATTTATTAATTATTACAAATTATCAATATATCAATTGGAACAAGTTTTTGCAAGCACAAAAACCACTATGATTTCATATTAGAAGCCAATTATGAAGGACCAAGAGTCAGAATTCCATATTAGATGTTCCTTATAAAGATAAAAAATCAATGCTTTAACCAATTAAACTCATCCTTTAAACACATTTATATTTTTCAATGATATTAATTAATCACATACAAAACTCACATAAATAAACATATTGATGACAGAAAATATAAAATGCAAATATATACTCAAATATTGAATGTTCAAACCAATAAATGCATAGGAGGCTCTCTCTAAATCTACATAAAGAAAAAAAAGTATATTAAGGTTGTGACTACAATTTATTCAATGCCAATCTCTACAGTTATTCTATCCTTAATAGGGATTACATTTAACGTAGTATAAACCTGTCCTCCGTTAGCGTTAATGGGGAGGTTCCAATTGACTGCTCATTTCTTCTTTCATTTTGACAGAAACTAAATCACAGTTTTTTTCCATAAACGTTAACAGGAGATGATATTTATGGACGGTACAATTGTCAATGCTGGCTGCCGCTCTTTTTTTCTTTAAAAAAGGTTATCACTTAATCGCTTTTGCAGGATTGGTATACAATGTCTTGAAAAGCAGGAGACCCCAGCTCAAATCCCAAATTTCTTGAGAACCCAGGTGAACTTTAAAAAATTATAAAAGCATTTGAACCTGATCCAAACTATATTAGATCAATCCATCGGCTGTTCTGAGAACAATGCTTGTTATGTCAGCCCAGTACTCCACAAGAATAAAAAATAAAGAATAATCTACATAGATATTAAAACTAATAGTCAAGTTGACGCTACTGAACTGTAAGACTGGCTTGCCCAGCTCTTCGAAGAACGCCCTCTATACTCAGATCAAAAGCATCCCTCACAACACCGTGAGAAGCTCCGAAGTTCATGTAAATTAAATGAGGAATAATTCCCACAATATTCTCCCTCATTTTCTTCTTCCTCTCTTCCGAATAAGATTTGAGCACATCCTCAATCCGCAGCTCTCCAGATACAACTTTTTCTTCGGGTATAAACACAGAATACGCATCCGGGTCCGGAGGCAAATGCCAAGTGTACTGCTGATAAGCAGCCTCGTTCCTGAAAAACACGGGTACGCACCCCGCAATGAGCCCGTCGAACGTCGACCGCCGGGTGGGCGAGTCCCCGCTGGGCTGCAAACAAAACTCCGCCTCCAACAACCTGCTCATCACCACCCGCGGCTCATGCGTGCACTTCATCTCCCCGCAGTCCACAAAAACACATCTGGACGACCTCCTACACTGCTCTATAATTGCCTGCCTCAGTCCCACCTCTTTTCGCTCCGCGCCCACAAAAGCAAACAAAAACTTCCTCTCCGACGACCCCACCAGGCCCGTCCATCTTCTCAGGTCTTGAACCGAAGCGGGATGAAACGACGTCAAGTAGGGAACCGCCTGCTCGCGGGGAACCCAAGTTCTCCCCTCTACGCACAGTACCGTCACATTCTCCAAAGGCGTGAGCTCCAGCAGACCCGTGCCCCAACCGCGGTTAACAGCGGACAGATCCCACGCCGTCCGACCCGTGACGATAAAATGATCCGCCCCTCCCTTTCTCCTCCACCTCGACCCGCCGTTGTCCTCCAGCCATGCCACGAGCTCCGACCCGTGCTCGCCCGCCCGGTCCTTCTCGGGCCCGTACAGAAACCTTAATGCATCCAGACCGCTATAATACGGCACATAAAATGCATCCGCCGCCTCCATGGACTCCACCAGACACGGATATTCCATCATCCTCCTGTGAAAAACGAGCTCCACCATATACAAATCTGAAGCATACCACGCGCTCCTATTGCCGCTCAAAGCCCTCCCAAACCCCCCGTTTTCCACATGCCTGCAGAAATCGAGCCACGGGACAACCTGCCCGCTGCAGTTTTTCAGTACCAGAGTATTGAATTTCTCCGGCAAGTCGTACATAAATATCTTTCTCCCATCACAGACCCCCCTGCTGCTGCTATGCACGTACTTGCTCAGGAAAAACTGCGTCTCAGCAAGAAAGAAAAGGTGGAATGTTAACTGACCGACGCAAACGATCAGCAGCAGGATTGCACACGAACACGCATAGAAATACTTCAACAGCTTAAAATTCACCTTCATCATCATCATGATGAGGATGATAACGTTGAAGTTGATTTCCCTGCAAATGCATTGCGTTTGCTGATTTTTTAGTTGGATTTAGATCCGATTTCTAAACAGATATGATTAAAGAGTGGTGCATGAATGATGAGAAAGATACGGCCGTGGAATGCGGGCGCCGTTATGCTTGTCACCATTCAATGGGAGATTTGGAAGAATCTTGGAATTTAAGACGGCGGTTTTGGGGAGCAACGTTTATCTGCATGTCAGTTACTTGTTTACTTATACTCAAATAATTAGCATTCAAATTAGCATTCAAATTGAGACAGTCGTGCCGACCTTCAAGTAAAATACGGTAGTTTTTAAATTGGATTTAGAGATCTGCTGTTTAATTTTTGTTTTTTCCTTCGTCCAGAAATATGATTCAAAATATTGCTGAAAACAAACTTGCAGACAATTTTCTAATAAAAGTATGTTGACAGCTCTACCTATTTATCATATGTTCTGTTTCGCTGTCCAAATTATATGATGTTCTTAAAAGGTTCAATAGGATAGTTTTGACTTAATCTTTATTGATCTTGATTTTATGAATAGTGGTTTGTAAGGTTTGGTTTTTTTTTTTTGGTGGTTGTTTTTTTTTTAATATGAATGATTTGGTTAGTATTTATTATATTTATGTGATGTTTATAAGGATGAAGAATTGAGTCATTTTGGAAAGTCATCTATTTTTGTACTATTCTGATTCAAGTATGCTTAATCATGAAATTATCTTCTCAAATATAGTTAATCACAAATTTTCTTCAAAATCAAGTCCATTCAGCTTGCTACATCATTTGTAAGAGATTTAGCAAGTATTGTGTCTTAGAATAATTCATTGTATAGCTAAGGCTTGGAATTTGATGGTCTATATGACTGTTTTTTCAATTTTCAACCGTATATTACAATTTTAAAATTTATTAGACGGTATATTTTGATTGTATATATGACTTTAAATTATTAGTAAACTGTAAAAAAATATTATAGGTAAATATAATATAGTATTTTAATTTATAATATTAATATAATATAACATACTAAATTTAAGATTTTGACATTTATTATTAATAGTTATTATTGCTTTATATTGCACCTTGGTGTGCAATGGGTACACCGAAGAGGTGTGCAATGTCAATTAGGGAAAAAAACAGGTCTATTGTTTGCATACATGAGTGCAATACACGAGGAATTGGTAGGTCATTCAACAAATGATGTTGTTTCTACAACAAAGGTCTCAATGGGGAAGCATAACTTCAAATCAACTATGGATCCAACTATGACTGAAACAAAAATCTAAATCAAGAAGATATTGAGGGTCATGTTTTTTTTCCAATAGATAGAAAGGGAGAGAGGGGGAGAGATAGGGTTATAAAGAGGGAGAGATAGAAGGGGGTAAGGAGATGGAGATAAAGAGGAAGACACATATAGAGGTGGAGATGGAGAAGGAAAGGGATATGAAGAGAAGGAGAGGGAGAGATAAAGAGAGAGGGGAGAGAGACATATAGGAAGAGGGAGACAAATAGATATAAAGGTAGAGATATATAGATAGGGGGATATGGAGGGAGTGGGGGAGGAAAAGAATGAGAGAAATTCTAGGTAAAGGAGGGAGAGACACACAAATAGAGAGCTAGGGAGATAGATTATGAGAAAGATATGGATTGAAAGAGATAGAGAGAGAGGGAGAACATGAGAGATGGGGTGAATAAAAGAGAGAGGTAGAGATATGAGATATAAATAGAGAGGGGGAGTGAGAGATATGGAGATAGAGATAGAGGGGTCAAGAAATAGAGACAAGTAATAGAGAGAGGTAGAGAGATAGAGAGGGGGAAAAGATAGAGAGATAGAGATAGAAATAGGGAGAAATAGTGTGTGTCTATGAGAGAGAGATATTGAGAGAAATAGAGGGAGATATATATATGTATACATCAATAGAGAGGGGGGAGACGGAGGGAGAGAGATATAAAGAGGGATGGAGAGAAGTAGAGAGATATAGCTTTGAGGGAGTGATAGGGATAGAAAGGAAAAATAGAGAGGTGGATTTAACTTGGGAAAGATAGAGGGGGTGAGAGAGAAAGGGGGAGACAATGAGAGAGGATGGGATGGAGATATAGAAAGATGAAGATATAGGAAGTGATATATAAAGGTAGAGAGGGATATATAGAGGGGGCAAGAGATAGATAAAGGAGGTGATACAAACAAATGATAGAGAGAGGGGGGAGATAGATATAGAGAGGGGGAGATATAGAGAGATAAAGATATGGAGGGAGAAACATGGATTGTGTGTGAGAGTGAGGGAGATATAGAGATAAGGGAGAGAGATAGAGATGGAGATGGAGATGAAACAAATTTATGTAAAAATTAACCTCATGTACAACACAAATGTGTAAAAAATAAAAGACCAAACTTTTCCCTAATTAATATATATTATAGTTATGAGTAATATAATTAGATATAATTAATATATATAATATATAGAGTATTAATATTATAGTTATTGATGTATATAATATATAATATTATATAATACATATTATTAATAATTAATTAAAATATCCATTAATATATTAATAAGTATAAAATAGAATATTAATTTATAATAGAGTTATGAATAGTATATATATTATTAATAATATATAAAATATACTTATTATAAAAAATATAAATTATTAATATTATAATTAATAATGATAAATTTATAATATAATATGATAAATTCAGTGATATTGTAATATTATATTATATAATATAGTTTAATTATGAATGATAATTATATTACATAAAATACATTAATAATATATAATTTTAATTTATGTATATTATCAACTATGTTATATAATTGTATACTATATAAATGATGAATATATTTATAATATTACATATTGTAAATTAAATTATATATAATAAGATTTATAAATGTTTCACAATAATATTATAATATTATAATTATTATATGATAAGATATAATAATTTTTATATATAATATTATATAAATTAGTATAATATTAATTGTAATATTATATTATAATTATTATTTGATAATAATTAAATTATAATATGAATTAGAAGATCGAGCAAAACAATAGCGAGCAAAATTTTGTAGAGGCAAATGGTGGTGAACGGGATGAAGTTGAGGTTACACACCAATGCGCTAAAAAGATCCATGAAAATTACCAGATGATAGATCTAACAGAGGAGGCTCAGATGGATGTCCAAATGCTGAGTGAATTGGCAATAATATGCCAAGTCATTGGCCCTAGATGTGGTCGGGAGGCTATTCGTCCTTGGCTCACAGAAAATTGGAAATCCATGGCAATTGTGAAATTCTTACCTAAGGACTTCTTTGTGGTTGTCTTTACTTCGACAAAGGATAGGGAAAAGATTCTACAAGGACGTTTGTGGAAGATGGAGGATCATCCTATGTATATGCAAAAGTGGGTTCCCAATTTTGATCTAGTGAAGCTTGATCCATATAGCAAACCCTTGTGGATCGGACTCTATAATCTACCTCGGGAGTTTTGGGTGGACGAATGGGTAAAAGTACAAAGTTGTGTCACACTTTATAAAGGATACAACAAATGCTGGTTCAAATTTTAAACTTGAATCACTAAAAAGTGACATATATGTTTTGAATTTTGAAATGATGTAACTAGTAAAATATGTATTTTTTAGTATATTTTATGTTTGTAATTTTTAATAAAAATTAAAAAGTTATTTTAAATTAGTATTTAATAAATTAACACTATAATTTATTTGCTAATAAAATGTTGAAAAATGAAGTTGCATGAGACGTCAAACTTTTTATAGTGATTTTTTTTTTCAAGTTTTTTGTGTGTATTTATAACTTGAATCTTTAGTGCATGGATATATTTTTTTCCAATTTTAAGAAATATATTTTTAAATAAATATTAAAATGTGTGTGAATAAAAAAACTTTGTTTCCATCAAACACTAACTTTCATATTAAATATTTATCTAAAATGGAAAAAAAATTATACCATCTTGAAATAGATTCTTTTATCAAGTGCATCATATTTTTTCAATTTTTTTAATAAGTTTTAATATTTTTCATTGACATGGTAATCAACCTAATATTTTGTGGTGATAACCTACTTTTAGTAAAAATAAAAAATAAAATATAAATAATAATTAAACTATTAAAATAAATATTGTATGCACTTAAAATTGGTCTGAGCACAAATTAATTAAATACTTGTTATTTAATAAATAAAACTCTTAAATCCTCAACTTATAAATAAATTAATATAGTTCACTTCTAAATATTCTTCTTATTTAAAATCAATTCCTCTTAAATTAATTAAATGCTCAAATCAACAAAGTTGTCATTTAGTTAATTTTCCCTCTTCCATTTAAATTTGAATTTTTAATTCAAATTGGCCTCCAAAATTATTTTCTTCTTAAATTGGTTAAATGCACAAATTAATTAATTTGTCATTTTGCTAATTTCCCATCTCCATTTAAATTTGAATTTTTAATTCAATTTGGCACATTTCTACATATTCTTCTAACTACCTTCCACCTCACCTGCCACCTCACCATGTGTCACATGAAATTGAATTTTCTAAATTGTAAAATGTGGATTTTCTATCAACAAACTTGTAACAACTTTCAAACCTCCTAGACACATGGCTTCTTCTTTCCTCTGATTCCCTTCAGCACTTGGCAAATTGTTCTCTTGCAGGGAACCATCTCCATGATTCTCTCTAACCTCTTCGTGCTCAACCATTGATGCTGCAAGATAACAATCTCGACCGTTCATCGTTGCCACATCATTCCCACCTTGGAAAATTCTATAAATAGAGCACATTGCTAATAATTTTCAACAAGTAGAATTTGACAAGTTTATGCTGCAGAAATCTCATTGTAGTTTGAAAGCATTTGAAGAGCATTGTAATTTGCACTTTGCATTTTTAGTTTGTTTTAGCATTATCATGGCATTTCAATTCTAGCACTTAGTTTCTTACATCTTTTATACAACATTATCTTTATCTTTGCATCATTTCAACAACAATCTCTCATCATAGATCATTCAACAATTTATTTTTAAAAACACAAAAATATAAGCATGTAGACATTATAGTTTGCATTGCAAAATAGCTGCTCATTTCTTAGGTTGTCATTTCATAAATTCATGTGCAATGAAATATTCTGAGAGCATGAGTTGAGAAATCGCCAAGGATAGAGGACAATGGAATGAGTTTGAATGCAGGGTTGTAATAGTTTGTTTTATTACTTTTCCTTCATTAGATGTAATACATTTCATTGCTTGTGTGTTGTTTAGTTATGATAGTTATCTTCACTAATGCATCTAAATCACACATAAAATTGGTGCCCACCGTGGGGCTGAGCCCCATATTTTAATTTGTTTTCTGTCAAGTTTTTCTTCGTAGGTTCCGTCAAAATTTTTGAAACGGCGCATCCAAATTTTTCTCCAATGCATTTGGCTTCTGTTTTTGCGCATTGAGTTTCTATTTCGGCAAATCTGGTGGATCTTCCAGCGCATTCAACTTCTGTTTCGGCACATCTAGTTGTTGTTTCGATGCATCCAACTACTCTTTCGGTGCATCAAGGAGTTTTAAATTTTATTCTGTCATTTTCCAGTTTAGCACATTTAGTTTATCATTTAGCACATTCAATCACTCTTTCAATGCATTCACTAGTTTAGCACATTCAATCTGAGTTTTAGCGCATTCTGTTGCTCTAATGGCGCATCTAGTTTTTTCTGTAAATTTTCCAAGTTCTAGAAACTGATTTATGCTCTTTTGTTTTGTAGGGACCTTGTATGCAGTCAGAGACTTTGCAGAAACAATAAAAAGAATGTTGTCAAAGAATTAAAATCTGAAACTACTAATATTTGGTTGCATGGATTTGATAGCGCATTTCTTTTGGTTAAGATAGGAATCTAGCTTAATTAGAAAGATAAATTTACACCATGTTTGTTGTGTTTGGAGTGGTAGGCATGTATGTTCTCCCCTTAACTAGGTGATCAGAAAGATAGACCCATTTATTTCTTTTTATTTTCACCCTTAGAGGGCCTGCCTTGGTGGGACAAGAGGTAATCACCCCAAGGGAATGACCCAGACCAGTAACAGGCTAAGTCCAAGCCCTTCCAGCCGGTATATAAAATGGGGACTTGAGGAAAGTTCAAGAACCACGAATGGTTATGCCAACAAGTGATTCCCTTAGTACTCGTGTGGTACGTGAAAACTTGTAGAGCGTAACCTCTATAGGTTGGGAGTCCTCCTTAATGAAGCTAATCTTGTCGTATGTATAGCCCACCCGTAACAAAATTTCCTTACTAAAGACCCCTTTGTTGTAGTAAGCCAAAAATTACCTTTCTATTCTTTGCTGCAACAACGGTCATTGCCAAGACATCCACATTCTCGTAGTTTTTAGTAGAGGTGAAAAACTTTTCATGGGATATTCATGGGAGTTTGAAGTTTGGTTGGCTCGAGAAGTGAGTGCACTATAAGGGGAAGCTTGTGCGACCAAGCTTCTAAATCACCCGCTAAGAATAAGTGCAGCTAGAGTAAAATCCCCGTGGAACCCAAAATAATATTTCCTTACACAACCTAGATCGTTCTTGTTTGATGTGTCTTCACCTATGTGTTTTAAATCAAAATTCAAGGAAAAACTACGCTCTGAAATATCCAACCATTCATTTAGAAGACAATTCAACCAAACAATTCAAATTCACTACCAAAAAAACCACAAAGTTCTATCAAACTGTTGAAAACCATAAAACATTTTCCAATTCAACGCATCCAGAGGCTGCTCCAGCACATCCCTATCATATTTCAGCGCATCTAGAGACCGCCCCAACACATTCATTGCATATTTCAACGCATTCATTTATTGTTCTGGCCCATCCCGCTCATATCCCAGCATATATTGTTTCAGCGCATCCGTTGAATCATGTAGCTAGATCTTTCCATAGTGCATCCATAGCCTATTCTAGCATATCTAGACATTTCCATAGTGCATCCATACCATTCCACAGTGTATCTGATTTTCGGCGCATTTGGTAAATCTTCAAAAAAAACCTAAATTTGACCTTCTGCCTGTCAGTTAGCATCCAGTTTGGATATTCCCTCTTAAACAAAATATTTTCCTTGTCCTAAATTTTATGTTAAGGGATTGGAAATCAACAAAATTCATCAAGAAATCCCTTACCAAAAGAATTGAGAAACCAAAAAAGAAACTTGGCTATAAGAAACTTTTGAAAAGGAGATGCTTCTTGTACCAAAGTAGGAAGGTCTTGCTTGACTATCGAACCTTCATCCATAGATATAACAACTTTGATAGAGGATATATTGATAATTTTCTTTAGAGCCTTTATCTTCACAAGATTATTATCAACGAAGAGCTCTTTCACAAAGGCATAATCACAGTCAACCCATTCATCATTCTTTCATTCCTCAACCGGAAATACAATATTTCAATCATCCAAATCAATTTATACAATAGAGTTCAATCTTGTTGAAGCCAACATTTTCAAGTGAAAATATTTCATCTAATCTTTGATCAAACATCCAAAAGTGCCTTTTTCATCGCATCAATTTATGATTTAGCAGCTGCATTTCACCATCGGGATTTATCATCCTCCATAAGTATTCATCATCCTTTATCTTGAAATAAAGCTTGCTTAATTAGATTTTAATCAATCCCTTTGGCACTTCTAAACTTTGGTCAAATATTTAGATCATAATCATCACTTGTATGTGTTGGTATGTGGTGACTGATCATGCTATATTGTACACTTTTTTGTACTGTACACTCTCCATGTATCCTTGTTGGGGTCTGGGGCTGGGTCGGGCCCTGGGCTGGGGTTCGGGGGTGGCAGCGCCCGAGAAAAAAAAATTCACCTTTTTTCGCTTCGTCACCGAAAAAAGAAAAAGATGACTTTGTAAAGCCTAATTTATGGAAGCTTCTAAAAGCTTGTTATAACCGACTGGGATGGAGAGTTGTAGGAGGTAATTATTCACAATATTGTAATAGGGTTTGCATTGGATAATAAAATCATTGGATGGTTGCGGTTTTGTGGATGTAGCCCAGATTGGGTGAACCACGTTAAATTCTCAGTGTTGTCTTCTATGTGTGTTTTATTACTCTATTTTATTTTTCAAATCTGCATTTAACTTGTTATATATATGCCTTCTAACCCTAACAGTATGCCTGTCCAAACAAGATCCCAAAAGCTGAAACTCCAAGAAAAAGAAATTGAAACCCAAGATACCATGGTTGAATAAGAAGAAAATATCTTTCGTAACTTTCATCTAACCGAAATTGACAAGGTAAATGAAGAAGATGTCCAACAAGCCCAATAAGATCTAAATTTCCACAAATTCCTAGAAAAGGTTTTCGAAAAGGATGGGGAAAGATACCTCTTGATGTTAGCAAACAAAGGAGTCAAGCTACCCAATGATTTTGATGTCACAATATTGAAAAGAACTCCTAAGAAAACAGAAACCAAGACACAAATTGAATCAAGCAATGAAGTAAAAACCAATGATCCCATGGACACTTTGAAACAAAAAATCCAAGTTCTTCAACAACAAATGCAGAACATGCAAACAGGGTTTTACCAAGAGATACTCCCTACAAGATATATGTCCCTACCCATTCGATCAAAGTGTCAACATGATACCATTTCCCAAACATTGTGAATTTCCCAAATATGACAAGTACAATGAGAAAATTGATCCAATAGCTCACATAAGGGAATTCAGAATAATGAGTCTTGAATTTTCCCATGAGGATACATATTTGATGAGATTATTCCCACGTAGTTTGTGAGGGCAATGCATGCAATGGTTCTCACAATTACCGTCGGGGATCAAATCTTTTGAGGAATTGGTAAACAAGTTTATTACCCAATATTCATATAATATCCAACATGAGATCACGATGAAATATCTTTGTAATTTGAAACAAAAGAAAGGGGAATCATTCCTCATATTTTTACAAATATGGAGAAGATTATTCACAAGGTATCCCTAACCCATACCGGAAAAAGAAAATATAGAGGTGTCCATTGATAACTTGAATGATGGCATGAGATATATGCTTGAATTATAGTGTCCAACTTTTGAGAAATTGATCGAAAATGGGATCAAGATTGAAGAGGCTTTGGTCAAACGAGGAATATTGAAAATTTATAATGAAAGCAATTCATATAATTCCTCCAACAATGATAAACCAAAATTTTGGCAAAAGTACAAAAATAATGGCAATGATACCTCAGTTGAAATGAATAATGTCAAACCAGTCTTCAATTTGTCAGGAAGCACCTTGAATACCAATCAAAAGACCACCCAAAATTCCAACCAAGGAAACAACCAAAATACCAACCAGGGCAATACTCAAAACAATCAAAGTAACACATCATCCAAGACCCTACCCTATCAAACATCGAACAACCACAAAAAGTTCAGACCTTTGGGTCAATCATATGAATCTACTTTGAAAGATCTTATTGTAGAATATCTTATCACTCTACCCGACACCTAAGGGTTTGAACCCAAGGTAAAATCATCATGGTGGAATGAAGCCCATTTTTTTGAATTTCATCGATGCAAAGGTCACCTAACCAATAGTTGCATGCAATTGAAGCATAAGATACAAGATCTAATTGACAATAAGATCATAAGGATAGAAGAGCCTAAACCAACACTAACCATGGGGTATTCAAAAGCCCTTTGCCAAATTATGACAAAGGAGAATCTTCTAACACAAACACAAAGGAAAGAATGTAAACTATGTCCAGGATACCATCATCCTTCATATTTCAGCCGTTGAAGATCACACAAATGACATTGGAATCAATAACACACCAGATCCTGTTGCAACCAATCATCCAATCAACAACACCAAAATCCTCTCTAATCAAGTCCTCAATATCCAACAAGACATGGTTGTAACGGATAATCAAGTTAATGTCATCAAAATCAATGGAAAACAAGACAATGTGCCCGTCAATATGACCACAAGGGCTCAAACCAAATATATTTTGAAGGGAAACACTTCCAAAAAACCTACTGCTACATCTCATCAATATAACATTGTCGATCAGCTCCCGAAAATTCTCACGCAAAACTTTAAAATTTGGAGCTCCTTAAAATCTCTCCTGCTCATAAGGAGATCTTGGAAAAATCCCCGGTCGATACAATAGTGCCAAATAATCTGGAAGTTTTCCCTTTCCAAGCCATGGTGGGACATCTAGTTGTGCCTCATTGCTTATCCTTTTTAGAAAATGATGACATACCTCTCACCCATCCTCATAATGCAGCCCTCCATATCGAGGTTCTAATCCATAAAAGTCGTGTCAAGCGTGTCCTTATAGATGGAGGAGTTGGTCTTAATATATGTACTTTAAAGCTTGTCCGTGCACTAGGGTTCTCTGAAAATGAAATAGATGCAAGGAAGAAGATTACCATCAAAGCATATGATGGTGAAGAAAGAGCCTCAAAAGGATTGATTGTATTACCAATTCAAGTAGGGCCAATTCAAAAAGATGTGGTTTGTCAAGTTTTGGATAAGGATTTGACATATAATATAATCTTGGGTCATCCTTGGATCCATGAAATGTAGGCCGTACCTTCAACATACCATAAGTGTCTAAAATTTCCTTGCAATGGACAAGAAATTACCATTCCTGCTGATTCAAATAGTCCCCAACATTGCAATACCCTTAAGGTCATCCAAGATGTATTTGTTTTGTGAAGCTCCTGATTCCACCTCTGATATCCCCAACAATTCAAGTCAATCCAATCCCTTGTCAAAATTGCTAACCATATCCTCCAATGAATGAAGCCAATCAAGCTCATCATCCAAACAACCAAAGAAAAAGGAAGAACCTAGCCCCTCTACATCTACCAATTTTGAAGCCCAGCTCAATACTCTGGCCAAGCAATTTGAAAATAAATTCTAGTTCAAAGATAAAGGTGTGGGTGAATATTCCATTGAAAAATCCCTTTGCCTCTCACAGTTAATGTCCCCAAAATCCTATGGTCAACCATCAACCTCGTCCCAACCATCCTCACAACCAGTCACACTTTTTGGTGGGTGATTCATAAAAGCAAGCACCCAAGCAAAGGAATCTGATGACAAATATATTTTGAATTGGCTCTACAAGGATGAAATTGATTCTCAAGCAGCAATGGCAAATGCCCAAACCACTCAGTATGGAAAAGGATTCTCAATCCTAGAGAAGATGGGATATGAGAAACAAGGACCTATTGGAAAAAGGAAAGAAGGTATCATAGAACCTATACAACCTGTTATAACAAATCCAAAAGACAAAACGGGGTTGGGATATAAAGAACATCAAAAGGACGAAGAAACAAAGGAGGACCTAAAGTAGAAGGTTGTTGAATGGATCCTACAGCTCCAAGCAAGTGATCACTATGAAACTGATTCCAATGAATATGAGTGGGATTCGTTGTCAAAAGAATCATGTCATGATAAGGACATTAATGTGATACACAAGTATGCTCCCACACTCGAGGAGGGACAAAGCTCAGGGTTAAGACCACTTGAATTAGGAACGCACAATATCGATGGTTCAAGTGAAGATGATCAAACTCCTAGCGAGACGCATCACTCAGAAGAGAGAAAAATCATAGCCCTCAACCTTGCCATAGTATTATTTGACAACGTTTCCATTAGGAACTTTATGGAATCTGATCTAAACCCATCTGGTGATCCCCTACCATTATTGCATCCTAAACTCATAGATTGGGACCAAACCAAACCTACCAATATCCCCACATTTTCAAACGATGAGGCCATCATCAATTTCCTCTGCGTTGGTAATCCTAAAATAGTTTCCACCATTGAACATCATAATGAAGCTTCACAACAAGGGAGTGCCAAATTTCTCAGCTGCAAAATAAATGAAACAAAAGAAAGATCTGATGGTGAAAACCATTCCATGGCAATATCAAATCAAGAAAGATAAAAAATAAAGAGCGCATCTGACGGTGAAAACCTCTCTGAGGCAAGGATGGGAAATTTGACACTCTCCCAAAGCACTTCTAGGAAAGATTCAATGTCTTGATCGATCCAACATAATCCATCAATGTCGGCAATGCAGAAATGGTGAAAACTCTTCATCTAGCAGAATCATTGACATAACTGGAAAACCCCAACTTTATCAGGTTCTTTGAAGAGCGACAAGTCAAATTTTCCTAGCCCTATGCAGACATGCCAAGGATAGAACCAGACCTTATCATGTACCATTTATCCCTCCCTTTAGGAATCAAACCATTCAAACAAAAGTTGAGAAAAATGCATCCTCACATTGCCCTATTGGTGAAGGCGGAACTAAAGAAATTATTGGATGTTGGATTCATCAGACCCATTGACTATGCAGAGTGGATATCCAACATTGTGCCTATTTCAAAGCCTGATGGTAGCATACAAATTTGTACCAGCTTCAGGGACCTCAACAAGGGTTGCCTAGAAGATTATTTCCCCTTGCCAAACATTGACATCATTGTGGACCTTACAGTAGGTCATGGCATGTTATCACTAATGGATGGATTTTCTGGCTATAACCTAATCAAGATAGCTCCTAAATATCAAGATAAGACAGCTTTCACTTGCCCATGGGGAACTTTCTATTGGAATGTTATGCCCTTCGGGTTCAAAAATGTAGGGACCACATACCAAAGAGCTATGACAACTATCTTCCACGACATGATGCATATCTTCATGGAAGACTATGTGGATGACTTGTTGGAAAAATCCTACACTAGAGAAGGACATCTAGAGATATTAGACAAACTATTCACTCGCCTGAAGAAGTTCAATGTTCACCTCAATCCAAAGAAATATGTATTTGGGGTAACGTCAGCAAAGCTACTAGGGTATATAGTGTCAGAGAAAGGTATTGAGGTAGATCCTGCAAAGGTGAAATCTATAATGGAGATGCCACCCCCAAAAAAAATCAGTTTGTTGAGGTCCCTCCAAGGCAGATTCTAATCAATCAGAAGATTCATATCACAAATGGCTGACAAGACCCATCCTTTCACCCATTTGTTGCACAAAAATATTTTTTTTTGATGGGATGAGAAGTGTGAGGTAGCTTTCAACCAACTAAAACAATACCTAATGAGTCCACTTGTTTTGGCACCTCCAGTAGATGGAAAGCCTCTTCTATTGTACATTGCCACTACTAACCGATCATTGGGAGCCTTGTTGGCATAGGAAGATTCAATAGGGAAGGAGAGAGAAATCTATTACATCAACAAAACTTTAAATGGTTATGAGATCAATTATACATCCATTGATAAAGCTTGTCTAGTTGTAGTGTTCTCTACCTAACAATTGCGGCATTATATGCTGACTCATACAATCAAGCTCATAGCCAATATAGATCCACTGAAGTATCTCCTAAGCAAAGAAAATCCAATAAGAGACTGGCCAAGTGGGTAATGGTACTCAGTGAATTCAACATCCAATATTTTGACATAAAATAAATCAAAGGCACCAATTCATGACAATCATCCCCTACATGTTGAATTTCTAGATGCAAATGTCCTAACAGTAATAGAAAAATAGTGGGTGTTATATTTTGATGGTTCCTTTACTCAGCATAGATCAAGAGCAGGGATCTTATTCATCACTCCCCTAGGGAACACCATTCCTAGGTCATATCACTTGATGTTTCCTTGCACCAACAACACAGCCGAATATGAAGCACTTATCATCGGAATCAAGATAGTTGTGGAATGGAAAATTACAGAGCTACAAGTCTATGGGGATTCTCAACTAGTCATCAATCAAGTCAACGATGATTATCAAACCAAGGATGACAAATTGATTCCCTACAAAAGGATGATTGATGACTTCAAAAAATATTTTGTTGACATCAAATTTGGTCAAATTCCAAGGAGTGACAACAAAGTTGTGGATGCTATGGCTACCATTGCTTCTTTACTGTAGATTCTAGAAAAAACGTGGCCGCTATGAGTTCATGGTGGAACAACTGTTTACCCCCGCTTATGATGACTCTGAGTCCCAACTCATTTTCCACTTAGATGATGTCGATACCTCCATCTATGGGAAGATCTACACTTACCTATAAGATAATACCCTACCTCCCGATCTCTCCTGAAACCAAAAAAAAACTTCATCCTCCAACCTGCCTGTCATATCCTTATAGAGGATGTGCTTTACCATCAAGGTCTTGATGGAACTCTTTTGCAATGTCTAGAAAACGATGAGTCTAAAACAACTTTGTGAGATGTCCATGAGGGTATTTGCAGCACTCATTCAAGTGGTCTAACTCCTCTGTTTGGGATATTACTGACCGATTATGGAGAGAGAGGCCTTCCAGTTTTTCAAGACATGTCAAAAATGCCAGATACACGGTAATCTTATCCATGCACCAGCACAAGAATTTCAGCCCTTTGCATCAACATGGCCATTTTGTCAATGGGGGTTGGATCTTTTGGGTAAAATTCACCCATCTTCATCTAATGGACACAAGTTCATCATCACAACCACATAGTACTTTACGAAGTGGGTTGAAGTTGTGCCTCTAATCACCATCACAGGGAAGCAGATTTCATCATTCATCCTGAATTACATCATTTGTAGATATGGTATCCCTCAATCCATTATCACTGGCAATGGAAGACCTTTTAAGAATCGGGATGTGCAAGAACTCTATGAAAATTTTCATACCGAACATTGGTTTTCTATGCCCTATTACCCTCAAGGGAACGGCCAAGTAGAGGCCTCAAACAAAACTATCCAAAAAATCTTAAAGAAAACCATCAACAATGTTGGACATGAGTGGCATGTTCAATTGAACCTTGCTTTGTGGGCATATCATACAAGCATCTGAACACCCATGGGAACCACACCATATGCACTTGTTTATGGATTTGAAGCAGTATTTCCCATCGAGGTTGATATACCATCACTTCGGGTGTCCTTGAAAGGTCTCATTTCATATGAAGATTACCGTGTGTCTAGACTATAGGAGCTAAAATTGTTGGATGAATGTCATCAGTTGGCAATGGATCACCTAAAAGCATACCAATAAAGGATGTCCAAAAGCTACGATAACAAAGTAGGTGATCTAGTATTGAAAGAAAATCCCCGTAATCAGCAAGATCGAGAAAAGAAAGGAAAATTTGAGCCCGATTGGTTAGGTCCTTTTGTTGTGGTATCAGTCATTAGATCATGGGCATATCATCTATCTACACTAGAAGGGGATACTGTTTGAAGAACCTATGAAAAGATTCCATCTAAAAAAGTTCTATACATAATGCATCCAATGCATGTTTAAAAGTCTTGAAAATTCCTAAAAAGCAGAAAAAGTCTTGAAAAATCCTAAAAAGCAGAAAAAGTCCTAAAAAAAGTAGAAAAGTCCTAAAAAAAATGGTTGCCTTGATGAAAGCCTAGCAAACAAGCGTCTTGGTGACAACGAAAAAATCATAAAATATAAAAAAGTGCAATAAAAAAAAATGGTGAAAACCTGGTAAATAGGCGCTATTTGTGATAAGTCGGCTCCTCCATCTATTCAAGCGTGTGTTGACCATCTGCTTCTGCCATCACTGTGCATTCATGCCTATCTTGGAATGAGCTTCATATCCATATCTTACAAAGTATCATTGATGACATTCTGAATTTGCATAGGAACATGATTAACTCTTGTTTGTTTACACAAGTGATACTCAGCTCATCATGGTATAATTATACCTAGATGCTTGTGTTATCTTGCATTATCAAATCTCAATGGAAGTTGTACTCAGATCATCATGGTCTAATTATACCATCAATGTTTGTACCAACTTTCAACATAATAAAACGTTCAATGATGATAATAAGCACAATGAATTAAATGGAAATATTGCATAGATAGGCTTGCATTCATTTTATTTTTGCATTTGCATTATAGATTTTTCTAAAGCTACTAACTCTCAACTTGATGTTATCTCTCACAACAAGATTGAGTATACTTGACATAACAAAAAAATCATTCATTTGCATTGACATTTCCATTCCATATAATTAGAAATCATTATCATACATCCACTATCACAAATCATTCATGCATTCATTATAATATATGCATCATGAAAAATTCCAAAAATGAAACATTTTTCAAAATACCATCATCATTCATAATCCATATCATACACCGAGGTCATAATAAATGCATTCTTTCATTCATCCATAATCCGTCCATATATCCATTCATCATCAATAATAACATTATAATCCATTCATGATCATAATCCATTTGCATTCATGCATTTAGGTCTCATATTTGCATAGAAAATACCAAAAAATACATAAAAGTGGATTACATTTCATTTACATAATAACATTCATTACACATAAGAGCATAGTCAACATCACAAACTAGCATGACATAAATTATACGTGCATTTTCATTCATCATCTATCCATACATAAACATCATTCATGATCATAATTCATTTGCATAATCATCCATACATCTAGGCCATTTATTTTCCTCATGAAAAATCCAAAAAGAGAGTATTATCATTAATCCATACCTTTGCATGTGTCATATTCAAAATATTTTCATTCATACATTTGGAATCCATAAACCATCCATATTCATCCATTAATCATACATTTGCATTCCATAATAAAACCATTGTATGCATCCATTCACCCATACACTGCTATACATGTGAAAATTTTACAAAAAATACAAATGCACCTCATATCATTTCCATAGCATCATTCATCTCATAAATGCACCATTCATAAATATATAAAATCATAACATCAACATCTCATTAAGGCATCCATACATGCATCCATAACATAATCATATAGAACTTGGCATAATCACATAGAACATTAATTAAATGCATCCATCCATAGTAAAATAGTCAACACATAAATCACTAAAATGTCACTGCATATCATATAACCTCAAAATAATAACATGTCAATTATACAGTGATATCAATGAACTGAGAAATGATACATCAAAAATGTGGCAAAAGCCAAGTCTCTGAATCAAAGTACAATAAATCAAACATGACCATGTGATCCTGTGGTGCTGCCCCCATAAGTCGTGGGCCTTTGCCCAACACCATCTACCCCTAATGGTCCTGTCCCTGATGGCCTTGCTCCTGGTGGAGGTCTTCCTAGTGGTCCCCCTGGAAGTGGTTGTCACACCTTTGCTGGTGGTACAGGACTGGGAGTGACCCGATATAGATCGAGCATAGTTGACCCTCTTCTCTACTAGTACGACCTCATGGTACCTGCCTCTATAATACTCTGCCTCCTTGGCATACTCTCTCATCTCTCTGATGAGATCACCTGTACCAATCCCCTGGGTCATTGTCTATATCCTATCTTCCACTACCATAGCCTACTCCCCCTATCTCCTAGCGGCATCTCTCTCAGCAGTAAGGGTGGCTACCTAGGCCTGCAACTGCACCATCTGCCCCTGTACTTGTAACTGTGTTGGAGCCTATGCCTATATCTAAGCCTGTGCCTGGGCGAGTTGTGCTTGTAATGTTTTTATATGGCCCTGGAGTGTCTGCACTTGAGCCTGTAATCCAGCTATTAGAGTCTGTTGTCTCTGGGAGGGCATCCTAAGAATCATTAGTTGCTATCCACCAAGTGTTGACCTCCTCTTGGGGATGACCCCAAAATCTGGAGCATCCCTCTGTCGCCCTCCTCCATCTCCACACCCACCTCCCCCTCCATCTCCTCCATCATCTCCCACATCAACCCCCGCCTCCTCCTCTCTCTCCTCCTCACCTCCATCCCCTCTCCTCTGCACTGTCGTCCCTACCCTCGGCTATACTCGGCATAATCTGCTATCATTTGTCCATCCACTATCTCCCTGAGATACTACCAGAAAATTAGTTGTAAGTCGTAGTACTTTTTTCATGTTGCATCATAGTCAAGGGTTGGCCCCCACTCTAGAATGTCATGTCTATGCTTGGCATAATGTGCCACTCCCTGTGGCATACACTGAATATGGTCATACTACCTGTACACTCTACCAAAAATAAATCTCTCAAGAATGTATGGCATCCTACCACTCAAATATCTGCTACAGAATACGTAGAGCATCTTTGAATCGTCCTCCAGCCATACCTCACAATCAAGATATGGCCACCATATCACTCTATCCAAATCATCCAGGACTCTCCTCCAATACTCTAACTTTCCCAACTTATGTTGGACAAGTGGCCCTATGTAACCAAAAAAATACGACCATCCTATTGGTCGAGCCCTCCCTCCAACTGGTCGTGTAACTGCTATGTGCTCCTAGGCCTAGAGTTGCAATAAAGTACATCTTGTTGCGAGATTGTTGGCATGAAGATATATGACTTGATGCAAATAATGATACAAGTGTTCCAACATGCACGAACCCCGAGCATATCTCATACCATGGGCAATCATGTCTTCCAAAATCCGTCCCCAGCAAACCAAAAAGCCCTTTGACCTATGGTCGGGGCAAAGAAATCCTCCAATAAATCCTGCTAGTACACATGGCAAGGCCCGCCTGGATACAATCAACTCCCGCCAAGGAATCTCATACCCGATGAATTGATCATCATGAAAATCTAGCAAATGGCATATGTCCCCCCTGCTCCTCATGATCATATACCACTAAATCCCCCACGATCGATATCCTCAAAATGTGATATACATCCTCAGGGATAACTATCATCTCTCTGGTCGGTAGATGGAAGGTGTTGTGGTCACTATACCACCGCTCTGCAAGTCTCGTCAATAGCGCCCGGTTAATCCAATATTGGTGCATATCTATAAGTGAATTCAATCTGCACTGGTCAATGATGGCAAGATTTTCTGAAGTCAGCTATGGGATCATGTCCCATGTCCATGAAAAGCACTCTCAAACCTGTAGGTTCCCTAAGCCACCCTCCTAGAATCAAATTAAAACATCAAGTCAGCACATCAATCAAATCAACTAATTAATCAGCATATCATTCAATCAAATCAGCTCATGTGAGATTTTGATCAAATCTTAAGGAGCACCTATCCTATCACTCGACTCTCATTTGTCATGAGATCAATCAACATCAATCAACCTATCATTGTTCCTCGCTTATCATGAGGATGATCATCAATCAATCAATCAATCAATTTTATCTATCCTATCATCGCTCCTCACCTACCATGAGGACGATCATCAACCTATAAATCAACATCATCCTATCAACGGTTGACGTGATCATCAATCATCAAAATCTAGGAGGAATCTATCAAAATCATCAATTTTGGTTGAATGTGCTAAAATAAAATTTCTATGTGCAAATCTATCAGATGTGCTAGAAAATCTACCAAATGCACAAGAATAGAGTCCTGATGCGTGATTTCATGGATGCACTAGAAAACGGATCAGATGCACCAGAACAGGGTCTCGATGCACCATTTCTTGGATGTGCTATTCGACCTACCCTATGCGTGACATTATCCTATCTATGCGCTAAAATCCTAATGCGCTAATCTAACAACCTAATGCGCTGAAGTGGGTTCCAGATGCGCTAACCTAATTTTGGATCCTATCCTAACCCTATGCGCTAATACAAGGTTCATATGCACTGAAGTGGGTTCTGGATGTGCTAATAATCTAACCTAATGTGCTAAAACGTGTAAAAATCTGAAATTTTAAAAGAAAAATAGCAAAAAAATTTGAATTTAAAATTTGACAAAAGTGGTTCTTGGGGTATGTACCGGAGGTCCATAGGTGACTGGACGCTAGTGGTGGTGAACTCGCTTGAATTTGTGAGTGTTGCATGTAATCCTATCCATCTTGGCTCTTCTCTCTCTCAGTTTTCAAAATTCACAAGTTACAAATGAGCTATTTTTTACCCTTTTTGACCTTTTAAAGGTTAATTAAGGGGTAATTATTGTGGCATTTATTTAATTTTTCAAATGGGCCTTTTTAATCAACTAATCAACAATGTGGTTGAACTCTAATCATTATCAGAAGATAAATCAGGTCATCCTCATCAAATCTGACGATCATCAGCATATCAATGAAAAATCATTTAATCAGCAATTTTTTTTCAAAAATCTAGAATCCTTGATTTATCTCCCAAAGGGGCATCCTTTCATCATCACTGCAAAATCAGAGTTTGGGGCATGTCAAAATTTTATCATCGCAGTTGGAGAAATTATTCTTTGAAGCAATGTGTATGTGCACATCACTTCAAAGAGGGGAGAAATGTATGCACTTAAAAATGGTCTGAGCACAAATTAATTAAATACTTGTTATTTAATTAATAAAAATCGTAAATCCTCTACTTATAAATAAATTACAAAATTTATTTAAATAGTTCACTTCTAAATATTCTTCTTATCTAAAATCAATTCCTCTTAAATTAATTAAATGCTCAAATCAACAAAGTTGTCATTTAGTTAATTTTCCCTCTTCCATTTAAATTTGAATTTTTAATTCAAATTGGCCTTCAAAATCATTTTCTTCTTAAATTGGTTAAATGCACAAATTAATTAATTTGTCATTTTGCTAATTTCCCATCTCCATTTAAATTTGAATTTTTAATTCAATTTGGCACATTTCTACATATTCTTCTAACTACCTTCCACCTCACCTGCCACCTCACCATGTGTCACACGAAATTGAATTTTATTAAATTGTAAAATGTGGATTTCCCATCAACAAACCTGTAACAACTTTGAAACCTCCTAGACACATGGCTTCTTCTTTCCTCTGATTCCCTTCAAAACTTGGAAAATTCTTCTCTTGCAGGGAACCATCTCCATGATTCTCTCTAACCTCTTCGTGCTCAACCGTTGATGTCGCGGGATCACAATCTCAACCATTCATTGCTGCCACATCATTCCCAGCTTAGAAAATTATATAAATAGAACACATTGCTACATATTTTCAAGTAGAATTTGACAAGTTTATGCTGTAGAAATCTCATTGTAGTTTGAAAGCATTTGAAGAGCATTATAATTTTCACTGGTCATTTTTAGTTTGTTTTAGCATTATCATGGCATTTCAATTCTAGCACTTAGTTTATTGCATCTTTTATATAGCATTATCTTTAGCTTTGCATCATTAGTTTTAGCATCATTTCAACAGCAATCTCTCATCATAGATCATTCAACAATTTATTTTCAAAAACACAAAAATAGAAGCATGTAGGCATTATAGTTTGCATTGCAAAATAATTACTCATTTCTTAGGTTTCCATTTCACATATTCATGTGCAACAAAATATTCTTAGAGCATGAGTTGAGAAATCACCAAGGATAGAGGACAATGGAATGAGTTTGAATGCAGGGTTGTAATAGTTTGTTTTATTACTTTTCCTTCATTAGATGTAATACATTTCATTTCTTGTGTGTTATTTAGTTATGATAATTATCTTCACTGACGCTTTTAAATCACACACAAATATATTTTTGAAAACTACACTTATGGATCTACCAAAGGGTATTTTTATATTTTTAAGAAAATGTTATTTATATTAATAGGAGTTATTGAAACTTCAAGTTAAAAAAAAAAAAATTGGTAAATTGGACTGGAAGTGGTACTCCATATATTTTTAGCCAACAATTTTAGTTAGAAATACGTAAATGAATATTACTAGATCATATGTCTAACCAAAATTGATTTTTAGTTAGAAATACGTAAATTCAGTTGTCCTGATAAGTTAGTTGAAAGTGTGACACAACTTTGTGCTTTTACTCGAATGTCTAGAAAAAATCCGGAGATCTTTGGGGACTAAAAAATTTTGATTCAAAGATCATAGATGGGAACTCTTACTTATTTCTCAGGATTTAGATCGATGCTGTTTGTAAGATCCCCAAATAAATCTTGCTCTGTGTGGATGGGAGTCATAAGGTGGTCACAGTAGAAATCGAGGAGGACAAATATTTTTTCTTGAAATATGGAAACAGATCACATATGGAGGAGAAGTACAATATAAAACCAAAAATGAAGATGGTGTGGTGGCCAAAAGTTTCCAATGGTTTGGTGGCTCAGAAGGTGACAAAGCTAGCGAATAAGGATGGATGCAATATCCTTGCTCTAGAGATCTATCATCTTATGTGGATGGGATGAACCCCACCATTGTTGCGCCTATCAGAGAGGCTCGGTTTACAACGGAAGAAATCATGGTGAAGGAAGTATTGGGCTCATTGCCTCAAGCTGAGAAGGAGGACTCAATTGATAAGGAAAGTGGTGACTAATTGCCAGTGCGCGATGAGTTGAATGATGGGAACCAGACTTATTTGGATCTGGGGGAAGATCCCTTGATCAATGATCTAGAGAATTTGGATTCTAGGGAGGAAGGATGAAAGGATGATGAGATGGATATTGTTGAGTCAAGGTGTATTAGCCAATCAGCTGCCAAGATCTTGGGGAAATCCAAGAGGGGGAGGGGAAGGAAGTCAACGAAGCAAAAGAAGGAGGAGAATGCAAAGGAGTTAGGGTTGCCCAACATAAAATATTTCTTGAAAACCAAGGGAGCCATGGCCTCCCTTGGGAAGCCATGAAGATCATATCATGGAATGTCAGGAGCTTAATGGCCCCTGACAAGCGATGCTTAATTATGCACTGCTTAGATCGACTAGCAATAGATATATAGTGATGTTACAAGAGACTAAAATAAGCTTAGAAGAAGGTGGTAAATTTTTACAGTGCTACAAAAAATGGTCCGGACGTTTTTGAATGCCAATGGAGCCAATAGGGGGTTGGGTGTTCTTTGGTTCGCAAATTCAGTGGATATTGTGTTGGAAGACTGTCAAAATCATTGGATATAGTTTATTGTGAAATGTTGGTAGGCTAACCTAATTTCCCCCTCTTCAATGTGTGTGGGTCGATTAGAATGGCAAATAAGGAGTTGGTTTGGTAGAAAATTAAAGCGAGGGTTGACTGCTTGGGAAGTAATATGGTTGTTTTGGGTGGTGATTTCAATGCAATCTTAGACTTGAAGAAAAAGAGTGGAGGCCTCATGAAGGAGAATAAGGTGATGTTGGATTTTCATGACTTCATCTCTGCCATGGTAGTGGATTTTCTTCCAAACAACGGATCTTTCACATGGACCAATAGGAGAGTGGGCTTTACAAATATCACAAAATGTTTGGATAGATTTCTCATTGGTGGGGGTTGGCTGGGAGAGATGTACAAGTGTTTTTCAAGCATCCTTCTTGTTTCTATTTTTTATTACTTCCCTGTGTAACTAGAGACTGGGATTAGTGAGAAGCCAGCCAAAGGATATTTTAATTTTGCATCTATGTGGTGGCACGACCTGACTTGCTAATTGAAAACCTTAAAGAGTGGTAGAAGGAGGGGGATATATATGAAGGGTCGGTGAGATTTTTTTGTGTGTGTAGGTTGGCATTCATCAAAGAGAAGCTAAAAAAATGGAATAAGGAAACTTTCAAGGATGTATTTTTGGAGAAAGAAGAGGTGGAACACGAGCTAGTAGAATTGAATGAAAAATGATTAACTTCAGGATGATTGTGACCAAGTATCAAAAAGTAAAGGAACTTCAAGCAAGACATTCGGAAATACTCACTAGGGAGGAGATTTTTTGGAGGGTGACTCAAATAAAAAGTTATTTCACAACTCCTATAGGGAGTGTAGAGAACAAAATAGAATTGAAAATATTGTTTTCCCGGATGCGTCAATTGCTAATGATTGTAAGGAGCTCGAGGAGGAAGCGTTCAGATATTTTAAATCCCTATTGGCTGCAAAAAATGATAACCAGGGTGGTGGAAATTGGTTGATTCTAGATTGCATAACCCAATGACGAGGCGGATAACAAGGTGTTGTGCAATCCATTCTCCATAGAAGAAATTAGACTGGTGATCTTTGGTCTTCGCCCAGACAAAGCGTCAGTTCTGGATGGACTGACGGAAAATTTTTTCCAGAAGTGTTGGCACTTCATGGGTATAGAAATATGGAATTTGGTGGATGATTTTTGCAAGAAAAAATAATTCATAAGGGACCTGAATAATATGGCAATGGCCTTGATACCTAAAAAGAATGAATGTAGTTCCTTTGTGGACTACCGCCCGATTTCCATTTGTAATTCAATATACAAAATATTATCCAAGGCCTTAGCTAACAGACTCAATATTGGTGAATGGGTCATTGTGTGGGTTTTTCGGAGCCACAAATGCACTCAGGCAAGGTGACCCAATATCTCCATTTTTGTTTGTTATAATGGTAGAGGCGATGGGGGAGGCATATAAGGAAATTGTGATTGGCAAGTGGAAAGGTATTCTGATATCTGATGACATGGAGTCTGTGATGCATTCTCAATTCGTAGATGACACAATGTTATTCAGAGAAGCCACACTTAGGGAAGTCAAAGTAATAAAAGAAGCATTGGACTTATATGTGGGCACCTCGGGGGAAAAATAAACAAGGAAAAATCAAAGATCTATTTTTTAATACAAAGGCCACTATTCACAAGAGATTGCGAATCTTTTGGCATTCGCAATCGTGGACCTCCCCTCTAAACATCTGGGTGTCTCACTTTTTCAACGCATGTGTAGAACATATCACTAGAAAGATTTCATCAATGGTTGTAGAAGTAAGGTGGAGGCATGGAAAAACAAATGGCTCACTCTAGCAGGTAGGATACTCATCATTAATTTTGTCTTGGTTGTGGTCCCTATTTTTGTAATATCTTGCTTCAGACTTGCGCACAAATCCTCTATAGACATGGAGGAATTCTTAGGAGATATTTTGTGGGAGGGAGCAAAAGGTGGCAGGATGATCTCGCTCTTGAGTTGGGACACAGTCTACATGGATAAGAACTCGGGAGGCATGGGGCTACGTAAGATGGATTTGTAAAATAAAGCTTTAGGTGCGAAACTCTACTAGAAACTGTACATGGATTCAGATAGACAATGGTGCAAAATAATGCAACGAAAGTATATGGACTGCATAGAATTGAACAAGATCCTCACCTTGGCCAACTCTTTTGGGGGCTCTCCTATCTAGAAATTCTTCTGGGAGATCCATCCTTTGATCACAAAACATCTCACTTGGTGGATTGGCAATAGATGATGTATGTACTTTTGGTTGGATTCATGGGATGTATTCCCATATTTAGCGGAACCCTTAGGCAATTGTGACTGGTTGGAAGATGTGATTCTCATACATGGGCATTGTGTGGCCGACTATGTGTGAAAGGAGTATGGGGAGAGTGGTGCATTATGCAGTTGGATGATAGTAGCATCCCCAAATTGACAAAAGAAACTCTAAGAGAGTTTCTTGTTGTGCATAAAATAAATATAATTGAGGAGCTTGATGAATTTATTTGGTGTGGATTAAAATTAGGGGAGTACTCGATCAAAATGGTTTATGAAATCAAAGGAGGTGAATTCACAGGGAGTCTTGGTTGGTGTCTCTATGTTGGAAGAAAGGAATACTCCCTAAGGTTGTCTCCTTCCTTTGGATGCCTTTGCATCGTAGGATACTAATCAAAGATAGATCAACCGCCTATGGGTTCTTTAGGTTGAATATGTGTGTGTTGTGATGTAATGATTGTGAAAATACAAACCACATATTGCTTAATTTCCCTTTTTCTTCTGTGTCTTGGGATTGGATTTTGCATTCATGGGTGATCCCACAATATTGGTTTACAATTTTTGGCCAAACTGGACACTGAACTGATTTTTTCTAACTAAATCTTCACTTTTGGGCACGTATAGTGGCTAAACTGTGAGTAATTTGAAGATGATACAAACTAGTGATTTGTGAAATTTTGTCTATAGATTCTAAATATATTTTTTTCAAAAAATTTGGAATTAGATTGCACTTCTTTTTCCATCTCCTTCAAAAACTAGTTTTTTTCAAATAAACACCATTTTTAAGGAGTGATGCTTTCCATATACAACATAACTTTGTTTCCATGAAGGATAAAATTCTATTTTTTCAAATTTAGATTTGTAACTATGATATCTAGTACATGGAATTGGTTTCATAGAATTTCATTGAATATTTTTTCCTTAATCAAGTTCTGAAGTCAAACCAATTACAATTTAGACATAGGCAGATTGTATACACCATAACTTTTTTTGTATGTATCAAAATTCAAAAAAAAAAAATTGGATCAAAGACATTAATATCTAGTGCATTGATATTTTTCAAAAAAAAATTGATAATTTGTTATTTTTCCACTTGTGCAGAACAAAGAACTTGATTTTCGATGAAAAAGCTATGTTTAATCAAACTAAAAAACAAATACATAATAAAACCAAAACATATTAAAATAATATTCATTGGATAGCTGGTTCCAAGGACTACCATCATCTAGTTGATTCTTCAAAGTCTCCTCCATCTTCATCCTCAACTCAATCTTCGAAGGGTAAAATTCTAGAGATTTTTGGTGCCAAAGGGGAAGAAGTGGGGAAAAGGGGGGTTCGAGCGAACCCCCTTCAAGGTTCACTCAAACCTAAGTTCGAGCAAACCAAAGTTCGAGCAAACCCCCTTTCCACAAAGCTTTCCTTTTGGTTTTTTTCCCAAGAATGGTAGGACCCAGCATCTAATGGGTTTGCTCGAACCAAATGTTCATTTGAACCCCAAAAAACCAAAAAAAATTCCATGTGGGCATTTTTTGCAATTTTCCTTCCTCGTTGGAATTGTAAACCAGTTTTGTGGGTTTACCCTCATTGGGGTGGGCGGTGGCAAGACAAGATGATTTACTGGAATTTTTGCATAGTTGGACGACATGGAAGAGGCATAATGTTTGGGTTGGGCCTTGGTTGGTGGTATCATCGACGCTGGTGTGGAATATATGGAAAGAATGTAACCATCATATTTTTAAGGACTCTAGCCTCTCAGTTGGTGAAGTAATAAAAAAGACAAAACATAGCATTGTCGATGTTCTCAACTCCAATATGCTAACAATAAAGACTAATATCTTTTCTGAGTGGGACTACAAGCTACAGAATACATGGAGCTCTTTGAGGCCTTTGAATCAATTGGCACCAAAGAAATATAAAGATAGAAAGTCGATCAGATGGCTCCCACTGACGATTGATCATTACAAGCTCAACTTTGATGGCTCCTCAAAAGTGAATCTTGAACCCTCAAGAGCAAGCTACGCTATTGGTCCAATCATGGTAGGAGGGTACTCAAAGAGAACAGCCTGGACCATGAACCAAGAGTTACACAACAGAAGCCACTTGAAATATGGAGGCAAATGCAGATTTAAACATTCTTATTATCAAAAATTTCAATTACATACAGTCGGCAACATTTGGGTTTACAGATTGGGCTCACAAGCCTAATACAACATGCTCAAATACAGTATTCCTACATGCTCCTTAATGCAAGCCTAAATCTTACAGATCAAATCCCCTATCCATTCTAACTACTATCCTAATGATCTATTACAATGATTTATATCACATCCGAGATCTACAATCATCTGCATCGGCCAAAGATCATTACAATCCCCGATGAAGGAAATATAACATGTACATGAATAGGTCAACCTCAAATTTGAATTTCTCCTTGGGAGGTGAATAAGATGAAGTGTGGACCTAAAATTAAGGTTAGGGTCACTCCATGGAATAATTTGAAACACCTCGCAAGGATCCACAAGTTACGGGAAAGATCCACAAGAGATCAAACTAGCCATTAGGTTTGAAATTATTTTGGTGTCGATTCCAAAAACTGTCACTTAATTTGAAAGCGATAACTTACTGAAAAAAGATCCAATCAAGATGAAATCTTGGAATAATAAAAATGAACATGTCCTCGATGAAAACACAAATCCATGGGGTCTGGTGAGCAAACATGATGAAATATTGAATTTTCCAACTTGAACTGAACAAGAACAAAACTGAATAAAAATATTTTCGGTTGATGCAAGATTGCCAAGAACCAAGGATGCTCTTGCATCATACATCCAGGGTTATTTGAAAAGTGAGTCCCTCACTTTGTTGGGGCTAAAGGAAAAATGATACGGTCTACCTCAGCCTGAGAAATCCAAGAAGAATCCTCCATTGGTCTGCCTTTCCATTTTACAAGATATTCTTTGTACTGTCTTCCACGCGTTGTCCTCCCATCTCTGATATCTAAAATCTCTTCTATCTTATCTGATTGTTGTTTAGGAAACTATTTTTCCAAAAACAATTTACTATCTTCACTTAATTCTTCTTCATGGTACTGATGTAGATATGCAATGTTGAATATAGGTGATATACCCATGTCATCCGGTAACTCTACTTCATATGCTTTTCTTGAATCAAATTTCTTCAAAATCTTACAGGGTCCAAACTTCCTCATCTTGAGCTTATTGTATGTTCCAACTGGAAATCTTTCCTTCCTCAAATACACCATCACTTCATCTCCAACTTCAAACTCCTTATGTATCCTTTTTTCATCTTCCCGCTCCTTATGCTTTTGGTTCATATCTTCCAATTCCTGCTTTACTTGAGTATGCACTTTCTTCATATGTTCTACAAATTCCTCTACTTCTGCACTCCTTTTATCTTCCTTACTAATGTCTCGCAACTCTAATATACCTCTAGGATGAACTCCAGTAACAATCTCAAAATGTGTCTTTTTGGTACTCTTGTTCACTGAATTATTGTAAGCGAACTCTGCTTGTGCAAGGACTAAATCCCAACTTTTGGTCTTCCCTCCAACCAAACATCTCAGCAAATTCCCCAAACTCTTTTTTACTACCTTTGTCTATCCATCAGTCAGTGGATGAAAATTAGAACTGAACTTTAAATCTGTCTTTAACTTCTTCCAAAGTGTCTTCCAAAATTAACCAACAAACTTTGTATCTCTGTCTGAAATAATACTCCTAGGTAATCCATGCAATCTGACCACTTCCTTGAAAAACAAGTCTGCTACATGTACTACATTTGTTGTCTTCTTACAAGGTATGAAATGTGCCATTTTAGAAAATCTATCCACCACCACAAATATAGAATCATTACCTCTCTTTGTCTTTGACAAACCATGTATGAAATCCATGTCGATATCCTCCCAAGGTCTCTTTGGAACTATCAAGGGCTTATACAATCCAACATTCTGACTACTCCCTTTTGCAACTTGACAAACTCTGCAACTCTGCACCAATTTTTGAACATCCTTATGAATCTGTGGCCAAAAGTAATTCTCACTTAGCAATGCTACTGTCTTATCAATTCCAAAGTGTCCTACCAATCCTCAACTATGTTTTTCTTTCACCAAACTATCCCTCATTGAACTCTGGGGTATACACAACTAATTTCCTCTGAACAACATATCCTCCTAAATGAAATAATACAACCACTGACTCCTATCCTCCAAGACTAGTTCTTTACAAGCTCTCCAAGGTTCTAAAAAATTTGGGTCTTCCTCATACAAGTTCTTCAATTAATCAAAGCCTAATACCTCCACTCTCATCTCTACCAGTAAATTCCTTCTCCTACTTAAAGCATCAGCAACTTGATTTGAATTTCCACTCTTATGTTTCAAAACAAAAGTATAACTCTGCAAGAATTCCACCCCATCTCATGTGTCTTTGATTCAACTTACCTTGACTATTCAGATACTGCAAAGCCTAATGATCTATATACAACACAAACTCCTTAGGCAACAAGTAATGTCTCCACTTCTTCAAGGCTTGAACTATGGCATAAAACTCATGGTCACACATTGAATACCTTTTCCTAGCGTCATTCAATTTCTCACAGAAATAAGCTACTGGTCTTCCATCTTGACTTAATACTGTTCCAATTACATTTCCACTTGCATCACAGTCTACCTAAAATACCTTATTAAATTTTGGTAAAGCCAACACAGGCTGCTCATTCACCTTCTATTTCAACAACTCACAACTCTAGTCTGCTCTAGATGTCCACCTAAAATATTTCTTATCTCATTTTTTTTGTCATAGGACTACAAATAGAACTAAAATTCTTAATGAACTTTCAATAAAAACTAGCCAATCCATGAAATGGTCTTACATCTCCAATGTTTTCTGGTGTAGACCATTCAAAAATTTATCTTACCTTCTCAAGATCCATCTCGAATCCATCAACAGATATCACAAATCTCAGATATACCAATTCTTTATTCATGAAACTACACTTCTTAATGTTTATCAACAACTACTCTTCTCTCAACCTCTGCAAAACTTGTCTTATATGCAACAAATGTTCTTCTCTAGTCTTACTGAAAATTAAGATTTCATCCAAATAGACAATCACAAAGTTACCCAATAATTTTTTCAATACCTCATTCATCAGCCTCATGACAGTACTTGGTGCATTTGTTAGTCCAAAAGGCATCACCAACCACTCATTATATCCTTCATTTGTCTTGAATGTTGTCTTCCACTCATCCCCTTCTCTAATTCTGATCTAATGATATCCACTCTTCAAATCTATCTTTGTAAAGTATTTAGCTTCACTTAGACAATCCATAATTTCATCCATCTAAGGCAAAGGAAATCTATGCTTCACTGTGATTTTGTTTATGGCTCTAGAGTTTGTACACATCCTCCATTCTCCATCCTTTTTAGGTGCTAGCATAGTAGGTACTACAAAAGGATTTAAGCTCTCTTTGATCAAACCCTTCCTCAACAACTCTTTCACTTGTCTATTCAACTCTTCATTATTTTTTAGTGTCATCTGGTGTGTTGCTTTATTAAGAAAACTAGCTCTAGGAATCATATCCATGCAATGACTAATACTTCTCACATGTGGCAATCCATTAGGTACATTATCAGAAATGATAGCTTCATATTTTGCCAACAATTCCTTTATCTCCTTTGGTTGTTCTTCTACATGATTCAAGTCTTCAGCCTTCTTAGGCACCAAGGCATAGCACACATTCACATGTCTCAGTCCATCCAAAAATCTCCTTCCATCAGAAAAATTCTAGCACTCGTGCAAACCTCAACTTTAGGAACATCCTCCAAGGGCAACAAAGTTTGCTTCATCCCATTAGCAACAATGGTATTTGTGTTCTTCTTTCCATCATGAATAGCATGTCTATCATACTATCGAGGCCTTTCCAACAAAACATGGCATACATCCATAGGCATGATAATGCACAAAACTTCATCATGGTAATTTACTATCTTCAATTTCACCAAACATTGTTCACTTACCAGTATCTTATGCTCATCTTGAATCCATACTATCTGATAGGGCTCTAGGTGTTTCAATCTTTCCATCTTCAATTTGGTCACCATTTCTTCAAAAACTAGGTTCTCAAAGCTTCCACTGTCAATAATCACTCTACAACATTTACCACCTACCTTGCATCTGATTTGAAACATATTATCTTTGCATCAGTTCCTGCTCCATCTCACTTTGACACAATACTCTTTTGTTCACCAACACTTCTCCCTCTTCTGGTTTATTAGATGATCCAACATGATCATCCTCAATAAAGGTTTTTCATCTACTGTTCTCTGTCTTTTTGCTTGTCTCTCCCTGATTACATTCAAATGCTCTATGTCCTTCTCCACCACACTCAAAACAAGTTCCTTTAAATACTCTTTTATCTTGTCTTCTATCATCTTTTCTATAATCCTTATTCTGGTAACCACCATATCCTCCTCTTCGGTAAGAGTTTCCATCATCTCCAAGGTACGTATTATCATTCCTACTGACTTCCTTATCTTTATTCTAATCTGCAAAAGATCCTCTTCCTCCTCTAGTAAAAAACTTTTCTCTCTGGAATCTTCCAACTCTTCCTCTCTTTCTCTGCTCATGTCTTTTATTCAGCTTATCTTCTGCTTTTAGGAAACATTGATATGCCTCCTCCACACTTAGCAACTTAATCAAACTGATCTCATCCTATATAGATGACCTCAAACTATTCACATAGTTGGCTACTTGCTTGATCTCATCCTCCGAATGTTTGGATCTAATATTCATTTTGTAGAACTCCTCAGTATACTCTATCACACTTGACTCCTTCTGCTTCAAATTTTGCAACTTTCAGAACAAACTGATATGATAGTCTGCAGGCATGAACTTTTTCTTTAACTTATTCACCATCTGATCCCATGATTTTATCTTCTCCTTTCCTCTTATTTTCCTATTTTTCTACAAATGTTCCCACCAAAGGGATGCATGTCCTTTCAACTTTGTACAAGAAAATTTCACCTTCTTGTCTTCGGTGGTACCTTCAAAATCAAAATTCCTTCTCCATCTCTATTATCCAATCAAGCAATTCATTTGAATCCAACTCACCACTATAATTCGGTGGATTGAAATGTGGTTTAGTATTCACTCTGGTTAGGGCTCTTATGAACCTCTCTTCTCCCTGATCAAGGCCAGGTTTATCTTCTCTTTCCCTTTCATCTTGTTCTTATACCTCTTCATCACTCACATCATCAATTGGTCGACCTCTCCTTTGGGCCATTTTGATTGCTTCTAATCTAGTAGCAATTCCTCTCAACATCTCCATTATAGTTGGGTCTGCATTTCCACGTGCTCCATTTCCTCTACCATTTCTTCTTCTCATCATCTTTACCCAAGTCCTCTATAGCTATAGGTCAGATCCTCGGTCTGCCACCCCACAATGAATCTTCAACATGACTTTGCAAACTCTGATGATCTCTCACAGATTGAATCTCGCTCTAATACCAATCTAGTGCAGTCACGGTATGAGGGTCCTCAAAGAGAACAGTATGAACCATGCGGAAAGAGTTACACAACATAAGCCACTCAAAATATGGAGGAAAATGCAGATTTAAACATTCTTATTATCTAAAATTTCAATTACATACAGTCAGCAACATCCAAGTTTACAGATTGGGCTCATAGGCCTGATACAACATGCTTAAAATACAGTATTCCTACATGATCCTTAATGCAAGCCAAAATCTTATAGATCTATAAGAATTGGCTATGAAGGTAGCCACCCAAGATCTAGAGGCCTAATGGAAGCACAAGCATAAGAGAGATAGAAACAATATGACAAGAATAGAATGTATTATGCCAATAATGCAAATAGAATCAATGTACAAATGTAGTAGAGACCCCTTAATTATATAGCCAACGTGAGAACATAGGAGGGCATAAGATTATGACAAATGTCATAATCTTATGACATGAGACAACTGTGAAAAGCTATCACTCCACCTAAAGTGGAAAAGTGATAATGTGATAATCACCACAAAAGGTGGAGAGGTAATCACATGATATGCCCACAAAAGGTGGAAGTGATAAAGTGATAACATGATAAGTCCACCAAAAGTGGAAAAGCTCCAAAAAATCCTATGTGGTCCCTAAGTAAACTTAACTAAGGTGTAATGATGACGTAGGACAAGGTACAACACAATTAATCACACCAACACCCCCCCTTAAGTGCAACTTAGGGATAATGTACACAAAAGAAAACAATGCAAGATGGGTTCGAGAAACTAGGCCATGTTAGGTACCCATGTACAAATGCAATGCAATCTCTCATAAAGTGGAGAAAAGGAGAAAACCACGTGAGAAAAAACTCCCCCCCAAAAGAGAGATGAAAAACAAGAGAAAAAGCTCTCAAATGTATGAGAAGGACAAAACCCCTAGAAGAGGAAAAAGTCCCCCCATAAGAGAGAATGAAGAAGTCAAGTGACCTCCTCAGATGAAACATCCTGCACCCCCAAGAGAGCTTACAAATGATGATATGTACTCTCAATGAAGGGTTTGGTGAAGATATCTATAACCTGTTGTTTTGTAGGACAATACTGCAAATCAATGACCTACTTCTATATCAACTCCCTGATGTAGTGCATATGAATCTCGATGTGTTTGGTCCTCTGATGGTGAATCAGATTCTTTGAGATCTGGATGGCACTCTGGTTGTCACAATGAATGAATGAAGGACGTGGAATAGTGAATCCAAACTCAGTGAGAATATTCTAAAGCCAAATAGCCTCAGTAACGGCATTAACAGCCCCTCAATACTCAACCTCAGTCAAAGAAAGAGCAATAGAATGTTGCTTCTTACTCTACCAACAAATGGGGCCAGAACCAAGATGAAAGCTATAGCCAGAAGTGGACTTACAATCATCAACATCACCAGCCCAATCAGAATCTATATATCCCACCAAGGTAAGTCCTGTACCTACTGCATAGTGAATCCCATGATGATGTGTACCCTGTATGTAATGCAAGATGTGTTTGGATCCTTTCCAATGAAGCTCATGTGGTTCCTGCATAAAGTGTGAAACCATGCCAACTGCAAAGGATATATCATGGTGTGTGTGAGTCAAGTAGATGAGACTCCCAACAAGCTGACGATACAAAGTGGTATCAACAAGTGGAGTAGAACACTTAGCCTCAATCTTGACTCCTAAAAGAAAGGGAGTCAGAGCAGGATTACAATTAGCCATGTGAAACCGAGCTAGAAGATCAAGAGCATACTTGGGCTGAGGAAGAGAGATCTCAGAAGTTGACTGAGTGATCTCAATCCCAAGAAAATAGTGCAAAAGGCCCAAGTCAATCATAGGAAATCTATCCTGCAGAGTAGTTTTGACACTGCCAATGATGGATGAGGTACTCCCTGTAATGATCAAGTCATCAACATAGAGCACAAGTAGCAAATGAGAGTCGCCCTATCACAAAATGTAGACATTCGGATCTGAATTACACCTAGTGAATTTTGCAGAGAGAAGAAAGGAATCCATCTTAGCATACCAAGCCCTAGGGGCCTGTTTGAGGCCATAGAGAGACTTACTCAATCTGCAAACCAAAGAAGAATCCTGTAGGAATCCCTACAGCTGCTCCATGTAAATCTCCTCATGAAGATCCACCTGAAGAAATGAACCCTTCACATCCATCAGATGTACATCCAAACCATGAGTTGCAGCAATAGCAAGTGTCAAGTGAATGGAGTTCATCTTAGCAATGGGTGCAAAGGTCTCTGTGTAATCAACACCTGGAACCTGTGAGAAACCTTTTTCCACAAGTCAAGCCTTGTATTTATCCACACTTCCATCTAATGCATACTTCGTCCGATAGATCCACTTACATCGAACCATCTTTCTCCCCTTGGGGAGTGGAACTAAATCCCATGTGTTGTTCCTCATCAAGGAACTATACTCTTCCTCCATTTTTGAATCCCATTCTGGAACTCCGGATGCTTCCTTGAAGGACTATGGATCATAAGCAATAGCAATAAAAGCATGTGGAAAATCTTGATGTTGTGATTGAGTCCTTCGAGTATCTGAAGGATCCCCAACAAGAGAACCTGCTAACTCAAGAGTCTGTCGAGCCCAATGAGGTCTAGTAGGAGATGAAGGATGAGGCTCCTCAACTGCAAGTGGACCCTGCGAAGGTGTGATCCTGCGAGTCAAAGTTGAGGGAGAATCATCATTTGAGTCACTATCATCACTTTCCACTATGGAGGAAAGAAGAGGAGGATTAGAGGCCAAGCTAGGAGAGCTTTCCTCAGAGTGAACACTCCTCTTAATGAATAGTTCATGTGTCTCTGGATCCAAAATTCTATATGGCTTAACCCCTTCAGGATATCCAACAAAGATGCAAGGCCTACTCTGAGGTTCCAATGCCTTGCGCTTCTCTGGAGGTATTTGTGCCTAAGCTGGACAAACAAAAACTCTGAAGTGTCTCACAACCGGTTTTCTACCACACCAAGCCTCAAAAGGAGTCATACCCTTCAAAGCCTTATGGGGAACCCGATTTTGGATGTGAGTGGCACAACGAATAGCTTATGCCCAAAATTGAGGACCGAGAGAACAAGCATGAATCATGCAGCTAGCCATCTCCTTAAGGGTTATATTCTTCCTTTCAGCAACACCATTTTGTTGTGGAGTGTAGGCAACTAAATGCTGAAGATCAATCCCCTCAAGAGTACAAAATTCCTCAAGTCTATTGTTCACATATTCCCTTCCATTGTCTGTGTGAAAAATCTTGACTTGCTTCCCTGATTGCTTCTCAACATGAGCCTTGAAGGCTAGAAATCTATCAAACGCTTCACTCTTGTGAACAAAAAAATAGACCGAAGTGAAGCAGGAGTAGTCATCAATGAAGGTGAGGACATAGCGGGCCTTGCTAAATAATGGCACTAGAAATGGACCTGCTACATCACTGTAAAACAATTGAAGAACTTCCAAAGCTCTCCATGAATTCCCTTTGTCAAACTTCTCTTCTGGATGCTTACCCAAGGAACAACCTGAACAAACACCTTCTAAAAACCTAATTTGAGGGAGCCCTGTAACCATATCCTTGGAGCTAAGCTGTTGAAGATAGCGATAATTCAGATGTCCAAACCGCTCATTCCATTGCTTATTTTCTGAATTTGAATGAGTGAGCAATGCTGTAGAAGGAGACTTAGGGATAAAGTGGGAAAATGAGTAAATTTGTGTGTTGTGATTGGCTTGTCCCACTGCAAACAAGGTATCATCCTTAAGTTCTTTGACCACAACTGAATCTGGTAGAAACTCAACTTTCTTGCCATCTCCAAAGTGAGTGATTTGGTAGATTGAAAGAAGATTTGTGCTCAAGTTAGGAACATAGAGAACATCCTCAAATGTTCCATCATCCATGACAACCGAACCTTTGCCTTCAACTTCCACTTGAGTATCATCACCTATGAAGATGTGAGGTACCTTAGATGGCTCCAAAGAAGAAAATTGCTCCCTTGTAGAACCCATGTGATGAGTATCACTCGATTCAAGTATCCATTGCTGTGAGGAACCTGTAGTAGCCATAAATGCTTGCCCTTTTCCTTTTTATTGTGAGGAAGTGGAAGGAGATGAATCCTTTTTCTTGTAGGTAGATGGAAAATTGATGTTGTTCTTCTTGATGATGTTTGTCAACTCATCAATTTGCTTAGTATGGCAATGATGCTCATCATGACCAAATCTCTTGCAATATGAACAAGTCGGTCTCTCCTTCTTGCTTGAATTTCCCTTCTTAGGAGAAGGTGTATAATTCCCTTGTTGTGGAGAGGATGATTGTTCTTTATCTTGTTGTGTCTTTGGCTTAAACTGTTTTTGCTTCTTGTTGGAACCCTTTCCTTGAGTCCCTTGATTCCCTTGATTAGCCACCAAAGCTTTGGACTTTGAAGACTTGAGAATCCCCATGCTTATCAACTTTTCTTTCTCTAACATCAACATTTTTGTGAATGCATCAAATGATGGAAGAGTGAAAGAACTACCCACTATCAAGCGATGAGTTTGGAAGCTAGAAAAGAATGTTGCATATTCTGATGGAAGCTTTCCCAACAAATTGTAGACCAATTGTGCATCCTTTTTGTCACTGCCACAACCCTTAAGTTGTGCTCTTAACTCATTTGCTTTAGTGACATAGTCTTGGATTGTATCAAAATTCTTAGGATCTAACATTGTGAGATCATTGTCAAGTTGATAACCTCTAATCTCATCAACTTGGTCATACAATTGACCAAACTTTTCCCAAGCTTCTTTAATTGTTTTACACTTTTCAATTTGAAAGATTAGATCTTTTGATACATATTTCCTTAATGTTCCAAGAGCCATAGTATTTTAGTGAGACAATCCAAATGAGCGTTAGGATCAATTTTAGGATCTGATGGTGCAACAATAGTTCCATCAATATAATGAGTTAATCCTTTTTCTATCAACTTACTCCAAGCATCAATTTTCCAAAAAGCATAGTTATGTGGAGTTAACAAAGGAAACTTAGGAGAACCCATAGCAGCAAAATGAAAGAGAAAAAGAGAGAGAAAGAGAGAGGCACAGTCACACAAGACAACCCCCCCCCCCCCAAATTCACTCAATCAAAGAACCCTTCCCCCAAAAAAAGATGATTTGGCACTTTATACTTAGTGTGTTTGCAATGGTCACTTGCAATCCAAGCAAAGTGGGCTTCTAATTTTCAATGTTTTACAACAGCCTTAGATAGGCAATAATAGACTCAAATAACTGATACAAAAGATCAAACTGAGATCTTGTCTTTAGAATTGCCAAAATAGGTCAAAAATGACCAAGCGCTAAAAGTACATTTTTTTATCACAATCACTACAAACTGATAGCACCACTATGAATTTCAGGAAAAATCATGAACTTTCAAAAAAACGGCACTAGAAAAGAAGTTCGTATGAGCTTGAACGAAGCCCCGAAAGTTGCAAAAACAGTGACAACTCAGCTACACCTGTGAGAAACTGAATTTTTTGAAAAAACCGTGCATCAAAATAAAAAATTGATCACACCTACATGCTCTAGCACAAACAATTAGCCCAAATCAAAAAAAAAATCTTTAAAAAAGGAGTTAAAATGAGCAAGATATGAGCCTTAGAAGTTGAACTGCAAAACTGAAAACTCCATTGGTGAGGGGGGCAAAAAAAAAAAATTGATGTTGACGTGCCGCTGATGTCAGCAATTCGCGAGGTTAAATTTGACGGCTCGGCGAACATCAAAAAAAAATTTGTCGTACGCCTCACAGGAATATTCTCTGTCAAACCACCGACATAATCTTAGTGGTTGGGAATGGAATATTCTTTCCCCAAAGTCGGAATCTTGGAAATTGTGCTAGATTTTTTTCATTCACCAGAATTTGATTTAAACACCGCCGGTATTTATTTTGCTGGATTTTTTTCATTCGCCAGAATTTGATTTAAACGCCATCGGTATTTATTTCGCCGGATTTTTTTTTGTTCGGCTGCCTATCGGAAGTGATCAAAGCCGGCGGTTGAAAATGATGGCCGGCCGATGTGGGGTGACTAGTGCCAATATTTTCATTGACTGGTTGCTGGTAAGTGGGGTGACGGACCTACTTCCCCCGGTGCCATGTGGCACTATGTGGGCCCCACGAACTGCCGGTATGAGCGGACAGACAAAGTACAATCCACAAGTCTGCAGACTGTACAAATTATCTTTTGACTTTTCTTTAAAAACTTTTTCAAATAAAAATTTTTTGAATGCAAATTTTTCAAAATAATTTTTTTTTTTTAAATTCAAAAAAAAATCGATGGATTAAATTTTTTTTAAAAAAATCATACCGTCGACATTAATGGCGATCTGGGGGTCGATCTTAGGGTTTTTGGCCCTTCTGAACATGATGGCAATGTCTTTTTTGGCTGAAAATGCTTCGAAAATATGACTACCTCCTGGATTTGGCAACCACCTCCGATCTTCAAATCCTTGTAGATTTGGCCTCCAATGTCCAACTGAGACGAAACAAAAGGCAAATCTGACTTTCTTGGACACTTTGAATGCAATGGTGAGCTTAGATCTAATGCAACAAGCTCCCAAAATTCACCTGCAATACAAGGCCAAAAATGGAACCCCCCCAGAATCTGGTATTTCTATTAAGAAAATGCAAGATTGCACTCAAGATCTCCCCAAAATGTCAATCCAAAGGCACTCCAAAAGCTCTGATACCATGTAAGAATTGGTTATGAAGGTAGCCACCCAAGATCTAGAGGCCTAATGGAAGCACAAGCATAAAAGAGATAGAAACAATATGACACGAATAGACTGTATTTTGCCAATAATGCAAATAGAATCAATGTACAAATGTAGTAGAGACCCCTTAGTTATATAGCCAACGTGAGAACATAGGAGGGCATAAGATTATGACAAATGTCGTAATCTTATGACATGAGACAACTATGAAAAGCTATCACTCCACCTAAAGTGGAAAAGTGATAATGTGATAATTACCACAAAAGGTGGATCTACCACAAAAGGTGGAGAGGTAATCACATGATATGTCCACGAAAGGTGGAAGTGATAAAGTTATAACATGATAAGTCCACCAAAAGTGGAAAAGCTCCCACAACTCCTATGTGGTCCCTAAGTAAACTTAACTAAGGTGTAATGATGACCTAGGACAAGGTACAACACAACTAATTACACCAACAAGATCGAATCTCCTATCCATTCTAACTACTATCCTAATGATCTATTACAATGATTTATGTCACATTCAAAATCTACAATCATCCGCGTCAGCCAAAGATCATTACAATCCCTAATGAAGGAAATGTAACGTGTGCATGAATAGGTCGGCCTCGAATTCGAATTTCTCCTCGGCGGGTGCATACGATGAAGTGTGGACCTAAAAGTAAGGTTGGGGTCACTCCATGGAATAATTTGAAACACCGCGCAAGGATCCACAAGTTACGAGAAAGATCCACAAGAGATCAAACTAGCTGTTAGGTTTGAAAATTATTTTGGTGTCGATTCCAGAAAATATCACTTAATCTGAAAGAGATAACTTGCCAAAAAAAGATCCAATCAAGATGAAATCTTAGAATAAGGAAAATGAACATGTCCTCGATGAAAACATAGATCCACAAGGTGTGGTGAGCAAACATGATGAAATATTGAATTTGCCAACTTGAACTGAACAAGAACAAAATTGAATGAAAATATTTTTGGTTGATGCAAGATTGCCAAGAACCAAGGATGCTCCTGCATCAATTATAAGGGATAACTCTGGAAGATGTGTCTTTTCTCTGGCTAGGAAGATTAGATTTTTCACTAACAATGAGGTGGAGTTTGAAGCTTTGGCGAGAGGTTTGTGTCTTTGCTTGGAAAAAGGCATCAAGGTGGTTGACATGGAAGGAGACTCACAAGTGTGTATTAACACAGTGACAAAGAAAAGTACTCCCAATTGGAAACTAAAACCATGGGTATCAAAAAATTTGGATATGTTGGACAAGCTGGAGGTTTTCACCGTAAAACACATATATAGGGAGGCAAATGCCATGGCTAATTGGTTGGAAAATCAAGGTGTACTCCAGGATAGTGCAGAGATTATCTATGATGAGGCTTCCCATCCATGTGAACTAAGGGAGTTTTTGAAAAGAGATATTGAGGTACCCATGAGCTAAGAATTGTAAGGTTTGACTGCTTAGTGTTGGCTGAAGATTGTGGTGTCTAATGTTCGGATCTTTGGTATGTTATATGGGTTACAACTTATTTTGTAGGGGTACCAGTTAAATCTTTTGATGGTGGGAATTTTTTTTTGGCTCTATTGTCTCTGTTAGAAATTAATCTTTCCTTGGTGAAAATATGTATTTAAAAGGATAAACCAAGGTATCCTATATTGTATTTGTCCTCTAGTCCAATTAGGAGGACATGTCATTTCTTGTAATTCCTTTAATAAGGAAAATAGATATTCCTCCTTAAGAGGAATCACACATTTGTCACACACACAATAGGAATGTGCCATTCATAGGAGATGGGAGTTACATGCAAACTCCACCACTCATCTCTACTTAAGAGATGCCTCTCACACACTTGCTCAATAATCTTCTCCATTCTCTCATTTCTTCTCACATTCTCTTCTTGCTCTCATTATTGTATTGAGCTTATTGCTCTCATTCTTTAGGCTTTGTGCCATATTCTTATTATTAACAAGGGGTTTTTCCTTGCTTTTCCCCTTTCAAATCCTTGTGTTCTTGCCTTGGTTCTTGGAGCATTTTGGTGAGCTTGTGTTTGATCTATTGAAGGAAAATCTCTCTCTTTCTCTCTTAGTGTTTGGTAAATCTCTTCCATTGCATACTCTCTTGGATTCTTTCCTTACCTTTTCATTTTACTTTATGATTCTAACATGGTATCAGAGCAAGTTTAATCCTTGCTTTTGAGTGTGCGTGTAGGGATAGCTGAAGAATATTTCAGTTGTAAAGGAGAAAGCACTTTTTTTGTTATCTAACCATTGTTTTGCAGGTTTTTATTCATTTTTTTTCTTGCAATCTAACACCTTACTTCATCATTTTTTGAATCTAACTTTTATTTAACTAGTTCTGGATGGCTTGCCGCCAGATCTAAATTTTTTTCATATCTATTTCAAGTTTTTTTTAAGTTCTAACTCACCCTCTGTTGGGCAACCGCAAGGGTTTTCTCTTTTATGCATTTCTAACTTTTATTGCAGGATTAACTTAAGATCTCTTATTCATCTATTCCTTAATCTCTATTTTTTAATATATATCTCTGTATATTTATCAGAGTTTATTTGATTTCTAACTATTTTCTATATCTCTGCAGGTTTATAAACATATCTTTCTTTGATCTCTATCTATGTTTCTTATTTGTCTCTGTTATTATATATTTTTCTTCCTTGCTATCCATTTAAACCATTCTGTGACTGTCATTTTGAAGACAGTTTTTATAGACCCATACTTAGTGGATCATAACTTTTGTTTTTGATTTTATTTTCCTAATCGCTCCAGTGAGATCCTTTGTAATTAGGTTTTACAAATCATATCCGAAAATCAGCCAAATCCAATAGTTATTTTGAGAGATATTGCCCCCGCACTAGGACTGTATTTCTGAGACAATCATATCTCTACAAACGTTTTTATTTTTATCTCTGCACTTTTCGAGAATATTCCAGTTGCATGTTTCTCACTTTAACATAGTTCTGATTTATGCAGGTTCTAATCATTTTTTTTGCAGCCCTTCTCTTCCATAGTTTAATCATTAGATTCTTTATCATTTAAAAAAAAAAAAATCAAATCATTATATCATTTCAATTTTTTAAATCATCTCTTCATCATTATCATAATCTCAGTTATTTTACTTAATTCTTTTGCTCAAATCTTTATTCAAATTCAATTCAATTTTAATTCTTAGTTTAAAATTCAATTCATGTAAGCTTTACAAATTTTTTGTTTATGTCATTTTGAGTAAACAAATCCAATATAATTGTTTAACATTGTTCAAATTATCTATTTATTAGATATTTCACTCTTATCATATCCTTTTTCTTAAGCATTTAAGAAAATTTTAAAATTTTCTTAAATCTCTATCTGTTCAAATTTCATAACTATAATTTTGTTCTTTCTTGTATCATCATGTCTACTCTTATACCGGAAATTAAACTTAATAGCTCTAACTATCATCAATGGAAAACTCATGTTTCATTTCTACTTCATTTTAAACATTTACTCCAAGTTGCTACAGATGCCATTATTGAACCAGCTGCCTCTGCTTCTCAAGCTGACAAAGTTGCATGGCAAGGTAAGAACGATGAAGCACTCGGTCTAATTGGACTCTCCATCAATCTCGATTTCTATGTCTTGATTGGACATTGTACCAAAACCCACGAAGCATGGGACATCTTGAAGCAAACCTACGACAGCTCCTCTGAATCATGTAAAATTCAGCTCCAAGACAACTTGGAAGATCTAAGGTATACAAATTTTAAATCAATGGATGAATTTCTACTCAAGTTTGATGCTATTAGAACTCAGTTAAATGGTTTAAATGTTACTCTTACTGATATTATATTGATTACTATAATACTTAAGAAATGTCTCCCTAAAGAATTTGAGCAATTCATCACTAACATCCACTCTCAGCTTGCTATTTCTAGTTTAGCTCCTCTTTTAACTTATCCTATTTTTCAAAATTTGTTGCATCAAGAGGAGGCAAAATTATTGCAATTTGGTACTATTAAATCTTTTGAACATGCTTTTTTGTCTAATTATAAGCAAAATTTTAAACCTCATTCTAAACAACAACATTATAATAATGGCAATGATCATAGAGATTTTAACTCTTATAAGAGACCACATTGCACTTATTGTAATAAGGATGGTCATTGGCAAAATACTTGTTTTAAAAAACAAAATGACAAAAATCCTATGAATCAAAATAATCAACAGTTTCATAACAATGGTAATCAATCTAGACGTGCTTTTACATGTAGTTTTAATGTTTCTAAACCTTTTTGAATGGGTTATTGATTCAGGTGGATTTCAACATGTTACCTCACATAAAAGTTTGCTTTTTAATTAACTTCACAAGTACTTTATTAATTGACTTGATCAACCCAATAATAGTGTACTTGTTTTATTCAATTATATTTGGAATATGAAAAAGGGATAGTCATGAATGCATGAATATCGTCTTAATGTCTTATTTATACTTAATAATCCTTCAATTCATAGTATGCAATTGTCATTATTCCATCACTTTTTTCTTAATATTAATTTTTATAACTTAAGTGGCTTGATTTGTGGCCTTTTTTTTAATCTATTACAATATTTAAAACAAACCTAGTGTTTCCTTCTCAACTACATTTATGTTGTTTTGATAAAGGGAATTTGATATTTTACTGTGTCTCATTAATCTAATATTGTGCCTTATTGGTAAATTTTTCCTTCTTGATGAATTTATTCCATCTATATATGTTTTTCAAATTAATCTCTTTATCAAGTCTCAATGGAGCCTTTACATATATATTTTATGCACTAGATGCATTTGCAGTAATGTTGCATAGGGAGCCCTATTTATAATGATTTTTTTTATCAAGTCTCATTGGAGCTCTTTTTTGGGACCCATGGAAAATATTTCCATCCACTTTGATGGTATGCACTTACTTATTTATGATGAACTTAGATCTATCTTCTTAATTGATGGGGATCAAGTTCTTGAAACTTTTATGTTTCATTATTTTATTGAAGGCATTATGGTTTTTTAAAAACCATCTTTAGGACCATTTTTTTCAAAGTCCTTTATTATTAATCTTGATACAATTTCCCTTTACAATACAATGATGTAGTGAGAGGAAACCTAGATCTATTATTGTTGTCTATATATTGACATTTTATAATTTGGGCTATGCTTTATTTCTATTTCATGGTTTCATTAGAAGTAAAAATGATCCAAATTTATATAATAAGCATAGTGAAACTGTGATTATTATTTTTTATATGTTCTAGTTCTAACATTTTTTATTAGTGATGTTTAAGCATAGTGAAAATGATATTGTGAGTATTATTTTATCAAGTCTCTTTGTTCTACAAAAGCTAGATATAAAGGTAGTACTAATGCCTCTAAAGAAGCTTTATGGCTTAGAAGAATACTTGAAGATTTGGGTCTACCTCAACAAGAACCTACAACTCTATATTGTGACAATCAAAGTGCAATAGCCTTGGCGAAGAATCCGGTTTACCATGCAAAGTCAAAGCACATTTCACTCCACCACCACTTCATTAGAGAGAAAATTGAAGAAAAGAAAGTCTCCCTCAGCTATTGCAAGGGTGAAGATAAAGTTGCAGATATTTTGACAAAACCTCTTTCTAGAGAGAAATTTGAATTTCATTGTAATAATTTGGGTTTGATACCCCTTGATGTAAACTCCCCAAGTAAAGATTAAAGGGGGGTGTTAGAAATTAATCTTTCCTTGGTGAAAACATGTATTTAAAAGGATAAACCAAGGTATCCTATATTGTATTTGTCCTCTAGTCCAAGTAGGAGGACATGTCATTCCTTGTAATTCCTTTAATAAGGAAAATAGATATTCCTCCTTAAGAGGAATCACACATTTGTCACACACACAATAGGAATGTGGCATTCATAGGAGATGGGAGTTACATGCAAACTCCACCACTCATATCTACTTAAGAGATGCCTCTCACACACTTGCTCAATAATCTTCTCCATTCTCTCATTTCTTCTCACATTCTCTTCTTGCTCTCATTATTGTATTGAGCTTATTGCTCTCATTCTTTAGGCTTTGTGCTATATTCTTATTATTCACAAGGGGTTTTTTCTTGCTTTTCCCCTTTCAAATCCTTGTGTTCTTGCCTTGGTTCTTGGAGCATTTTGGTGAGCTTGTGTTTGATCTATTGAAGGAAAATCTCTCTCTTTCTCTCTTAGTGTTTGGTAAATCTCTTCCATTGCATACTCTCTTGGATTCTTTCCTTACCTTTTCATTTTACTTTATGATTCTAATAGTCTCGATGGCTTAATGTACTTGGGGGCTATGGTGTTGACCTCTCCACCAAGTATATGGGTGTGGGGACTGAGACAGTGATATGCAAATCTATTTGTTGTATCCTATCGAGTATTCTAAAAGTGTTGAAAGAGCCTTATATTGCCATCTCGGTAAAGTTTTCTACCAGCCAAAGATGGCTTCACATTTTAGGGTCACTTGCATGTGTGTGATGGAGGATCAAGTTGGGGTTGTTGCTAAATCTTGTGAAGACCAAGTCACATCCTTGTTTAATAAGGCATCGAGTATGGAGCAAGCAGTAGTGAAGAAGGTTATGGGTTTTTGACTTCTGGTCAGGTGGCCACACCCACGACAGGCTGGTATTGGAGCAGTTTTTCAACACCTATGTTCAGATTGTTGGGGCCAAACTATGGGCAGTAACAGCTGCTAATAAGTATGTTCTCAAGGAATTGGCTGAGGTGGTCATGAAAACCCTTGACTTTGTGCCCACCAAACCCAAATAGGGACTTGCATTGAGAATCCTAAACCTCAACGAGGATAAGAGAATAGGAAAGCTCCATAAGGCCTAGAGACTATATAAGATGAGTGTGGAAAAGAAATATAATAATGAAGATTTCATGAACTTCTTGGAGGCCAATCCTAGACCGATCAATCAAAATATGGTTGTAAGGCTGGTAGACATTGTTGGTCGTGTTTTGGTATTTATACCATTGAATGTGCACCTCAACCACTCTTTGTAATCTCTTTGTTTTTCACTCAATATAGGGAGATACCCCCATAAAGGTAGTGCTTACCAAAAAAAAAAAAATTATAATATTAATATTAATATATTATTATTATATATTAATATTATATATAACTATATTATAGTATATATACTAATAGTTATGTATATTATTGCATATAGTATAATATTACTTATGTAAAGCATGGCCCTCCTACTTTTTGCTTTAATCAATTTGAAAAATTGTTTTTCAATCTATTCACAATAAACGAAATGTAGGATAAGTTAAAACATGAAGTGAATTGGTCTTGGAAAAAAATGTTGGTAAAAATTGTTAACGAGAAAATGAACGGTCATTATGACTTGAATCATCTTGCATCACTTTTTAAATTCACTATACCGTTGATTTAATTATTTAGGTAGGCCTTTTTCAAATAGGAAACACCTTCGAGTAAATATATAAGATTTATAATATTTATTATAAAACTACATATTTTCAAAATAGAATATAAGTTTTTTAACTTTTAAAATATGTTAATATTAATTTAGAAACTTCTTGTTAACATAAATTAAAAAATTTACTATTAGTTATCATTGTTTTCTAAATTTATATTCATTTTTAAATATATAGAGAGGGAGAATATCCACGTGACTAATGAAATAACAAGGATTTTCATTTTCTTTGAGATACATCATCTACATTTTAGACTTGGTGATTAGTGAACAGGTATCTTACTTTTTTCAATCATAAATTCTTTTGAATTCTTGTAAAATTTTATCTTTGAAGAAGATTTTTTCCTTTTAAAAATATTTCTTATTTTATATAAGTATATTTTTTAATTGTTTATTAGAATTTTTAAAAATATTCCTTTTCAAAAATGCTTAGTTAATTTAAATAAGACATAATATCATCTTTTAAAATAATAATTAAATTGTTTTCATTAATCTATTAAAAAAAGAAATTATTTTTTTATGTATTTAATGTGTATGATTAATAAAATTGATAAAAATAATTTAATATAAAAATATTTATATAATTTTTTCATAAATTAAACATTTTTTTACAATTTATATATCTTAAAACATCATATGAAATATATTGAAATGAACAAACCATCATAAAAAAATTATATTACAAGTAGGAGTGACCGTCAAATTCCAGGCTTGGACTACTAGAGCTCCTTAACTCATTCATTTACATTTAGTTGAGACTTTCATAATTATAGTATTTTAATAGGATTCAACTACACAGTTTTGAGTCAATATTTATTTACCCATATTTCATAAGTAATGTTTCACAAGAACCCATCTCTTGTGAGAATCAATGGTTCACTTAGCACTCATTGCATCTAGGTGATTCTTACAAGGGTGAAGCATTAAGACTTCCCAAAAGTTCACCCATCACTATTTTCTACTTTGACTCAAGTGCGTTTAACCATAGAATTTTCCCAAGTTCAAGCCCACTTAACTTGCTACCCTATTTACAAAATCATCAACTAGTGTTGTGTCTGATGTAAGAGGGAATTGCAACCCTCACTCACAAACTCACCACAAAAAATAAATCAACTCAAAAAATGTCACAAAAATATGCAAAAAAATATTTCAATTCCTCATTCAAACTTAATATATCAGAAATTACATTCATTTGCAGCCAAGAGGGATGATGAAATTCATTACAAAAGTTATTCAAATCTAATGTGACACAACTAAGAGAAAACGTAGAAAGATCTCCTTCAAGCAGCCAACTTTCATAGGATTTACCTTTGTTGCAATAAAACTATGTATCACCAATCCATTTGCTACTAGGAAACCTCTTCAAACCTGCAAAAAAATGCCTTATCCACCCTCTCCAAAAAAAATCACGCCTATCTTCTTCTTCTCCAAAAACCTGTCCCCATGACAAACTCAAAAATTATCAAATAAAAAACACTTAGCGCTACTTTCAAAAATCATGTTTTTCCCTCCTTTCAAAAGGCTATGTCCAAGCATGCTAAAATAGATTCTCCTCCAAAATAGATAAAAGCATTTGATGTTTTTGATACATTTTCAAATGGGCACTTTGCAAAATTCCAAGATTATATAACAACTTGGATTCCCACTCCTCGTGAATAGGGGTCAAACTTATAAAAGATTGTTATCACAACATGAGCACCCATTTTTTCCACTGCTACATTCTAGGAGAAATTATTGGGTTGTCAAAAAATTGTAACTCCCAAAAACTCACACCAAGATTAACTTTTACATTTTTATGTTTTTCAAACTTTGAAATTGATTTCATGCACTATCTCCCACTTCAAGACTTGTAACAATAGAATAAGACCAATTATGTAATATATTTTTTTTGGTCTAATATTTCAATTTATTCCTCCAATAACATTATTACTCAAACCAAAAATTAAAATACTCTTTTTGATTGATGCAAGATTTTTATTGTCATGGATGCTCCTGCATTAGACACCCAAGATAGGAAAAAAATTGTGAATATGGATTCACAAAATGGATTTGAGTGGTAGTACCACCTTTTTATATTGAAAGCAATCCTCAGCAAACTACATCACTGAATTTTGTACCTTCAATTGATTCTTATTTCTCCTCTTCCAGCGCCTAGCTGGAACAAGTATCCTCCTCTAACAACTTTGCTCTGCATTCAACCTCTTGAATGTGGAATCAATACCACCATCAACCGACTACCCCCTCCAAGTGTAACTTACATTCTCCTCTAATTTTGTGGGATTCAACCCAGCATAGTTCGGCCACCTCCACCAAAATGCATCTACACTAAACTCTACAACACTATACAAATCCTTCTCTACATAACAATCATCACTAGAAAAATATCTTTGAACCATCTCATCTGAATTCGCTGAATAATACATCTCAACATGAAAATAAGTATTCTCAAATTCACTGAAATGTGAATTTACCTTTTCATCACCTATTGCATCTTCAACTTTGTTTTCTTCTTTCATGCCTTCTACAAGACATGTAACCATATCTCATCTTTGACTTACAACCAATACATACCAATTTACTTCTACCCCTATAATTTTTATTAGTAAATCATATTCACTCTCCTCTATGTCCTTTAATGGAATTTTCTCTATTGCATCCTCATTATACTCACATTTATCTTCATATATATATGCAGAAAATAAAACTTTACCTCAATTTTCTCAACTACTGCAACTCTTTCCTCACTTTTTCTTACCATTTCATTCAAACACAAATCATCTTTAGTTTCAATCTCATCAAATTCTTCAAATTTTATTTTCCTTATTGTTGCAACATACTTTTCATCTTCCTCAGACTCACCCATTCCATTCACATAATTCATATGTAAATCATATGTTGAATACACACAAGATAACTAAGAGGGGGAAAATTAGTTGTGTAATTTAAAATATCCAAAACCATCATAGACATTTAGATCCACATCAACTTAATTAACCCTTGATCTGTTAGAATGATTTAGCATGAAAGAAAATAATAAAAATTGAAACACATCACCATGCACAATAGAACACCATATTTACATGGAAAAATCAAGAAGGGAAAAACCACAATAAGGATCATGGCTAGATTACATAAAAGAAGAAAGGAGAATGTTACAGTAAGAAATCCATCTCAATGCAACAAAAAATTCCCCCATAGCATCACCAACACATTTGCAGTCCTTCTAAAGATTGTAGACACTTTTTGCTCACTCCTTCTAGTAGTCTAACTCATTAAGCTCACACTACACTTCACAACTCTGTAATTTGCATCACACACTTCACCACACAATTCTCCATCAACTCGTCACTTTATTTATACCTTCTTCAACCTTTAAAATATTCTCCAAGGTCGTCTATGCACGTCAACAATGTAAATTCAAGTTAGGTTGGCACCAAAATATTCCCACAATGGAAAGGAATGAAGGTGGACCACATCACACCTTAAAAATCAATCCAAAATACATTCATACAAGCCACACCATACTTCCACAATCACCGAATAAAATCTACGATTAGTGTAAACACCCAAGGTCGGTTGAACTTGTGTTAACACCATTAACATTTAAGTACACGCTTCCTCAAATCTAAGGATGACTCACCGACACAAGACATCACTTGAACATAATCTAGAATATTCCACAAACACCTTGAAATCCCAAAATTCTTCCACTATTAACTTTCATCTGAATAATGTACACACCTAGTACACTCAAACAACCTTCCACACACTGTTACTCAAGTAAATAACTTATGAAGCACCAAACCATGAAAATTTTTGACAGTAGATAGATATGATTATTATCAACACACTTCTAGAATTGAATGACCATAAACCAAAATGCGAATAAATGTGGAGCCAAACCATTTCTCATAGACACATCTGACCAACATATCTAAACCACATAAGTAGATCTTCAAAACAGAAAAAATGTGTTGCAAAACTAGAACACAACAGTGTATACCAAAACACCTTTGCAACACATTGTTTCCTCTTTTATTCAAATTTTCTTAAAAACACTTGGAAACCAAGCACCACAGACACATAATCATAATCGTCATCACTTCCTCATCATCACTAAACTAATAAAATCCAAAAAAATAATCTCATCAAAGCAACACCAGAGTTTGACACTAGTAACACTTACTAATGACAACATAATATACTAATCAAAACATCAACACAACTTCTCAACCATTATCACTCATCAACATAAACAAAAGCTTGCAACAATCTCCCCCAAGCTTGTTGACATCCATGACAACACCAACTACTCATACCTGCGAAAATCTCCCCTTTTTTCATCGATGACAACACATGATGTGAAAAACCATCAACAAAAACAAATAGCTTTGATTACCAACGTACTGCTCCATAACAACTCTTTCTCTTTCTTCCTCCCCCTTACATCATACTCTCCTTTTCCACATTAATCTCTCCCCTTTTACAACTAAAAATTTTTCACATTACTTTTCTCTCCCCCTTTAACATCAACGGCAAAGTGTAACACATATATGCATATATTTCCCCCTTTGACATCAAACATATATACTTTATCTCTTTACTACTCTACATACTCCCTCTTGGGAGTGCACAGCAAACTATCTCAACTATCAACCACTACACACATCCTCTAACACATTTGAAAAAGGAAAACATCAACCTACACCAATACTTACTCCCCCTAACTTCAACAACCAACAAATCCACTACCTAATCCCCTTGAGAAGTAGCCTCCAACATCATTCCAAAACAAAGAATGAATTTTGAAATCCATAGGACTGATGCATATCATTATGCATCAATTTTAAGGAAGGAGGGATACTAACCCCTAACTTCTCTTAGAGATACTCAAAAGTATCCTTAGGAAGAGCCTTAGTGAATATATTATCAACTTGATCCTTTGTAGGAACATACTCAAGCTTTACTTCATTCTCTACAACCTTCTCTCTCAAAAATTTATATTGGATTGAGATATGTTTTGTACTTGAGTGCATCACTGGATTCTTTGAAATTTTAATAGCACTTGTATTGTCATAGAAGATAGAAATTGGTTCATCATACACCACTCTGATATCCTTCAAGGTTTTCCTCATCCACAACACCTATGTGCAACAAGATGTTGTTGTAATGTATTATGCCTCTACAATAAATAAAGATACTAAATATTATTTCTTGCTTAACCAAGACACCAATCTACATCCAATAAAGAATGCACCACCACTTGTACTTTTCTTATCATCCATACAACCAGCCCAATCAGCATCAGTATAAACACCCAAAGAAAAATTAGTATCCTTTGGATACCACAAACCATGTTTCAGAGTGCCCTTCAAGTATCTAAGTATCCTCTTCACTTTTGCAACATGTGACTCTTTGGGATCTTCTTGAAATCTAGACACAAGACAAACTGCATGCATGATATCAAATCTAGTAATAGTTAGATATAGCATTCCTCCAATCATTAATCTACAATTTCTCTAATCAACCTTAGGAGATTCATCATTCTTACTTAGATTGAAACAAGTAACCATAGGAGTACATACTGGTTTAGAATCTTCCATTCCAAACTTCTTCAACATTTCCTTAACATAGGTTGATTGTGAAATGAATATACCTTTCTCTATCTGATAGATTTGCAGCCCAAGGAAGAAATTCATCTCCCAAAACATAGACATCTCAAACTCTTTTGCATCTCTTCTGCAAATTTCTTGCACATAGCTTCATTTCCTTCAAAAATTATATCATCAAAATACACAACCGCACTCAAGATTTGATCTTTTTCAACTTTAAAATAAAGATTACTATTTGTGGTACCTTTACTAAATCTTTTTTGTATCAAGTACTTATCCAACCTTCCATACCAATCTCTAAGAGCTTGCTTCAATCCATATAATGCCTTCTTCAATCTACAAAACATATATGGTTTATCTGATAATTGAAATCCTTTCAATTGTTCAACGTATACCTGTATAGGCGTCAATTTGCACCCCTAACAAAAATTCCCCTTTAACCCCTTCCACTTTAGAGAACCTAAGGCAAAGGCTTAATTCCACTTAAGCCCACTGCTCACATGACACTTGGTGCCATGTTTGTGTGTCGATGGAGGCATTTTTTCAAGGATGCCCACGCGGTGCACTGACATTCACGTGGCACGCTTATGTCCCTGGTAGATTCCTGCGGCTTGAGTCTATAGAAATGTTATACTTCCTATTGGAATTCGAAGTGTAATGCCTCCCTTTAGCTGACCGACCCGAATATGGTCGTTTTCATCTTCTTCATTCATATTCTTCATCTCTTCTTCCATTCTCAAGTTTGGAAAGATCTTGAGTTCATCTCTTCACATTTTCTCCACTCTTTCAAGCATCCACAAGCTTTGTAGAAGCACTCCACACTTCAAAGTAGAAATATATCATTCCATCACTCTGATAGTGTGAGTGCAGGACAAACACCATTACAGCAGAGGCTTGAGTTCCTCTCATTTTCTCCTCCACAAGCCTTGAGCCCTTTGGACGGAGGTGGCAAGATCCTCTTATCTTCTCTATCATTTGATTGAGTAAGCATGTATTGTTTTTTAGTTTCTTTTATTTACGTAGCTTGTATTCCCTTCTTTATCATTATTTCTATCATTGCAAACTTGGTTGTCTGTGGAGGTTTAAACACCAAAATGGGGATCTGACTCAGGCAGACCCCTAAATAGCCCCCCAACATTTTCCTGCTTTTCTATGTGCAGGTGGAGAGACCTTGGAGCAAGCTAGTGAGAATATTGTTGTGCGAAATTATCTTTGCCACCCTTGCGGTAATCTATTTCCTTTATCACACTTATCTTTATGTTTCACTCTTCTTAATCTCATTTTGTCATTCTAGAAACTTCTAAACTAGGTTGATAGTCCTTTCTTAGGGCTTAAACCTCATCTCTCTAGTTTTTTGGCCATATGGACGCCAGCGCACTTGTGAGATGCCAGCGCATCACGCTATCATCCCATAACTGTGCTTCTATCCTTCAATGGAGAGCTACTTGAGACGCAGAGTTGACCCTGAAAACTAACTTGCCTAGTCTCCTTTCAACTCTCGGGTTTGCAGAGTGATTGAAGGACCTAGTAATCCTCATCATTCTCATCCCGCCTATCCTAACCTTCCTTTAAACTGAGGTAAGTTAGGGCAGCCATACTGCTCTTAGCTTTTTGTGACCTAGGGCCTTGTAGTGGTCGGTTCCCCTCTTTTACAATACCTCTTCTTCCAACTCACCATTCAAAAAAGAAAAAAAAACATCCATCTGATAAACCTTAAAATATTTATATGTTGCAAAAGCCAGAAACATCCTAATAGATTCCATTATTGCCACTAGAGAAAATTTTTCCTCAAAATCTCTTCCTTCTACTTGTGAGTAGCCCTTACACACAACTCTTTCCTTATTTCTAACCACTTCTCCATTATCATTCAGTTTGTTCTAAAATACCCACTTAGTTCCAATAACATTAGATTGTTTGCAAGTCTTGGGGCAAGTTCCCAAATCTAATTCTTCTCAATTTTCATTAGTTCTTCTTCCATAGCCTTGATCCAATATTCATCCCTACATGCTTCAATCACTATTTTGGGTTCAAATTTAGAGATTAATCATAGATGTACTTGTTCTTCAACCATAACAGCTTTCCTTCTTGTCAAAACACCTTTGTTTCTATCACAAATGATTTGATCTTCAAAATGATTCGTCTACACATACTTAGGAGTTGTAGGGATCTTTTCTGGAGCTTCTTCCTATTCAATCTGAACTTCCTTTTCATTACTTTCATCTCTATAATTTTTTTTACAAGAGGACTCATTTGATTCATATCCATCTATCACCACACAATTCTTTTGTAAGTCTTCATCCACTTTGACATTTTCACATTCAATAATCTTCTTCATCCTCTTGTTGTAGCATCGGTAAGCTTTGCTTCTTGTAGAATATCTAATGAAGATACCTTCATCAGATCTTGTATCAAAATTTCCTAAGTTCTCTTCATATAGTTTGATATAGCACTTGCTTCCAAACACTTTGAAGTATTTTATTGTAGGAATCCTTCCATACCACAACTCATAGGGAGTCTTTGCATTGTTTTCTTTTGCTTGAACTTTGTTAACAATGTAGACAGTAGTATGAATTGCTTCACTCCAGTAGACTTCTAGTAGGTTTTCCTCTTTCATCATTGTTCTTGCAGCTTCCTGAATAGTCCTATTCTTTCTTTCAATCGCTCCATTCTGATGAGGAGTCCTAGGAGCAAATAAAAAATAAAATTATCGCATGATTCTCACAAAAACTATTAAACTCGTTAGAGGTGAACTCTTCGCCTCTGTCAAACCTCAAACATTTGATTTTCATATCCATTTCATTTTCAACCATAAGTTTGAATGCTTTAAACTTATCTAGAGCTTTTTATTTTTCTTTGAGAAAAGTGACCCATGTCATTCTAGAATGATCAATCAATAGCATGAAATACCTATCACCTTGAAAAATTCTTACTCTAGTAGGACCACAAAGGTCAGTATGGACCAGCTCCAATAGTCTAGAAGTATATTGGTCTTTGACTTTGAAACCTCTTCTTGCTTGCTTCCCAATTTGGCATTCCTTGTAGACAACATTGATGGGCTTTATGGTCTTTGGAAAATCTCTCACAACTTGAACTAAGCTAATCCTCACTAAGTTATCAAAATTAATGTGACACATCCTTCTATGCCATAACCAAATTTCATTAATCTGAGTCATAAAGCAATGACCATCAACACCTTTAAGCTGATAAACATTTCAATTTGTCCTTCTTCTAGCAGCAACCACAGTTTCGAAACCTTTTCTGGTCTCACATCCATTATCCTAAAACATAAGATTGTATCTTTTGCTACACATTTGTCCAACACACAAGAGGTTATGTCTCAAACCCTTAACATAAAGAACATCATATGTATTATGCTTTCCATCAAAACTAATTGAACCTTTCCACATATCTTAGCAAATGTATCATCACCAAACTTTACTAGACCTCCTTCATATTTCTCAAGTTTAACAAACTTATGTTTTTATTGTTGGTCATATGATTTGAGCATCAACTATTAATAATCTAATTTTTCTTCTCCTCTCTAGCATGAAAATAAGTCACCATAGTTCCTTCAGTGTTATTACCTACTTCCAGAGCACTTTCCTTCACACATCTCTCAGAATTAGCAAAATTAGTTCCATCTTTAATAGCCATGAACAAGAATTCACTATCCTCGTCATCCACATAATCAGATTCATGATCAGATATACTGGAATCTTCTCTAACATAATCTTTTCTTAAGTGTTTTACCTTTGTTTTATTTATTTTTGTCATTTAAATATTTGTTTGGACATCTTGAAGCATAATGACCAATCTTACCACAACTGAAACATTTGAAAGGCATCTTACCTCTGTATTTGTCAGTACCCTTTTTCATTTTCCTCGCAAATTTTGCTTCAACATCATCAAGATCCTCCTGATCTGATTCTTCAGTCTTTTTTGATTTTCCAACCTTAAAATAAATCTCAACTTGTGCATTACTTGGACCAAATTCTCTCATTTCAAAAGTACATATAGCACCATACAACTAATCTCTAGAATATTTGCTTAAATCTTAAACTTCCTCAATAGCATAAATTTTTTACTATAAACATTTAGATCCACATCAACTTAATTAACCCTTGGTCTGTTAGAATGATTTACCATGAAAGAAAACTAACAAACAAATTTGACTGTAGGTAGATATGATCATTATCAGCGCACTTCTAGAATCACAAGATTAAAAACCAAACTGTGGATAAGTGTAGAGCCAAACCATTTCTTCCAAACACCTCTGACTTGTTGGGAAAATGTGTTTCAATCTTGCAATTATATATGATTTATTGATAGGATGTAAGTTGGTATGCGGCGAATGATCATGCAAATATTGTACACTCATAACAAGACGTGCGGTTTGGGACAACGGCCTGAAAAAAAAAATCGCTGACAAGTACAAAAAGGTTTTTTCCCACTGACACATCAAGTTTTTTTCCTACTGACACATCAAATATTTTTTCCACTAACACGTCAAATTTTTTCTGTTAACACATCAAATGAAAAATGACCTTGTAAAACCCTAATTCTAGAAGGTTCCAAAAATCTTGTTATAAGTGGGTGGGATGTATGTAGACGGGAGTGTATTCTGATAGTCTGATAGCAATCGGGTTGTCTCTTGATCTCTGGTGGTAATACTCCTGTGAGAAGATTTCTCTACAAGTATATTGTAATCTTTTGATTTATGAATAATATTTTGGACGGCTTTTGGAGTGGTGTTTTTCTCTCGAAAGGGTTTTCCCCATATAAATCATTGTCTAGTGGTATGCATGATATTTGTGTTTATTTCTATTTAAGTTTTTGTAATTCTTAAAGATCTGTGAAAAATTTGCATTATTCTCCTCTCAAGGTTAGTGTAGGAAGTTGTTTCGCTACCTTAGCTTCCTTACAAATGGTATCAAAGCTTGATCACCTTCGGTTTTAGTTGTGGGTTGTTGGATTTTTTGAACTAATCCATATTTGAGTGGGAGATTGTGTAGAAGACACTTTGTGGTCTTATTGCAGGAATTTTCAGATGGCAAGTTCACCAGGGAGAATAGAGGTGGAGAAATTTTTTGGAAATAATTTTGAGATGTGGAAGCTAAAAAATGGAGGATATGTTGATAGATCGAGATCTGTGGGATGCTTTTGATGAGAATGTTTCAAGGCTTGCATATCATACTCAAGCTTCTCAATATGATGTTATGGACTGTAAAGCCAAAGGTATAATCAGATTATGCTTGGTAGACTTTGTTTTAATTAATGTCCATGAAAAGACCTCTACACAAAAACTATGGAAGAAGCTTGGTGAGATGTATCGAGTCAAATATTTAGTGAATAATATTTTCTTGAGGAAGAAATTGTATTCCTTGAGAATGGAAGAGGGTGGAAGAATTACTTACCACCTAGAAGCATTCAATATGTTGGTAGCTTAGTTGCCATCTGTTGGGGTCAAAATGGATGAGGAAGAGAAATGTCAGATCTTGCTTTGTTCTTTTCCTGATTTGTGGAATTCTCTTGTTATGGCTATTGGAAGTACTTATGTTATATTGCAGACTGAAGATGTGGTGAGTTCTTTGCTTTATGAAGATATGAGGAGGAAGGTATCCATCAATGCTAAGGAGGCCCTAAATATTCGTGGAAGACCTAAGGAAAAAGGCAAGAAGAATGAGAAGCATGACAAATCCAAGTCCAAGGGGAGATATACGTCTCCCAGAAAGTCCAAAATTATTTGTTGGAATTGTGGTAAGCCTAGACATGTTCATAAGGATTGCAAAGAAGAAAAGAAGAAGAAAAAGAAGAAATTTGATTATGATTTTGAATCTGAGAAGGAAGATGGTGATGCATTCATTGTAGCTTTGGCAACTCGTGTAGGTAATGATGCATGGTTAATTGACTCAAGTGCATCTTTTCATGTGACCTTTAATAGATATTGGTTTTTTGAATATGAGGAATTTGATGGAGGTAAGGTGTACTTGGGTGATGATTCTCATTTGGACATTGTTGGTTGTGGTAAAGTTAAAATCAAGTTTCCTAATGGTAGAATAAAAAAGATTAATGGTGTGTTGCATATCCTTGGATTAGCACAAAATTTCTTATTTGTGAGCAAACTAATAGATGTGGATGTGCAGGTAGTATTTTCTAATGTAGGATGCAATATGGTTAGAGGTTCTATGGTGATTTCTAGAGGTGTCAGATATGGGAATTATATAAGCTTGATGCATGCTCTATTGAGTACAATAGTACTTTTGTGAAAAGAAAGTTTGTAGAAGAAGTGAGGGTTTCACCTTCAGCAAATGGTCATGGATTTTGGGTACCAAGGGTGCTCTTTCTTCTGAGACAAAGTTACCTGCAGAGAAAACTATGTTATGGCACCAGAAACTAGGCCACGTTGGAGAAAAGGGTCTAAGGACCTTGAAAAATAAAAACCTTGTTGAAGGTTTGTTTGATTGTAATCTTGAATTTGATTTATGTGAGTATTGTATTGATGGAAAACAAAACCGCATTCAATTTTATTCGAGTTCTCATATATCTTGTGGTGTATTGGATCTTATTCATTCTGATGTATTTGGTCCTGTAGATATTCCTTCAATTGGTAAATCCACATATTATCTTTCATCTATTGATGATTATAGTAGAAGGACATGGGTATATTCTGTAAAGAGTAAATCTGAAGTTTTCAGTTGATTTAAAAAATTTAAAGCAATGGTTGAGTTGCAGACTGGAAAGAAAATAAAATGTTTGAGGACCGATAATGGTGGTGATTTTTTCTCTAATGATTTTGAGTAGATTTTGTGTAGATTGTGGTATTCATAGACAAAAGACAACTCTGTATTCTCCACAACATAATGGAGTTGCAGAAAGAATGAACACGACACAGATGGAGAAGGCTAGGAGTATGTTGAGTGGTGTTGGCCTAGAACAAAGGTTTTGGGTTGAAGCTATTGCTAATACCTATTACCTGATTAGCAGGTCTTCTACATCAGCTCTTATTGATAAGACACCTATAAATGCATGGTCAGGTCGGAAGCCTTCATCAAGACATCTTATATTTTTTAGTTGCGAGGCATATGCATATGTGCCAAAGGAGAAGCGAACAAAGTTGGAGAATAAGGTTATGAAATGTATCTTCATCAGATATAGTTATGGTGTGAAAGGATACAAGCTTTAGGATCATGTTGCACATAAGGTAATACACAATAGAAGTGTTATTTTTAGAGAAACTAAGCCTTCTTTTGTTACATTGCAGCCAAAGTAAAGTAAATAGGAATATGTGATTCAATTTCCTTCTACACTTGAGAAAGTTGAATCGAGGTCCAAAGATAGACAAGAAGTTGAGGAGAGCTCATCTAGCTCTCGATCTTTAGAAGAGGAGGAAGAACCTCCAACTCAACTTGTTTATAGGTCTAGAAGGCATAGACAACCACTTGAAAGGTATTCACCTGATGATTGGAGATGTATTTTTTCTTTGAATACTAACATGGATGAACCCAGATCTATAGAAGAGGCACTAGGTATGAATGATGCAGAATCCTGGAAGATTACTATGGATGAAGAAATGGCATCTTTTAAAAAGAATGATACATGGGATCTTGTACCATTGCCTAAAGGACGAAAACCTATTGGTTGTAAATGGGTGTTCAAGAAAAAGATTGGTTCAGATGGAAGTATTGAGAAATACAAAGCAAGGTTGGTTGCAAAATGTTACTCTCAAGTTGAGGGTGTTGATTATGGTGAGATATTTTCTCATGTTGCAAAAATGGCATCCATTAGATTTTTGCTTTCTATTGTTGTTGCTTATGATTTAAAGGTTGAGAAAATGGATGTGAAAACTGCTTTCCTTCATGGTGACTTGGAGGAGGATATTTATATGAAATGGCCATAGCACTACATGGTGAAAGGTAAAAGTAAATTGGTTTGCAAATTGAAGAAATCTTTGTATGATTTAAAACAGAGTCCTAGGATGTGGTACCAAAAATTTGATACATATGTGTTGAGTTTTAGATTTGAGCGTTCTAAATCAGATCATTATGTTTATTATAAAAGTGATGTTGATTGTTTCCTATTTATTGCATTATATGTTGATGATTTTATTCATTGGTAAAAGGAAAGGTATGATTTCAGAACTAAAATCTCAACTTGCTACTAAGTTTGAAATGAAAGATCTTGGTGCAACTAAACACATTCTTGGGATAAAAATTAGAAGAGATAGAGTGAACAAAAATCTATGGCTTAGCCAAAGTATGTCAATTCAATATTACAAAGGTTTCATATGTAGGATTGTAGACCATTATGTGTTATTGTTTTAGTTGGAACAAATTTATCTATTTCAAATTGTCCAATATCTCCATCAAAGATGGAAAACATGAGAAAAGTGTCTTACTAGAGTACAGTTGGAAGTTTGATGTATGCTATGGTTTGTACTAGACCAAACATTGCCCTAGTAGTGGGATTTTTTTCCAAATATATGTCTAATCCTGGTAGAGTTCATTGGGATGTAGTTAAAAGAGTCTTCAAATATTTGCAAGGTACCTCAAATTATTCCTTATGTTATCATAGTAATATGACTGAAGACAAAATTTCCTTTGATATTTATGGTTATGTGGATTTAGACTGGGCAAGTGATGTTGATAGCAGAAAATCCACCAGTGCTTATGTGTTTACTTTATTCGGTGATGCAATTAGTTGGATGAGTAAGCAACAGGCTATGGTTGCTTTTTACACTATTGAAGCAGAGTATATGGCAACAACCCATGCTTCTAAAGAAGCCATTTGGCTTAAGAGACTCTGTTTAGATGTTATAATAAAACAAGGTGTAGTGATAATTTATTGCAACAGTCAGAGTGCGATATTTCTAGCCAAGAACCCAGCATTTCATGCCAAGACCAAGCAAATTGGTGTATAGTATCATTTTGTTAAAGATATGGTTGAAGATGATAGGGTGAAGTTGGTTAAGGTAGAGACTTTGATGAATGTTGTCGATTCTTTAACTAAGTATGTGAGCATAAAGAAGTTCATATGGTGTTCAAAGACTGTGGGCCTTTCAGCCCCTATCAATTAGAGATGATGATGACAACCTTTCGTTGTCCTTGCAAGGTGTTCGACAAGTGGGAGATTTATTGGAAAATTATGTCTCAACCTTGCAATTATATATGATTTATTGAAAGGATGTATTTCGATATGTGGCAACTGATCATGCAAATACTATACACTCATAACAAGACGTGGGGTTTGGGGCAATGCCCCAAAAACAAATTCCTAACACATCAAGGTTTTTTCCCGCTGACACGTCAAAGCTTTTACGTTAACACTATTGGAAAAATAAGGATAGACAACTGAGAGGGGGGGTGAATCAATTGTTACAGAATTTAAAACTTATTTAACCTTATCAACCTTTAATCTTAGATCTGATAATTAACAATGAAAGCATGAATCGATAACACATCAGAAACACACACAACACCAAGATTTATTGCATGGAAACCCTGTTAGAGGAAAAACCACAGTGGAGGTTAATCCACGAGTTATACCCTATTAAAAGTATAAGAGAAATTGAATAATGAATGCACATGCATTCAGGCACAATGCCTAGAGCTCACTTCTCAAAAGGGAAGGCTTACTGTCTTACATAAAACTTTCAGATTAAATCCATCTAAAGAGATTGAACTGAGAAATTAGCTTCTTCAAAAACCTGATGACAGTTCCGGTTAGGCTCAGAAACACTTCTTCACACTTCACTCAAACTCCTTCATACTCTTCCCTATAATTGAATGATATGATATTTATTCACATATATCTTGCATACATACTTCTCAAATGAAGAAAATAATCACTCTATGTATCCGCTTCATGAAGTTACATCAACAACTTTGTCAGCCAAAAATAAAGAATATACAAACTATTGGCCCAATTCATGAACAAATCTTAATACGCACCATCCAAAGTCGGTCACAACATAATGAAGACCTAAAACAACATCCTCGAATGCACCAAGCATTCAAAAATTAATCCACAAGGATCTGCAACATGCTACAACCACCATGTTGGCCAACAATGTGAAAACTCGAACACACAAAGGAAAAATATTCGATCACGAACACACCGATCAACACGGATGTACTACAATGATAGATCATGATCTAGAAACATCAATGAACATTGCAGGAGCATGCGCAACAATTCAAATTACCAGAATTACATTCTCTTCTTCCAAAAACACCAGCTACAGTAACAGAATAACTATAGGAACACAGAAACTCATAACTTGCTCCAATCTTGATGTGCACCTCTGAAACTTCTGGAAGATAAACTAGATAGGCTCAGTAATAAACCCTTTAATGTGTAACTTTTGAATACCAACGTACTAAACTTTCCACCACTTTGAGCTTCATAGACAATCTGCAACATATTTATTGTAATTTTCTCAATATCCTCGACATATACAACCTTCAAGACATTAATTCTAATAATGTTGACATCAATGACAACCACATATCAACAACACAACTACAGCATCCAACAATCTCTCCCTTTGGCATTGATGGTAACACATGATGTGAAAAATACATCAACACAACTAGCTCTTCTCCAACAGTCTCCTCCTTGGATATTACACTCTTCTCCCCTTTTCTTTCATGACTCTTCTCCCCCTTTCTTCCTCAAAGGTTTTTCACAGTACTCTTCTCCCCCTTTGACATCAATGGAAAAGTTACACAAGCTCTGAACCACATATCTGAATCATCTGACTACTCCCCCTGGGTAGAAGCCACCATAACATCAATCTGAAACAAGATATGACTATAAGTGAACGGATTGATGCAAAGACTTGCATCTTAGTTTAGATTAGGAGGGAAAATCACCCCTAACTTACCTCTGAGATACTCAAAAGTATCTTTAGGCAATATCTTGGTAAAGATGTCTACAATTTGTTCCTTAGTAGACACATACTCTAGTCTGACTTCTTTATCATTCACTTTGTCTCTCAAAAAGTGATATTTGATAGATATATGTTTTGTCTTTGAATGCAACACCAAATTCTTGGAAATATTTATGGCACTTGAATTATCACAAAATATAGCAAAAGGCTCATCATACTCAATTTTGATATCTCTCAGCATCTGCTTCATCCATATTACTTGAGTACAATTGTTTGCAACAGCAATATATTTTGCCTCAGTAGTAGATAAGGAAATGGAATTATGCTTTTTACTTAGCCAAGACACCAACTTCTTCCCCAAGAAGAAGGTACCACCACTAGTAATTTTCCTATCATCCACATCTCCTGCCCAATCTGCATCTGTAAAGGCATTCAAAGTAATATCATCATCCTTAGGATACCATAGGCCAAAATCAACTCCCCCTTTCAAGTATTTGAAAATTCTCTTTACTGCAATTACATGTAATTCCTTCGAATCAGCTTGATATCTAGCAACCATACATACAGGATTCATGATGTTTGTTCTAGTCTGAGTCAAATAAAGCAATCCACTAATCATTGACCTATACCTTATTTGATTAGCCTTGGGAGAATCATCATTTTTTGTTAACTTGCATCCGGTTATCATGGGTGTACCAACAGGCTTTGAGTCTTCCATGCCAAACTTTTTTAGCAACTCTCTTACATATTTGGACTGAGATATAAAGATTCCATCATCTAACTGAGTAATTTACAATCCCAAAAAGAATTTCAGCTCTCCAATCATTGACATCTCAAACTCACGTTTCATTTCATTAGCAAACTTCATACATAAGTCATCATCACCTTCAAAAATGATGTCATCAACAAAGACTTCAATAATCAACTCTTTATCTTGATCCACCTTGAAATATAGATTACTATTAGCAGTACCTTTATTGAATCCAAGCTTCAACAAGTATTTATCCATTCTAGCATACCAACCTCTAGGGGATTGCTTGAGTCCATATAATGCTTTCTTCAATCGGCAAACCATATCTCCTTCATCAGTCAGTTGAAATCTATTTGGTTGCTCAACATATACTTCTTCTTCTAACTCACCATTTAGAAATGTTGACTTTACATCCATTTGATAGACTTTGTATTTCTTAAAAGCAGCATAAGCAAGAAACAATCTTACAGCTTCAATTCTAGCAATAGGGGCAAAGTTTTCTTAAAAATCAATACCTTCCATTTGTGAGTACCCTTTCCATACCAGTCTTGCTTTATTCTTGACTACTTCACCTTGTTCATTCAGCTTATTCTGAAAGACCCATTTGGTTCCAATCACATTTTTATCTTGAGGTCTGGGAACAAGAATCCATGTATCATTTTTCTCTATCTACATCAGTTCTTCCTTCATTGCTTCCATCCAGTATTCATCTTTACATGCTTCATTGGCATTGTTGGGCTCAATTTTGGAAATTAGACAGTACTCTTTTGCAATTCTTCTTCTAGTCTACACACCTTTGTTCTTGTCTCCTATAATCTGATCTTCAGAATGATTTAACTTGACATACCTTGGAACTTTGGGATTCTCTCAAACTTTTGGTTCTTCTATTCTTTCTTCTACACTTCCATTGGCTTCTCCTTCTAGACTCTCTTGATTTACCAAAATAATTTGGGCTTGATTATGTGTCTGAACAGTCTTTTCTTTCTCATTACTATCATGTCGTTCATTCGAATCATATCCACAATATCTGGATGATCTAGCAGTGTCCTCATCAACTCTAACATTTCACTTTCAACCATTTTCTTCAATCTTCTATTATAGCACCGATAGGCTTTGCTCTTAGTAGAGTAACCCAGAAAGATTCTTTCATCACTCCTAGCATCAAACTTGCCTATATCTTCATCTCTTTTGATATAACATCTACTTCCAAATATTTTAAAATATTTAACAATAGGCTTATGACCAAACCATAGCTCAAAATGAGTCTTACTAGAATTACCATTGACATTTACCTGGTTAATAGTATATACAACAGTGCTTACTTCTTCTCTCTAGTAGATATGAGGAACATTACCTTCCAACATCATAGTTATGACAGCATCTAAAATTGTTTTGTTCTTTCTCTCAACAACTCTGTTATGTTGAGGAGTCTAAGGAGTCCGAGGAGCCGATAACTTTATTTTGATTCCATGCTCTTCACAGAATGAATTGAACTCTCGGGAAGTGAACTCACCACCTTTGTCTAATCTTAAGCATTTAATCTTCAAACCTGTCTCATTCTCTACTTCATGTTTTTCTCTCAAGAAAGCAATCCATATCATCCTAGAGTAATCATCAATAAGCAACATAAAGTACCTTTCTCCTTGTAGGCTTCTGATTTTGGAGGGACCACATAGATCAGTATGTACCAGCTCCAGTACTCCATTAGAATGATGTTATTTTCTTCGAAAATAAACTCTAGTTTTCTTTCCCATCTGACATTCCTTGCATATGGTTTTAGTAGGCTTCACTAACTTAGGAAGATCTCTGACTACTTGAGTGGAGCTTACTTTGACAATGTTATCAAAATTCACATGACATAGCCTCCTATGCCATAACCAGCTTACATCAACTTGAGCAATTAAACAACTTTCACTAGTAGCACTCAGGTGAAAAATGTTACCTCTTGTCTTGTACCTGAAGTAATTACATTTCTAGAACTTCCCAGTATCCTGCATTTTCCATCTTTGAACTGAAGATTGTATCCCCTATTGACCATCTGTCCAACACTCAACAAATTATGCTTCAATCCTTCAACATAAAGGACATCATCAGTATTATATTTACCACCAAGAGAAATAGTGCCTCTGCCACAAATCACACCAGCATTGTTATCTCCAAATCTTACAACACCACCGTCATATTTCTCCAAGCTTACAAATTTTATTTTGTCACTGGTCATATGATGTGAGCATCCGCTGTCAATCACCCACCCGTCCTTTTCATCAATTATGGTTGCAAGAGATTTTTCAATATTTTGATTACTAGCAGATTTAGTGGACATCGGACCATTTTCCTTGATAGCAATGAATACCCATCCATCTTCATTCCCATTTTCTTTATCATATTCATCATCAGTAACACCTTCTTTAGCATAATAACATTTCTTTTGAAATCTAGGCTTGTCACGTTTGTACTTAGGAACTCTTTCAGGACACCTTGATGCAAAATGACCTATCTTATTGCAAGAGAAACATTTAATAGGCAACTTTCCTTTATACTTACCTTGTCCTTTGGCTTATCTTTTCACAATAAATGCTTCCAGCTCTTCTAACTCTCTTTCTTCATCTTCAATCTATTTCATCTCATCTTCATACTTGAATATCTTTCCGAAACTTTCTCTCGGATCATATCTGTGTTGATTTCTTTCAGATACAGTAGCTTTAAATACAGATTCTATCTTAGGGGTAGATTCACCAAATTCACTCAACTCAAAGGCAACAAGTTTGACAATCAGCATATCTCTTGTCACATTTTTTACTGTCATGAGCTCTTCAATAGCATGAGCTTTCATTTTGTAATAAGTAGGAAATGATCTGAGTATTTTAGCCACAATCACATCTTCTTCCAAGGTTCCACCAGCACATCTAATACCCAACACTAGTTCATTTACTTTTTGCATGAAAGCAATAATGTTTTCATCTTCGCTCATTTTCATGTTTTCCCACTTGCCTTTCAAACTTTGTAGCTTAGAAAAATTTACTTGTGCATCTCCTTCATACAATGTTTCTAGCTTCTTCCAGATCTCATGTGTTGTTTTCTGACCCATCACATTTGTCATCTCTAAATATGTCAGAGCACTCAGTAATGCTTCTATAGCCCTGATATTATTTTCAGCTTCTTTGATATCATCAAGAGTAGAGGGACCATTGTAAAATCCTAATTCTAGAAGGTTCCAAAAATCTTGTTATAAGCAAGTGGGATGTATGTAGACAGGTGTGTATTCTGAGAGTCTGATAGTGGTTGGATTGTCTCTTGATCTCTGGTGGCGATACCCCTATGAAAATCTTACTTTGCAAGTATATTGTAATCTTTTGATTTTTGAATAATATATTGGGTGGCTTTTAAAGTGTGGGGTTTTTCTCCCGAAAGGGTTTTTTCCACGTAAATCATTTTGCTGTGGTATGCATGATATTTATGTTTATTTTTGTTTAAGTTTTTATAACTGTTAAAGATCTATAAAAATTTTGCATTATTCTCCTCTCAAGGTAAGTTTAGGAAGTTTTTCCACTATCATAGCTTCCTTACATGACCAACATATCTAAACCACATAAGTATATCTTCAACATAGAAGAAATATGGAGCAAAACTAGAACACAACTCTGTATACCAAAATACCTTTGCAACACAGTAATTCCTCTTTTATTCAAATTTTCTTAAAAGCACTTGGAAACCAAGCACCAGAGATACATAATCATCATCTTCAGTGATTCCTCATCATCACTAAACCAATAACATCCAAAAATAGAATCTTATCAAATTAATACCAGAGGTTGACACCAGTAACACTTACTAATGACAACATAATAGAACTAATCAAAGCATCAAAAAAACTTATCAACCATCATCAGTCATCAACACAAAAGAAGATTGCAACAATCTCCCCAAAGCTTGTTGACATCAATGGAAACACCAACTACTCATACTTGCAACAATATCCCCCTTTTTTATTGATCACAACACATGATGTGAAAAATCCATCAACAAAAACAAACATCTTGAATTACCAAAATACTACTCCATAACAACTCTTTATCTTTCTTTCTCCCCCTTACATCATGCTCTCCTTTTCCACATTACTCTCTCCCCTCTTACAACTGAACATTTTTCACATTAATTTTCTCTCCCCTTTGACATAAATGGAAAAGGGCAACACATATGCTTATCTTTCCCCTTTTACATCAAGCATATATGCTTTCTCTCTTTACTGCTCTACATACTCCCCCTTAGGAGCACACAACAAATTATCTCAACTATCAACCACTACACATAGCCTCTGACACATCTAAAAAAGGAAAGCACCAATACACCAATACATACTCCCCCTAACTACAACAACCAACAAAGCCACTACTTACTCCCCTTGAGAAGTAGCCTCCAACATCAATCCAGAAAAAAGAATGAATCTTGAAATCCACTAGACTGATGCATATCCTTATGCATCTAGTTTAATGAAGGAGGGGTAATAACCCCTAACTTCTCTTGGAGATTCTCAAAAGTATCCTTAGGAAGAGCCTTAGTGAATATATCAGCAACCTGATCCTTTGTAGGCACATACTCAAGCTTTACTTCATTCTATGCAACCTTCTCTCTCAAAATTATCGGATTGAGATATTTTTTATCCTCAAGTGCACCACTGGATTCTTTGAAATTTTAATAGGACTTGTATTGTCACAGAAGATATAAATTGGTTCATCATACACCACGTTGATATATTTCAAGGTTTTCCTCATCCACAACACCTGCGTGCAGCAAGATGTTACTACAATGTATTTTTCCTTTGTAGTAGATAAAGATATTGAATCTTATTTATTACTCAACCAAGATACCAAGTTGCATCCAAGAAAGAATGCACCACCACTTGTACTTTTCTTGTCATCCACACAACCTACCCAATCAGCATTTGTATAAGCACTCAGAGAAAAATTAGTATCCTTTGGATACCACAGACAATGTTCTAGAATGCCCTTCAAGTATCTAAATATCCTCTTCATTGTTGCAACATGTGACTCTCTAGGATCTTCTTGAAATCTAGTCACAAGACAAACTGCATGCATGATATCCGGTCTAGTAGCAATTAGACATAGCATTCCTCCAATCATTGATATGTACTTTCTTTGATCAACCTTAGGAGATCCATCATTCTTACTTAGATTGCAACCAGTAACGATAGACATACCAGTTTAGAATCTTCCATTCCAAACTTCTTCAACAATTCCTTAACATACTTTGATTGTGAAATGAATATACCTTTCTTTGTTTGATCAATTTGCAGTCCAAGGAAAAAATTCATCTCCCTATAATGGCGTGAATTTGTACCCCCTTTCAAATTCTCTATTTATGCTACCTCCTACCTTAGAAGATTAAACCTGATAATGCAATTCATATTTCAACCACCTTCCCATGTCCACTTGGCATCTATTTTATGTGTCAGTGGGGGATATTCTCTCAAGGATGCTAACGCAATATGCAGATGTTTACACAGCATGTTATCGTCCTGACAAGATTCTTGCCTCTGGGATCTACATAGGCGTTATACTCCTCCATTGGATGCGAATTGTAACATCTCCTAACCTTTGGAACAACTTTGAATGGCTCTTTTTCCTCCATTGTTGCCTTCAAATTGTTGTCTCATTCATTCAATTCATCTTCTTGGCACTCCACTCAATCATTCTCACTTCTACACACTCACTTTTAGCTCTTTCAAGTTCTATCACCTCCATTGAAGCTGCAAGTTGGTATTTTTTTGGTTCACTCTCTTCGTTGTTGCAGCAACATCGATCTTTGAAATCTTGCAAGATTTCTCCTTCTCCCATTTTCCTTGAGTGCACATGGTTGAAGGTGGTATCACTCTATTTTCTTTTTCTCTTGCATTATCATTTTAATATCGTAGTATATTGTTGTTCAACATATTGCTTGGTATTTCTATTTCATTATATTTTGTTATTACATTTCTCCAATCGTTGCTATATTGGTTGTTAGTGGAGGTAGAAACACCAAAGCGAGGGACTGACTATGACAATCCTCTAAACACAACCCCAACATTTTCTCATTCTTGTGTGTGTAGGTTGTTCATCGAGTGAAGACCTTGAAGATATCAACTCATGGGTAGGAAGGTGCACTTTCCCTACCCCTCTTTATCATTTCATAGCTAGAGTTAATCTTAGTATTTTCTCAATATTATGTTATTTAGTTACTTTTTGCTTCTATTATCACATCAAACCATACACGTTAGGTCGTCAGTAAGTTTCCCTTGATTTCTGACTATACTTTACGCTTTCTATCTGTACAAATTCCAGCACCCCCACTGAGACGCTAGTGCACTGCGCTATCATCTGTTTCTCCCGTTGAAGTCCTCTAGTAGTGAGCTACCTAAGTTGTAGTCTAAACTCTAGAAACTTGCTCACCTAACTTCCTAAACATTTGAGCTTGTAAAAGGACAGTAGCAACCTGTTTTATCTTCCTTTCAGCCTTTAAACTCTAAACTCCTTAAACAATTTCATTAGCTTGAGGTAGATCAGGGAAGCCTATTGTTCTAGACCCTCCTGTGACCTGGGATCCTGAGTAGTCGGTCACCCTCTACATTTTGATGAACTCGACATGAACTTGGTAATATCTAGTTCTTTGTGATAGGGTTCCTTCTCTCACATATTATGTAGGTTGTGGGCTTATGAATTGTGATGCTTTATGAGCTTCCCAACTCAATCTACAACTTCTGGATATGTTGTTAGAAGGAGCGTGCAATAGCAGTACTTAGAAATGGATTGTTCAAAGATCACCACTGGTTACACTTCTTAGGAGATGGTGTCGATGGATGAGACAAGTTTCTTCAACGAAACCACTCGCATTCCTACTCCTCCTATTTCCCCTACAACCCCACCTCTAAACAAGGATGATTTTGTTACTATTCCCATAGGACACCTACTTGCCTTGGATAGGAGACTTTTAGATCTCGAGAATCATTTGGGGAAGGATAGAAACATAGCTATAGCTGCTAGAGTTGTTAATGAAATAAGATATATGCTTGAAAAGGATCGAACAAGCATAGAGTTGCTTTATGGCCTTACCGACTTAACGGAAGCATATGTCCCCTCATACAACACTGGGTCCAGTGTTACCCGAGGAGCCGTGCTTGATGCCTATGAGAAATAGATTGGTATCTTGATGCCTATGACATCGGTATGCATGGCTAAGATAGGCCCTTTTGTCAGTATCTATGCTCCTATTCCACCCCCTACCATCAAAGTGAGTAGAATACCCCTATGATTTGATGTCCTTCCTCTTGGGGCCAATGTTGGCTTTGACGGTGGGATTTCTAGTGGAATGGGGACTGGTGGTGGCTCCACTAGTCCTATTTCTTCATCTGACCCTATTTTGAATGTCCTACTACAAAATATGGGTCAAATGTATAACCAGTTGGCGAGTCTATCTCAGGCCTCTACCCAGTCGATCTTCCAACCTTTCTTCTAACATATCCCTTTGTCGGTGGCAATTCTAAACACTCCTATCCCTCAGGGGATGGAGATTCCTAATTTGAAAAGTACAATTGTAAAAGAGACCCACAAACACACATGTCAACCTTCAACGTGATGTGTACAGACTTATTTCACCATGATGCCTTGATGGAAAAAACTTGTCCTCAAATCTCAAGGACAGAGCACTAAAGTGGTACTATTCCTTTCTTGACAACTCCATATTCTCGATCGATCAGCTTTTTAATCAGTTTCTCTGGTAGTTTTAGGCTAACATCAGGCTGAAGATGGCCTTTTCGGACCTCACGCAATGTAAGCAAGGAGAGCATGAGAAGATTACTGATTTCATTGTTCTGTATCAAGCACTCTTTTCATGGATTTATTACCTAGTACTTGACTCGGATGTGTAAAAGGTTTTCATTGACAACCTGCAAAGACCTTAGCAAGAGAATTTTTCCTTAATGAAGTATCCTTCTTTTGTGCATTAGTGTGCAGCGTTGCGGGAATATCAACGAACAATCATTCAGTTTGGGGGATCTTCCTCATGCTCCCATCCGAAAGGAAGGTCTATTGTTTTGATTTCGAGAAAAAACATTTTTTTATGAATATAATTGTCGCATCTAGTGACAAGGGCCTCAAGTGCAACAAACAGTTCACAAATTTGTTTGAATCTTATTCTTCTATTTTTAAGAAACTGTTAAATAATAAGGTTATAACCTTGGAAAATCCTTGACCTCTTAGAGAACCTTACCCTGACTGGTATGATGGAAATGTGTTCTATCAATTCCATCATGTTGTATGCGCCTGTGTCATGAGATACAGAATCACATTGATGATGATATCATTCACCTTGATGGTAAAAAGTAGAATACGAACAAGTCTATGGCTAAGGAAAATAGTGAATTCCAGATTTATACGGACCAGTTTCTATCTCACTCTGTAAATTTGATCATTGACCCTTCTGGTGCTTCTCCCTAGGCCTTAGAGTATGTAAATATGGTTTCATTCACTCACATTCCTCCCCCTCAACCTGTGACTAGTTCACCAGATATAACTTTTACATTGCAGGATCTGCCCATGAATAAGAAGACATGTCCTCTATATATTCCCGCTCATGTCAATGGAAACATTGTGACAAGAGTCCTTGTACATCCCGCGAGTTGCGTGAACGTTATTACAGAGGAGAGTCTTTTGCTAAACTCTCTACAAATGGAGGAGTATGAAAAAATGAAAACCACAGTACATACCCATGATGGTCTCTCTCTCATTCCTTATGATTCTATAACTCTTTCCATCCTTGTGGGACCTAGGGTTGTGAATGCTACCTTTGACGTCATTCTGAAATCTAACTTGTTCAAAGTGAAGCTAGGCATCCCATGGCTAGTTTCTATAAACGGAGTCGCTTTTGTCATCCATAATTGTCTGAAATTCTCTCACGAAGGTGCAGTGCATGTCATGCACAACATTGGATATCATTCGATGGTATCATGTGGGGATATTTGCTAGATCATTTTTGGCCTACCTCGATAGGTCCTCTTCCTCCAAGAACGGACCTACTTTATCGAAATTATGTTAAGTATAAGACCATGGGAAAGGTGTAGCCAAGAATGACCTACCTTGTAGCATAGCAGTAGGCTGCCTCTTTCTCAAAAAGGGGGAAGGGGAATTCTGCTCGTGCTCAAGAGCCATCCTCTTCTTCTATTGTTCCATCTGCTTCCACCTCTCGCCCTACTGCGATGCCTTCGACTTCCACCCCCATACATATCATGGATATTCTGATGGTGCCCGCTTGGTGAAACAAGCGTTAGGTGTTCAACCTTCCTATCTTGCCCATGATGCCTTGGTCTGTCATATATGGTAAGGGGAAGGGTCCCCATGGAATCACCTCTACATCTCAACACCCACGGCCTCCTATTGCTCTCACCCCTAGGGTAGCGAATGGGAAGAGGCCCGCCACCAAGGTGCTTGAATCTTCTTCTTCACTGATTGTTTCCTTTGTTCCTGCATTTCTCTCTTATGTTTCTATCTAGGAGTTACTCCCTTTACCAACAACGGATGTGATGGACACTCCCATGGAAGAACAAGAGCCTTCTACTCCTCCTCAAGCTACAACTTCCAACTCTCAGAGCCAAAGAAACCACCTTACGTGTGAGCGTAAGAATTAGAGGAAGGCCCTGGCTATTGAGTAGGCAGTTTTACAAAAGGAAAAAGGGGAGTTGACAACTCCTATTTTGGTGCCTCCTACTATGCACTCCTCTTTCGACCCTTTTGTTTCAATTCTCATTGCCTTGATCTCGCTTTCGGCTTCCCCCACGAGCATGGATGACCCTTACCCTAAAAGGGTGCAAGTTCTCATCGCTCCCTCGATTGAGCCTCCTCTCCCAATGTCCCTTCCAAACATCTTCCCTTTTCCTAAACCCGTGGATATGTCGAACACATCAATGGTATCTATTGTGGATTTGTCCTTTGCTTCTTTGCCTCCTGCTTCTTCTATAGGGGTTCCACATCCTCTGATGAAGTGCAAGTTGGAGGATGACCCTGCTTCTAATGGGGGTTAGAAGAATGGATTGTCTTCTTTGAAAGATGGTTCTACTTTGGCTTGCATTGTGCTAGTGACAGAGGTGGTGTCACTACCCCTGAGTCTTTCGGTGAGGTCGATAGTGGATCTCAAGCACCTCCTTCGTCACCTTCTTAGTTGACACATGGCACTCCCATCAAGTGCATGTTCAACTCAATGGACGATGTCCCGACTCTATCAATGATTTTTGCAAAATCAATGAAATTTACCCCATAGGAATTGAGTGAAGAAGACTTCGAGGGGCCCTTTTCCTTAGCTCTTATTGCAAGAGAGTTTGAGGGTGCTCCCCTTGCCATCCTTCCTTTTCAAGCTCGTCTGTCGTCTCCCTATAATGATCTAAATAGGGAGAACGACGATCTCTTGGTTGATGAGGACTAGAAGGGCACCTCTTCTTTACCTATAGATTAGATTTGTGTGTGTGTTGTGTTTCCCCCATGCTTGTTTTATGTGTTCCTGGAGGACCCTTGTCACCCTTGTAGGTGCTTGGATGTAGGAGTGTTTTGTGTCGTAAACTTCTTAAATTTGTTACATCATTCTTCTATTTGTTGTGCCTTGATTTTTGACAATTGGGGATGATGCAAAGTGTTGGGGGCTTTTAGACTTCCCTTCCATGTTGACCTAATTTTTATTTTTATTTTTATTTATCTTTTCCGTACCCTTCGTCACAATCTGATATAGTAGGTGATTGATGATAGTTCATATATATTGTTATATTAAATCTATTTCTCTATATCTATAAGCAGTTCTAACCTCGAAATATTAGATCCCCCTATCTCTTAGTCTCTTCATCTTTGCTTATGCTTGTTTTTCATTTTTATTTCTTCTTTGCTTCTTTTTTGATATTGTGGTGCCTATGTGTTGTCCATCATGTGTGTGACAAAATTTCTATGATTGCATCCCGTCATGTATTGTGAGCCACAAAATCACTCTCTTCTCTCTCTTTAGGATGTCACATGTCTTTGTGTCTAGCACTCACCATCCTAAAGGGGGGCTATCATATTGCTTCGATTTTCAAAAGGCGTATTCGGTGGCCAATGAATCCCTCATTAAAAATCCCTTATTTTTTAAAACTGTATTCTTCGACGAAGACCCCTAGCAGAATTTGTATTTCAAAATGGATTCGTAGAAAAAGAATCTAAAAACTTTCCTTTGAGAAGGGAGTACTTTTTTTATGAAGTCTAAAAAACTTCCCTTGCGAATGAGTATTCTTCCTTTTGAATTCCTTGATTAAAGAGATCTTTTAGAAGGATTCCTTGATACTAGAATCGTTTGTGAAAAATATCATTTCCTTTCAAACAAAACATCCCTTGAGTGGACCCCTTTCTTTTGAGGAGTTCCCGAGTGACCCCTTTGAAAGATTCTCCTTCAATCGTTGATTGTTTGTATGACTTTTTGTCTACCTGTGTGGCTTTTTTCTATCTAACATGTTTTGTTTACAGATTAACATGTTGCTTTGTAGGACTGAGCACCTGTGAAGCTACTTTTCAATCAATTTTGGAGGACTGGGCACCTATAAGGGCCTATTACACCCTTTCACACCTGGCCTCCCTCAAGATTGAGCACCTACAAATCCTTTTGTTCACCTTCTATAGGTCTGAGGGCCTACGATACATTTTTTCAACTCTCCTCAAGATCGAGTACCTGTGGAGCCATCTCCTCTTCCTGTGCATTTGAGTGTGTTAGATTATGTTATGCTTCCTCGACGGTTCAAGTATACATTTCTCAGCTTTAACTCTACTTTACTGTGCATTCACTAGCACTTATGCTCGCTAAAGTGGGGGAAAATGTAATGGCATGAATTTGCACTACCTTGTGAATTCCCTGTTTATGCTACCTCCTACCTTAGAAGATTAAACCCAATAATGCAATTCATATTTCGACCACCTTCCTCTGTCCACTTGGCAGTTTTTTTATGTGTTAGTGGGGGATATTTTTTCGGGGACACTAGCACAACACACAGACGTCTGTGCAGCACACTATCGTCCTAATAGGATTCTCGTTGGAATCTATAGAGGCATTAAACTCCTCCATTGGATGTGAAGTGTAACGTCTCCTTCCCTTTGGACCAACTTTGAATGGCTCTTTTTCCTCCTTTGTTTCCTTCATATTTCTATCTCATTCATTCAACTCATCTTCTTGGAACTCCACTCGATCATTCTCACTTCTACACACTCACTTTTAGCTCTTCCAAGTTCTATCACCTCCATTGAAGCTACAAGTTGGTATTTCATTGGTTCTCTCCATTCATTGTTGGAGCAACGTTGATCTTTAAAAGCTTGTGAGCTTTCTCCTTCTCCCATTTGCCTTGAGTGCACGTGGTTGAAGGTGATATCACTCCATTTTCCTTTTCTCTTGCATTATCATTTTAATATCATAGCATATTTTTGTTCAACGTATTGCTTGGTATTTCTATTTCAATATCTTTCTTTATCACATTTCTCTAATCATTACTATATTATTGTCTGTGGAGGTGGAAACACCAAAGTAGGGGATTGATTGTGATAGTCCTCTAAACACAGCCCCAAAAATTTCTCATTCTTGTGTGTGTAGTTTGTTCGTCGAGTGAAGAACTTGAAGATATCAACTTGTGGGTAGGAAGGTGTGCTTTTCCTACCCCTCTTTGTCATTTCATAGCTAGGCTTAATCTTAGTGTATTCTCAATATTCTATTATTTAGTTAATTTTTACTTTTGTCATCGCATCAAATCATACCTGTTAGGTCATTAGTAAGTTTCCCTTATTTTTTATTATACTTTATGCTTTTTGTTCGTATAGACGCCAGCACCCCCACTGAGATGCCAACGCATCACACTATCATCTGTGGTCCGCATTGAAGTCCTCTGGCAGTGAGTTGCCTAAGTTGCAGTCCAGACTTTGGAAACTTGCTCACCTGACTTCTTGAAACATTCATGCTTATAAAAGGATAGCAACAACCTATTTTCTCTTTCTTTCGACCTTTAAACTCTAAACTCTCTCGAAACAATTTCATTAGCTTGAGGTGTTAGGGTTAGAAGGAAGATATCTAATATTTAAATGCAGATTTGATCAATAAAATAGAGAAATAAAACACAAAAAATTATCATAGAAACAAGACAACACAGAGAATTTAACATGGTTCACCCAATCCGGGCTATATCCACAAAATCGCAGCCATCCAATGATTTTATTATCCAGTGCAAAACATATTACAATCTCGTGAATAATGCCTTACTACAACTCTCATCCCCCGCCACTTATTACAAGTTTTTTAGAAACTTCTAGAATTGGGGTTCTACAAAGTTGGTTTTTTCCTTTTTCAGTGACAAAGCGAAAAAGTAGGATACATGAAGAGTGTACAGTATAGCATGATTAGTCGCCACATACCAACATGAGGTAGATCAGGGAACCCTATTATTCTAGACCCTCCTATGACCTGGGGTCCTAAGCAGTCAGTCCCCCTCCTCTACACTCCCCACACATAGACATATCAAACTCTCTCTGTATCCCTTTTGCAGATCTCTTGCGCATAGCTTCATTTCCTCCAAAAATTACACGATCAACATACACAACCGCAATCAAAATTTGATCTTTTTCAACTTTAAAATAAAGATTACTATCTATGGTACCTTTACTAAATCCTTGTTGTAACTTATCCAACTTTGCATATCAAGCACTGGGAGCTTGCTTCAATCCATATAATTCCTTCTTTAATCTACAGAAAATATCTAATTTATTTGATAATTGAAATCCTTTCAACGTATACCTCTTCTTCTAACTTGACATTCAAGAAAGCATACTTCACATCCATCTGATAAACCTTGAAATCTTTGTGTTGCAAAAGCCAAAAACATCCTAATAGCTTGCATTCTTTCCACAAGAGAAAATATTTCCTCAAAATCTATTCCTTCTACTTGTGTGTAGCCCTTATACACAAGCCTTGCCTTGTTTCTTACCACTTCTCCATTATCATTCAAGTTGTTCCAAAATACCCACTAAATTCTAATAAAATTCTTGTTTTTAGTTCTTTGGACAAGTTCCCAAATCTGATTCTTCTCAACCTACATTAGTTCTTGTTTCATAGCCTTGATCCAATATTCATCCCTACATGCTTCAATCACTATTTTGGGTTAAACTTTAGAGACTAAACATAGTTTTACTTGTTCTTCAACCATATTAGCTTTCCTTCTTGTCAAAACACCTTTGTTTTTGTCACCAATGATCTGATCTTCAAAATGATTCTTCTGCAAATACTTAGGAGTCATAGGGATCTTTTCCATAGCTTCTTCCTCTTCAATTTGAACTTCATTTTCCTTACCTTCATCTCTATCATTTTCTCTGCAAGAGGAATCATCTAATTCATATCCATCTATCACCACATAATTCTTTTGTAAGTCTTCATCCACTTTTGACATTTTCACTTTTAATAATATTCTTCAGCCTCTTGTTGTAGCACCGGTAAGCTTTGCTTCTTGTAGAATATCCAAGGATGATACCTTCGTCAGATCTTGTATGAAACTTTCCTAAGCTCTCCTCATCTCTTCTGATATAGCACTTGCTTCCAAACATTGAAGTATTTGATAGTAGGAATCCTTCCATACCGTAACTCATAGGGAGTCTTTGCATTGTTTTCCCTTGCTTGAACTCTATTAAGAATGTAGATAGTAGTATGAAGTGCTTCTCTCCAGTAGACTTCTGGTAGGTTTTACTCTTCCATCATTTTTCTTGCAGCTTCCTGAACAATCTTATTCTTTCTTTCAACCACTCCATTATGATGAGTCCTAGGGGAAAATAAATGCCTTTTTATCCCATGATTCTCAAACTATTAAACTCATTGGAGGTGAACTCTCCACCTCTGTCAAACCTCAAACATTTGATTTTCATATCCATTTCATTTTCAACCGTAACTTTGAATGCTTTAAACTTATCTAGAGCTTCTTCTTTTTTTGAGAAAAGTGACCCATGTCATTCTAGAATAATCATTAAACAATAGCATGAAATACCTGTCACCTTGAAAACATCTTACTCTGGTAAGACCACAAAGGTTTGTATGCTCCAACTCAAACAATCTGGTAGTAGATTATTCTTTGAATTTGAAACTTCTTCTTGCTTGCTTCCCAATTTGACATTCCTTGTTGACAACATTGAAGGGTTTTGTGATCTTTGGTAGATCTCTCACAACTTGAACTAAACTAATCCTCACTAAGCTATCAAAATTAATGTGACACATCCTTCTATGCCATAACCAACTTTCATTCATTTGATTCATAAAGCAATGACCATCAACACCTTTAAGATGATAAACATTTTCATTTGTCCTTCTAGCAGCAACCACAGTTCTGGAGCCTTTTCTAATCTCACATCCATCATCTTGAAACATAATATTATATCCTTTGCTACACATTTTTCCAAAACTCAAGAGGTTATGTCTCAAACCCTTAACATAAATAACATCATATGTATTATTCTTGCCATCAAAACTAATTGAACCTTTTCCACATATCTTAGCAGATGTATCATCACCAAACTTTACTAGCCCTCCTTCATATTTCTCAAGTTTAACAAACTTACTTTTGTCACCTGTAATATGATTTGAGCATCCACTATTAATAATCCAATAGTTATTCTCCTCTCTAGCATGAAAATAAGTCGCCATAGTTCCTTTAGTGTTATTATCTACTTTTGAAACACTTTCCTTCACACATCTCTCAGAGTTAGCAGAATTAGTTCGATATTTAATATCCATGAACAAGAATTCACTATCCTCATCATCTGCATAATCAGATTCATCATCAAATATACTGGCATCTTCTCTAACATAATCTTTTCTTAATTTCTTTACCCTTTTTTCTTTATTCTTGTCATTTAAAGCTCTGTTTGGACATCTTGAAGCATAATGACCAATATTACCACAACTGAAACATTTGAAAGACAGCTTACCTTTGTATTCATCAGTACCCTTTTTCATTTTCCTCACAAATTTTTCTTCAATATTATCAAGATCCTCCTAATTTGATTCTTCAATCTTTTCTGATTTTCTAGCCTTAAAAGCAGTCTCAAATTTTGCATTACTTGAACCAAATTCTCTCATTTCAAAAGCAGATATAGCACCATACAACTAATCTCTAGAATATTTTCTTAAATCTTGAACTTCCTCAATAACATAAAATTTTGACTATAAGATTTAGGTAGAGTTTTTAGTACCATCTTTACCGCTTCCTCTTCTTCAATATTTCCACCAAGACCTTTGATGGAACTGACAAATTCGTCCACCTTCTGCATGTAGCTTGTAATATTTTCATCTTCGGACATCCTCAGGTTCTCAAATGTGATCTTTAAATTTTGCATCTAAGCTTGCTTGCCCTTAACATCTCCTTTATTTATACTTTCCAAATTGATTTCTTGCTCAAGAACCATTGATCTCGTCAAATGAATGGCTCTCAAAACTCCAAGGATGTGTCAAAAATTTTACTAAATGTAAATTTTCATGATTTTCAGATTAAGTACACACTTATCATTTTAATGATTGGTGGAGAGGTTCCAATAATTAGGAGCCATTGAGATTAAGAATATAGATGCAAAAGCTAAGGGTGCAATTGCAAAATTTGAAAACATTTAAATAGAGAAGTAGTACAACAAACTACAGTTCAAATTAGAAGGAAAAATATCAAACTAAAACAAAATGGTTACTATACAACTAGTGAGTAAATCATATTCCTTAACTCCAAACTATCTAAAAATTTGGGACATGGAACCCAAGAGCATATGCTTAGTAAACTAGCTAAGGATGACGATCAAATTTTTGGTATTAGGATATGGACTACCAAATTAGATCAACATTCAGTTCCTCTAGTCCACTCATGCCTAAAACTAGTTTAGGTATGTGTCAAATGCTATGATAAATATTGGCATCATCAGCTCTTTTAAGCATTGAAATGGATAGGAAGATGCTACAACTATATCTTGAACCTAGTTGTTTCCATTGTACATACCAATCCCTCAAAAACACATGGAACACTGGAACAAAAAATTTGAGTTCCATTAATAGAGGGACACATCTAGCCAAGGGAAATAACGAACTCCCAAAGCTTCCCATTCATAAAAAAAATTTACTGGTGATGTGAAGGGTATGTTTTTTATGATTGTTTTTTATTTTTCTCTTGAAAATGAGGACCTAGTTTATAGTTTCCAATTAGGTTCCCTCCAAAATATGAAAACTATTAAATAGAAATACCTCACTTTTTATTTTGGTGATATCATAGCCAACACCATTCATGCCCAACTCATGAATTTTAATTCCCAATAAATATTTAAGTTCCCTAATTTTCTATCTCATCTTATATTGTATCAAAATGTTGATTTTTCACTTCTTCCATAGGACTATTCATGTATGGTGAGACTTATTCCCCCACCATACTTGTACCTAAATTTTCTTGGGCCAATGTGCTATCAAAATCTTCAAATTATTGTTTTTTTTGAGAAATTCTTAGCTCCATTGGTGGTAACCTTGAAATTGAGGATTTGGTTAGCATATCTAAGAGAAACTTGGATAGATTAGAGGCACACAAAGAGGTATATTGGTTCTATAGATCAAATTATACCACGTTCAAGCTTCATGGGTTTGAGGATAAGATGTTTAAATTGCCAAAGTATGGCTCATATAGAACATTTTCTCTTGAGTTTATTAGGCAATTAGATGCAATTTGTATCAAGTATGGTTCTCAAAGAAACACAAAATATGTCTATAGAATTAATTTCACTTGTGGTAGAATTATAACCAACAAGAGAAAATCCAACACACTTCTCATATAAAATCTTGTAGATCTAGATTTAAATCTCATAGAAGATTATTGGGCTTATGCTCTACCAAGATACGTAGCAAAATGGATTGTAGCTTAGGATCTCAAGGATCCTTTTGTCCATGAGAAGAGACTGAAAATTGAAGCTAATAAAAATTCAATGTTTGATGTCCAAAATCTCCAAGTCAAAGTTTGGGAGTTACCTACAAAACCCCTCCTAATTTGGTAGGATTTATATGATAAGGAGATATTTTTTAATGATAATAAGCCCATTGGAGCTAGAATGAACAAAAATATTTCTATCAAAGGTTGGGATGAGACCAAGTTTCAAAAAATTTAAAAATATAGGTAGTAAATAGCCTAGGAGACAAGACATTTTTGAACTATACCCACTAATGAGAAGTGGGACACCTTATGGACAAAGAATAATAGATCCCCTACATCTAGTTATTTAATGAGTAGCATTAAATAGGAGGTAAAAATGAGCAAGATATAGAAGAATAAGAATATAAATAAAGCAGTGGTGAATCTATAGAAGAGATATCAATCATCTCCACATAGCAGGTAAGGTTGTCAAGCCACAACCCCTCTATGCTCAATAGCTAGCACCAACATCACCTCTACCTACTCAACAACCTAGGAAAACTAAGAGTAGCATGGGGAAATTTCATCAAATGTAATAAGAAACAAAAAATGTGTTGGGATTAGGGTGTCTCAACCTTAGAGTCCTCGCATTTTATTATTATTATTTTATGTAATTATTTATTGTATAATGTTTATTTTCCTACTAAATATGTAATCACTTTGTGGGACTCACCGGTGATGTGGCATCCTACATGGCAAGTGACATATAAATGTAAGTTATATTTGTGGAGGTAGGAGTCCACTTTAGAGGACCTATATTTTAGGCTAGATTGATGGCATTTTTCATAAGTTGTTATGTCATGCACTATGATAGACTATGACACTTGCTATGATAGTTTATGATAGTCGTAAGAGTCAACTATGACAACTACCAAATTGGAACTAGTGAGGAATTGGAAGCTAGCAGTCTTGCATGTGGTAGGTGCCTTGCATGGTGAGGAGAATCACCTATATGTATCCTCATGCCTTTCATGTTGAGAGGACTAATTTTGATGCATAGCAATTTGTGACAGAAGGCCTACATGTCAAGGAACTATGATAGTTGCATAAGCAGGTGAAGTTGGACATCCTGCATGTTCTCCATGTCAGTTTGTATGCATGCAGTGATTTTGGAGATAACAGATGGTATTCTTGGGTGCCCAAGTTTCTCTTCTATAAATTGGTGATGCCTTAGTGCATTTTAGAGGTGACAGGTTGAAGACTGTTTGTATGTCATTATGTTGTTGAAATTCCTCAAAATTATCTATGTGGTGTGAAGACTTGTGATCATTGCTATGATATTATACTATAACTATTTGTGTTGTTGCTAATATAATTTGAGCTACGTGATTCAAATGGAGTATGGGTTTTTTCCCGAAAGGGTTTTCTCACATAAACACTATGTTATGGTTTGCATTGTCTTTATGTTGTTTAAATTTGAATGTGCATTTGTTTGTACTTGCAATATTATCAAGTGTTAAAGAAATTTTTCTAACTCTCCCCTACTTAGATTAGTGTGGGAAGCTACTTCCACTACCAAGCTTTCCTTTCAGATGGTGTCAGAGTTTGGCCAGCTTTGATTTTGTTGTTGGGTTTGAAGGGTTTTTTGAATCGATTTTTGTTTTAGTGGGAGTTTTGCATAAGAGTATTTTGTGACCTTATTGCAGACAAAACATGGCAAGCACATCTAAAAGAATCAAGATGGAGAAGTTTAATGGTGGAAACTTTCAACTCTAGAAGTTAAAAATGGAGGATATGCTCATAGATAGAGATTTATGGGTTACAATATTTGGAACAAAACCAGCTAGCACAACCCAGGAAGATTGGGATCTAATGGATCAAAAATCCAAGGGTTTGATCAAACTGGCCAATTTTGTGCTCGTAAACGTCCATGAAGAGAAAACTGCTAAATCCCTTTGGAAGAAAATTGGAGACATTTATCAAGCTAAATCTCTAGTAAACAAGTTGTTCCTGAGAAAGAAAAGTTATATTCTTTGAATATGGAAGATGGAGGATCCATAGCAGATCACCTAAATGCATTCAACATGTTGATTGCTCAATTGGGTTTCATTGGAGATAAGACTGAAGAACAAGATCATTGCATGCTCATGTTGTGTCCATTACCGAACTCGTGGGATCACCTAGTCATGGCCATTGGAAGCACTACCACTGGTTTCAAGATGGATGAGGTTATTTCTTTGTTGTTGTCTAAAGAGATGCAGAGAAAGTCTTATGAGATGGCCAAGGAGGCCCTTGTTTTTTGTGGAAGCTCGAAGGGAAAGGAAAAAAGAATGACAAGAAATCAAAATCAAAATCTCTAGGGAGATCTAAGTCTCTTGGCAATTCCAAGGCAAAGTGTTGGAACTACAAAAAATATGGTCATTTTATAAAAGAGTGCGAGGAAAAGTAGAATAAGAAAGGCAAAAAGAGTTTCTCAGATTTTGAATCTGATAAGTCCTCTTAGGATGATGCAAATGCATTTGTCGCAGCTTTAGAAACCCATGCATCAGAAGATGTGTGGTTAATTGACTTGGGTGCTTCTTTCCACATGACTTCACACAGAGGTTGGTTTTCGAAGTATAAGAAGTACGATAGTGGGAAGGTGTATCTAGGTGATGGATCTCACCTGAAGATCATTGGTCATGGAAGAGTCAAAATCAGATTCCCCAATGGAAGAGTGAAGGGGATTGATGGTGTCTTGTATATCTCGTGTTTGGCACAAAACCTACTTTTTGTGAGTAAACTAAATGATTCAGGAGTGCAAGTTGTTTTCTCGAGTGGAAGATCCAAGATGATGAGAGGATCTATGGTGTTGGCTAAGCGTGTTCAAATTGGCACCTTGCGTAAGTTGGGTGCATGCATGGTTCAGTGCAATATTTATTCTGATACACCTAAGAAGAGACCTTTGGATTTTTCATCCTCACTATCAGATCATGCAGAGAATAAGCTTGTAGCAACTACATCTAATGGTTGTGCATTTTCGGTACCTAAGGGTGCTCATTCCATGGAAATGAAACTTCCTATAGAGAAGACAATGTTGTGGCACCAATGACTTGGTCACATCGGTGAGAAGGGTCTTAGATCCCTAAAAAATAAGAGCCTTGTTGAAGACCTTGATGATTGTAATCCTGAGTTTGACTTTTGTGAACTTTTCTAGATGCATTTTTTTTTGCAATGATGAGCTTAGAACTGTTAGAGAAGCTATGGGTGTGAGTGATGCAGATTCTTGGATGAAATCCATGGACGAGGTGATCGCTACATTGAAGAAAAATAATACCTGTAATCTGGTACCTTTGCCTATTGGACGAAAACCCGTTGGTTATAAATGGGTATTCAAGAAGAAATGTGGTCCCGATGGTAGTGTTGAGAAGTAAAAAGCATGGTTGGTTGCTAAGAGATATTCTCAAGTAGAGGGAATAGATTATGGTGAGATATTCTCTACTATAGAAAAGTTGACATCTATCAGGTTGTTCTCACTCACAACATCATATAATCTAGAAGTGAAACAAATGGATGTGAAGACAACATTCCTTCACGGTGACTTGGAGGAAGAGATTTAAATGTCACAACAAGAGCATTTCGTTGTCAAAGGTAAAGAAAATCTAGTTTACAAATTGAAAAAATCTTTGTATGGTTTGAAATAGTCTCCTAGAATATGGTACCACAAGTTTGATACCTATGTGTTGTCATTGGGATTTATGAGATCTAAATATGACCATTGTGTGCATTTCAAAACTGATAATGGTCACATTCTCATTATTGTTTTATACGTAGATGATATGTTGTTTATTGGGAATGGTAAAAGCACGATTTCAGATTTGAAGTCTCAATTATTAGCACAGTTTGAGGTGAAATATCTAGGTGCAAATAGGTATATTATGGGGATGGAAATCAAGAGAGACGGAGCTAACAAAAAAATTTGGTTAAACCAGAGAAAGAATGTGAATTCAGTCTTGGAGAGATTGAACATGGCAGATTGCAGACAGTTAGTTGTTCTTGTAATGCAAAGGATAAATATTTATGTGAATGATTGTCCAAAATCTCCTACTGAGATGGAGGAAATGACCAGAGTACCTTATGCGCTCATGCTATTGGCAGCCTAATGTATGTTATGATTTGTACAAGGCTAAACATTGCCCAAGCAATGGGAGTCCTTAGTCGGTTTATGGCTAATCCTGGACGAGTACACTAGGATGCAATTAAGAGAGTGTTCGAGTACTTGCGGGGTACTTCCGAGTATGCCTTTTGTTTTCATGGTTATCCTACTATACATGGGTATTCAATGAGTATTCGTGGATATGTGGATTTGGTTTGGACAATTATTTATATAGCGGACCAAAACAAAGTACCGCTTGGGTCGTTCCCTCTCACAAGTTGGGAGGCAGGCCCTCTAAGGGTAACAAAAGCAAGATAAGTATGTTGTTTTTAATCTCCAAGATCACACAAAGCACAAGGAGAGAGCATACACAACACCTTTTTCTCACACTTGCAAAGTGTTCATTTTAAAAAATAAGAAATCCCAAAACCAAATGTGTGGGTGATTATGCAAATGCCAAAAGATGTTTTTGATTCTCAAGATCACCAAACGATGCAAGAGAAGAGCATACACACCTTAAGACAAGTTAAAAACCACAAGACAATGAAGACACTGGTTCTTTTTAAGCCCAAATCTAAATATGAGAAAGACACTCAATGCAAGTTTGTTGTCAATTTTAAGTCTCAATGAGTGAATGAAAATGAAACAAGATAGATAAGTTAGCAAAAATGCCTCCTTTCCACCTATGCCACATGCTAGAAACCAAATGTCAGTAACAAAAAACCCCTAGACTACAGAATGCCAAAGAACTAAACTGAAAAACTTGACTGAAACCCTAAATTTTAAATTAACAGGCAATTCCATTGTAGAAAATAGCAGTTGCAATTCACAACTAGAACCAATTGCGTCATAGGAATAGTGATTGCATCGTTCGAGATGTCGACTGCAGTTCAGAAAAGCGATTGCAACTCTCGATCGATATCAGATGTATTGAATCCCTTAGCGGTTGCGGCGAATGACAATCGATTACATCGTGTGAACCTGGACCTGCAAAATATGAAAATTCTGACCAAATCCGAACAATTAACGACTACTATGATATGTAAATAAGGTTAACCTAAGGAGACCAAAAACCAGATAAAATAAATTTTCTAGAAAACTCAAGAAATCAAACAAAGTAGAAATATCCCTAATTAGAAGTGATTGCATCATTTGGCATCACAGTTGCGGCACTGTGTCACAAGCGATTACATTTTTTTAGCTAGCAGTTGCGTCAATTTGTACCTATAACCTGCAAAACCAAAATTTTCGTACAAATTCTATAAAATTGTCCTTTCACATCGGATTCACCAATATAATTAGGGTAAAATTATCAAGGTTAGGCAGCAAAGCATGTAAATCAAACCCTAATAAACAATGAAGTATAAATAAGCATAAATACATAAAACATAGAACAATATTACCAAAGAGTCTTCATGCCACCATTGATTCATCTCCATCTTGCTTGATATGAATAATTGCCCTCAGATTTTTGAGTATGCAAATAGGCCTAATGACAATGACCAAGCAAAATATTGAAGATTCTAATTGACTAGGATGCACTTGACTTGGTAGCTAAGTGATAGGTTGACAAGATAGCATGTAGGTAAATAACAAGATGTCTCTAGATTGCTTGTAGATAACTTGACAATGACAAAATAGACTTCTTTTATAGAATGTCAATTTGTCATGAAGGGCTAAAATTAAAGGGTTAATTTGACATAAAGATCAATGACCAAGAATGAAAGTTGTAGTATGGAATAGGGTTAGGGAAAAATTAGGGCAAGGATAAGGACAATCAGTTAGGATTAAATTATAAAATAATTTAATCAAGGGTGGAGGTTAATTAAGACATGGATTGATAAGGATTGACATAGATAAAGAGGTGATAGGAGATTAAATAATAATAAAATTATTTAATCTAGGTGACCAATGAATAATTAAATAGTTAAAATAATTATTTAATTGTAGAAGAATGTGACAAAGGGGACCTTTTGAATTAAATAACAATTTAATTCAAAGTTTGGAAGCTAAGGACAAGTTAGTAAGCAATTAAATAAATAAAAGGCTAATGAATAATTAAATAAAATTTATTTAATTTATGAAAGAAAAGGTTAATGAATAATTAAATAATTAAAATAATTATTTAGCTATAGTTGAAAGATGACCAGACAATTAAATAAAATCTATTTAATTGTAGTAGAAAGGGACATTAGTGACGTAATTAAATAAATAAAAATTTATTTAATTAATCAAAGGAGGAAAATAAAGAGAGAAATTAATTAATTAAATAATTAAAATTATGTAATTAATAGAAGAAATATGACATTATAAAATAAAATAATTAAATTATGACATTATTTAATTATTAGTTCGATGAAAAAGGAAAAAATGAAGAATTTAGAAGTCGCAGACCTAGGACAATTTTTAGTGTCTACAGACTAAGGAGGCCCTTGTTGTTCGTGGAAGCTGGAAGGGAAAGGAAAAAAGAATGACAAGAAATCAAAATCAAAATCTTTAGGGAGATCTAAGTCTCCTGGCAAGTCCAAGGCAAAGTGTTGGAACTGCGAAAAATCTGGTCATTCTATAAAAGAGTGCAAGGAAGAGAAGAATAAGAAAGACAAGAAGAGTTTCTCATATTTTGAATCTAATAAATCCTCTTAGTATGATGCAAATGCATTTGTCGTTGTCTTAGCACCCATGGATCAGAAGATGTGTGGTTGATTGACTTGGATGATTCTTTCCACATGACCTCGCACAAAGGTTGGTTTTCGAAGTATGAGGAGTATGATATAGTGGGAAGGTGTATCTAGGTGATGACTCTCACCTGAATATCGTTGGTCTTGGAAGATTCAAAATCAAATTCCCTAATGGAAGAGTGAAGGGGATTGATGGTGTCGTGCATATCTCGGGTTTGGCACGAAACCTACTTTTTCTGAGTAAATTCAATGATTCAGGAGTACAAATTGTTTTCTCGAGTGAAGGATGCAAGATGACGAGAGGAGCTATGGTGTTTGCTAAGGGTGTTCGGATTGGCACCTTGCACAAGCTGGATGCATGCACAGTTCAGTACAATAGTTCTTCTAATACACTAAAGAAGAGACCTTTGGATTCTTCATCTGCACTATCAGATCGTGCAGAGAAGAATTTTGTAGCAGCTACATCTAATGGTTGTGCATTTTGGGTACATAAGGGTGCTCATTCCATAGAAATGAAGCTTCCTAGAGAGAAGACAATGTTGTGGCACCAACAACTTGGTCACATCGGTGAGAAGGGTCTTAGAGCCTTGAAAAATAAGAGTCTTGTTGAAGGCCTTGATGATTGTAATCTTGAGTTCGACTTTTGTGAACATTGTGTTTATGGAAAATAGTATCGTGTTTCTTTTTACTCTAGTTCTAACAAGTCTTATGGGGTTTTGGACTATGTTCATGCATATGTGTTTGGTCTTGTGAATGTTCCTTCGATGTCAAAATCTATATATTTTGTTTCTTTCATAGATTATTGCAATAGGAAATTTGTGTATTTCCTCATAAGTAAAAGTCTTTAGTCATTCTAAGGAGTTTAAGGCCTTGGTTGAAAATCAGACTAGTGGAAAGATTAAGTGGTTGAGAATTGACAATGGCAATGAGTTTTGTTCCACATAATTCGACAAGTTCTATAAATAGCATGGAATTGAGAGACATAAGAAAACTCCATACAACTCACAACAAAAATGAGTTGCAAAGAGGATGAACAAGACCTTGATGGAGAGGGCTAGGAGTATGTTGAGTGGTGTTGGCCTTGAGTAGAAGTTCTGAGCTGAAGTTGTAGCCACTGCATGTTGAAAAGACACCCATGGAGGCATGGTCTAGCAAAAGACCTTTGTTGAGACATCTCAAAGTTTTTGGTTGTGAAGCTTACACTCATGCTCGAATTGAGAAAAGGTCTAAGTTGGAGAACAAAGTAGTTAAATGTATCTCCATCGATTATGGTGTATGTGTGAAGGGGTACAAGCTTTGGGATCCTACAGCAAAGAAGGTTCTCTACAGTAAGTGTAATTTTCAAAGAGATGAAACCTTCCATAGTAAACCTATAGCCAAAAGAGGAAGAGAAATAGAAAGAGGTAGTTCAGATTCCACCTACTCTAATGAAAGATGAACTACGCACTCTTGTTGGACTTGATGATGAGGAGAGCTCTAGCAGCTCTAAAAGTTCTAAAGAAGAAGAACCTCAACCTTAACAATTGAGGAGATCTACGCATGTTAGGTGGCAACTAGAAAGGTTTGGTTATTCCTTGTTGGATTCTAGATGCATTTTTGCTTTGCAATGATGAGCTTAGAACTATTAGAGAAGCTATGGGTGTGAGTGATGCAGATTCTTGGATGAGGTGATGGCTACATTGAAGAAAAACAATACCTGTAAGCTGGTACCTTTGCCTATTGAACGAAAACCTGTTGGTTATAAATGGGTATTCAAGAAGAAGTGTGGTCCTGATGGTAGTGTTGAGAAGTAAAAACCATGGTTGGTTGCTAAGAGATATTCTCAGGTGGAGGGAATAGATTATGGTGAGATATTCTCTACTATAGCAAAGTTGACATCTATCAAGTTGTTCTCACTCACAGCATCATATGATCTAGAAGTGGAATAGATAGATGTGAAGACAACATTCCTTCACGCTAACTTGGAGGAAGAGATTTACATGTCACAGCTAGAGCATTTCATTTTCAAAGGTAAAGAAAATCTAGTTTGCAAATTGAAAATTCTCTGTATGGTTTGAAATAGTCTCCTAAAATATGGTACCAAAATTTTGACACCTATGTGTTGTCATTGGGATTTCTTGGATCTAAATATGACCATTGTGTGCATTTCAAAACTGATAATGGTCGCATTCTCATTATTGTTTATACGTAGATGATATGTTGTTTATTGGGAATGGAAAAAGCATGATTTTCAGATTTGAAGTCTCAGTTATTAGCACAATTTGAGATGAAATATCTAGGTGCAGTTAGGTATATTATTGGGATGGAAATCAGGAGAGATGGAACTAACAGAAAGCTTTGGTTAAGCCAGAGAAAGTATGTGAACTCAGTGTTGGAGAGATTCAGCATGGAAAATTACAGACGGATAGTCATTTCTGTAATGCAGAGGATAAAGCTTTATGTGAATGATTGTCCAAAATCTCCTACAAAGATGGAAGACATGACCCGAGTACGTTATGTGAGTGCTATCAGTAGCTTAATGTATGTTATGGTCTATACAAGGCCAGACATTGCCCAAGCAATGGGAGTCCTTAGTTGGTTTATGGCTAATCCTAGATGAGTACACTAGGATGCAATTAAGAGAGTGTTCAGGTACTTGCGAGGTACTTCCAAGTATGCCCTGTGTTTTCATGGTTATCCTACTAGACATGGGCATTTAGTGAGTATTCGTGGATAAGTGGATTCGTATTGGGCATGTGAAATCAATAGCAAAAGATCCATGGTGGCTACGTGTTCACATTGTTTGGTGTTTTTTCAATTGGATGAGTAAGCGGCAAGCTATAGTCGCTTTATCCACAACAAAAGTAGAGCACATGGCAGCTACTCTTGCTTGTAAGGAAACCATTTGAATTAAGAGATTGTGTTCTGATATTGGTTTAGATGCAAGACAAATTGCTATTTGTTGCGACAGTCAGAGTGTCATTTGCTTAGCAAAGAATCCTACCTTCCATGCCATAACAAAGCACATTTTATTGGTGATATGGTAGAAGATGGAAAGGTGAACTTGGAGAAAGTTGACACTTTGGTGAATGTTACAGATGCACTGATGAAACCAGTGAGCACAAAGAAGTTCAGATGGTGTTTCATTTCCATGGGCTTTGGGGCCCTGAGCAATTGATTTCATATGACTCTTACAGGTCTTCGACAAGTGGGAGAATGTTGAGATTAGGGTGTCTCAACCTTAGAGTCCTAGCATTTAATTATTATTATTTGATGTAATTATTTATTTTATAATGTTTATTTGCCTACCAAATATGTAGTCACTTTGTAGGACCCAGCAGTGATGTGGCATCCTACATGGCAAGTGACATGTAAATGATGTAAGCTATATTTGTGGAGGTAGGCATCCACTTTGAAGGACCTATATTTTAGGCTAGATTGATGGCATTTGCCATAAGTTGCTATGCACTATGACAGACTATGACACTTGCTATGACAGTTTATGACAGTCCTAAGAGTCAACTATGACAACTACCAAATCGGGACTAGTGAGGAATTGGCAGCTGGCAATTGTGCATGTGGTAGGCACCTTGCATGGTGAGGAGAATTCTTGCATGTATCCTCACACCCTGCATGTTAGAGGACTAATTTTGATGCATAGCAATTTATGACAGAAGGCTTGCATGTCAAGGAATTATGACAGCTGCATAAGCAAGTAAAGTTGGATGTCTTGCATGTTCTCCATGTCAATTTGCATGCATGCAATGATGTTGGAGATGACCATGGCAATCTTGGGTGCCCAATTTTCTCTTCTATAAATTGGTGATGCCTTAGTGCATTTTAGAGGTGACAAGTTGAAGATTGTTCATATGTCGTTATGCTACCAGAATTTCTCCAAATTCTCGTTGTGGTGTGAAGACTTATGAGCATTGCTCTAATATGGTGTCGTAAATGTTTGTGTTACTGCTAATACAATTTGAGCTGCGTGATTTGGAGTGTGGATTTTTCTCGAAAAGGTTTTCCCACGTAAACAATGTGTTATGGTTTGCATTGTCTTTATGTTGTTTAAATTTGAATGTGCATTTGTTTGTGCCTGCAACAATCTAAGATGTTAAAGAAATTTGTGTAACTCTCCCCTCCTTAGATTAGTGTAGGAAGTTACTTCCACTACCAAGCTTTCCTTTCAAAATGGAGCTATTTCAATAATAAATTCAACAAGCTTCGCAATTTCAAGCAGCTCAACTCCACAGGAGTAACAAGAATAACCAAGAGTATAAATTACTACTAGAAATATGAGAGGTCAAATTAGTCCACCTAGTCAAGCCTTAGCCCAACTATGCTTACCATGACAACAACTATCAAAGAGCTAGCCAAATGAATTTAAGACTCAAAGCTTAGTAGCATAGTCCTCTACCACCTTGCAGGTCCCTATTATTCAATAAATATCTCATGAATAGTCAATTACTCAAGCCATGATGATGAGCCTAAAAAGAGTAAGTAAAAGAGTAGGTAGAAGAAATGTGAAAAGGTTAATAGAAAGAGCTCAAGCAAGGAGAAGAAAACAAAAGAAAAAGCATCAACTCAACATCAACCTTCACTTGTAACCTCTTTAGTGAAAATGGAAGTACTTATCCCACATTATCTCCTCTCATTGATACGATTACTAGTTCTATTTCAACCCCATTAATTGTTCCTAGTACCATTGTATTTATTTCTAGTTTGTTTGGAAGCGAGTTTTATCTCAAGACACCCTCTTGTATGTGTCATCTAGTAAACTAGAATAATCCAAATTAGGTTCACTAAGACCCTTGATATCACAAGTCCAAGTTCCACCTTTGTATATTGATTTAGCAACCTTATTGTCCAACTCAACTTTTGTTTCAATAACCAATACATACACCACATAGCATCACCAATATATTTTCACCCAATATAAATATACACCACATAAATGTAGCCCATAATCTACATATCATTTTACTTCCATGTCTCATCATCCTTGGTTCCCTAAGCTCCCCATAGTAGACTCGATCTTTAGTGTCATCATTCAAATCATACTTTTGAAATCTGCCCCACTATCCTCAACGATGCAAGTAACACCTACATAAGCATTCAAGTTGGTGGTTCCTTTATAGTCGGTTGCCAGCAAGAACCCCCCAAGCTCAACCAAATATTTATTACATGGGGGTGAGAGAAGCAATGTGGAGCCCAACTCCTCAAGAAAGTTAGGCTCATAAAGGCTATATGACCCCACTTTATCTATCAAATTTGCTAGACTCCATGGTGTCAAAATGAGGGGTATGGAAATTTAGGTGTTTGGGGAATTCATAGCATAAGTCACAAGCCTCTATTGGTGGAATGAAATTTTATAAAGATAAGTGAAATAAGGATGAGGCACTCTCTTCCTTCCTATGTGATGGGGAATAGGTAAAGCAAATCTAGAATAGCTTCATGAGATCCTCTTCCTACCCATATGATGAAGTGGCTCTCTAGCTCATCAAGTATGTCACCCTCAAAGGGAGATTTCATTGTCTCCTCTTTATTTGACTCTTCTTTGCCATTTCAAATATTCCTACCTTGTTAGCTTTCCTTTTATCCCTTTCTCTTTATTGGAGCCCTCTATGCTAGAGTTTAAACATGGTATTAGGGTTGCCCCCTTGCATTAAGCCCCCATACTATGTTAGCCCTAGTGATGGTAGGGGAATGAACCTTTAGAGAGGGGAGGATTTCACCAATCATATTGTGAAAGCCACCGAGAAAAAAGATTTGCGATTGAGGATTCTACTTTTTAGGGTGAGTTCGGGGGATTCACTAAAAGAAAAGGGTAAAAGTATTATTATAAATAGAAGTGATGCTAGATAGAGGTGATGATGAGAACAATTTGGTTGGTGATCCCAATCCCAACCCTAACAATACTACCTATCCCACATATCCCTCTTCCTCAATTGAAGTAGTTGGTTGCTTCGGTGATCACCATGTTAACTGAAAAAATTATGGATATATGCGTTAAGGCTATGTTGCTCACCATAAAACAATGAATAGATTTGCCTGCAATTACTTACTGATACCCATGTGTACTAGCTATATTTTATTCAGAAACCCGCTTTATTTATAATTAACCTCAAATAAGTTTGATTTACAAGCGTCATTCTTATGAAAGTCTTTCAAATCAATAATTTTGATGTAAAATGAAAACGCATCATCATTTTCATATAGATTTGAAGTTTACGTTTTACTTCAATTAAAAAAAATTGAGTTTTGATGAATTAAAAAACACTGTTTAATCCAGAATCTCTTAGATCCAATTCTAATAGTTGCAGATTTAATTATTTTAATTAATTTTCAATACTTTCACTTGACATAATACTTTGCCAATACCAAGATTATTTTGATAATTTATTGATAATTTACTATGTTTACCTTTCAGTAATGTCCCATTGCTTAGAATGCATGTTAAATTATGAATAAAAGACAACAAATATCAACCCATATTCACTGCACATTCAAAAAACTACAGATGGATCTTGTCTGTCCAATTGGTAGAGTTTGGAGAGAATTACAAAGAAAAAGAGAAAACAGTTCGACAAATTAATAAATATGGCAGTACAGGAAGGAGAAGCCAGAAAACAATGAACATACCTAGATCTATATACATGTTGTCAGACTGGTCAGGAAGCACTCTCTATACACATCTAAGAATGTGCAAAAATCGATTATTGCAAATAAACCCTAGACAAAGGCTACAACAAGTACATAGTTCAATTGAAGGGTCTATTATAGATACCATCAGGATCATTTTGAACAATCCATGGTTGCTGTAGAAGTTGATGTAAAGGCAGCGCGGCAGCACTCTATACACATCTAAGGATGGGCAAAAATCAATTATTGCAAATCAACCCTAACTTACAAGAATCCTCATAGACAAAGGCTACAACGAGTACATAGTTCAATTGAAGGGTCTATAGATACCATCAGGATCAGCATTTTGAAGAATCCATGGATGTTGTAGAAGTTTATGTAAAGGCAGCCTCTTTGAAGAATCTTTCTGCAATAGCTGCATAACCATAATCAAGTGTTACCATGATAAGTAAAAATGTAGTGAGACTTCTATCTAACATAATTGTGCCTTCAAAATATCAAGGCAACAGATACTAACTTGAGAAATTAGATCTTTGGCTGCAGCAGAAACAAGCGGCTTTAAAGGAAATTTCAAATCAACTTTCATGATCCTGCACAAAAAAGCTACCCATGATCAAATTCATGCCTGGAATAAGCAAATCTACGAACCCTTCAATTATAAGGCCTGAAACAAAATGGATATATTAAGAATTGAAACATAGGATGGTTTCTCAAACCTTTTGTAAGTGTCTGAATGCTCCTTTGCTTCAAAAGGAGGAACCCCATAAAGAAACTCATAACACAAGACTCCCAAACTCCATATGTCTACCCCAGAATCATGCTCCCTGTTTTCCACTGGAATAGGCATATTTGTAAATATGTAAATATCTAGAAGAAAGCAAGGGCACTGTTGAAAATCATGGAGAGAAAAGTAAGAGTTATACTAACACACCCATTTCAGGAGGTAAGTAATCCAAGGTTCCACACATGGTTCGCCTTCTATCAAAAGTGTGCACAGACCAACCAAAATCTGCAATTTTCAGTTCACCCTGACAAGTGAATTCGTTAATAATCTAATAATCAGGAAGACATTCTTGCAAGTTGCAACTGAGTTTAATGAGAAATAAATTCATCCTTGGCACTTACCTGTATGCCTATTAACAAGTTCTCTGGCTTGATATCCCGGTGTATGACATGTTTTTCATGGCAATAGATCAAAGCTTTTGCCAGAGATGCAATGTACTGTACAACAAAATAGAGTCAATAGTTTCCAGACAAGAAAATGAAAAGTAGATCATAAACCATTCACAAATGTACTTACAGTAGCTGATCGCCTTTCACTGAAGCATTTACAACGCTGAAGCTCTTTGTAGAGCTCACCTTTCGCAGCATATTCAAGAATAAGATAGACTCTACTCTGAATAGATTGATGAATCACAGAATTAATTAAAGAAATACCAGGGCAAGCTTTAAAGAAAAGTAAATGTAACCCAAAGACTAGAATGTTCCAAGCTCTGCACCTGATCATAGAAGTATCCAAACAATCGAAGTATATTTGGATGCCGGAGATGACTCTGAATTTCAATCTCCCTTCGCAACTGGTGCTCTACCTGTGACTGCTGGAGCTGGTTCTTGAATAGAACTTTTAAAGCCACAACATATTTGCTCTGTTTACACAAGTGAAAATACCTGGTGAATCAAACTAGTGATAGTCCTTTGCCAAAATAAATTCATGCCATTCAAATTCTTACTTTTCTTATCACATGATGAGACTTCCTGCTCAATGGGATTAAATTTTACAATGTCCCTTGGCAGTAAAGGCAAACCTCACTATTTATGATAAAAGCAAATATATGGAACAATTTTTCTCTATGGAGAGATCAGAGGTGTTAAAACCCTTGTGTATTAGTTTTCTCTGATTTCTAACGGACAAGACTAAACCCTCAGAAAAGTCACCACACCTTTGTACATTGGTGTTGTCTCGGTACTTATGGGTGAGACTCAGAGCTTGAATGCAAGGCCTGAAAAGTCAGATTATGCAAGTCTCATCAAGTTACCTCCAAAAACACTAAGTTGCATTTATCTGGTCAATGCACTTTTAGTAGTACCCTGATTTTGGTGAAATTCAATTAGTTCAAAATCCCAAAAGCTAAGATCAAGGGTCAGCAATTTCAAGGTTGACGCTTATCCAGTTCTAGCTAAGTTCGTAGGGTCTTGATTTTGGGCCGGTGAATATCAAAAATTAAACATCAACCCATGCTTATTAGGATGCAAAGTCCAAAGCTCAGCCATCGAGAAATTTTCAAAGTGATGAATTGCCCAAACCCTCCAAACACCCAATAGTCCCGTGGTTCACCTCTGTATACCTCACAAGAGGGTTTTTCCCCCGCCCATTCAGCAGCAGATTGAAGCCTACTCAATTTCAAAGCAGCAGCCTCCACAGAAACGACACTGGCCAATTTTCACATTAGATTTGAGATTTGCATAGTGTAGTCTATCCGGATTAACCTAGAAATTGATTGGATGTCAATACAAAAATGCATGACAATATCTGAAAACTAAAAGTAGGTTGAAAATTTGACTATGGTTGACTGAAAGTTTGAAAGACATTCAAACATTCACTGGAACTGCAGTTTGACCCACCTAAACAACTCGTTAGTTAAAATTTTAAACCAATCAGGCCAGATTTTTACTCCAAGCAATTTGCCAGAAATATCTTCTTCTGTTAATTTCAACCTGGGTAGGGAATTGGGCTATATGTTCGCCTATGCTGATTAAGACGACCATGATCAAACTGAGCTGTGAAGAACTTTTCTACCAAGGAATACCAGGTCTCCAAAGGTAGGTAATCCCAATGACGAGGAGATTATACCTACTCATTTGAGGAATCAACCTAGCCCTGAGAATACTGAAATCCCACTAGCTTGATCTCTGCTACTAAGAAAAAGGATTTATCGTATCCAATTGGGCACCATGGTGCAAAAGTGTGACTTTAAATGAGGATGACTCACCCCCATTACTTCTGTAACTGGGAAGTTCAGATGACTTCCAGTTCACTAGCAGTGATAAGAGCGCAACCATAACCCCAGCCATGGCATCCAAGCTACAGGGATGTCAGGGATGTCAGTGTCACGCTGAGCAGCCCCTCAGGAATATTTCTAGAAGCGTTATTTTTTAACCAAACAAGCAGTAGATCTACCAAAATAATTAATAAAGCCTTCACAGCAAATGTTTGAACCAAAAAGTGAAAACCCTCTACCAAGACAATAGCATTATCCTATTTGAAAAATACCCGAGGGCATTCATAGGCTATATGACTGGTACCGAGATAATCCACAAATGTGCAGTGGGCAGTGGGCAGTGGGCATTCGATCTATTTAACCAGAAGACGGAAAAAATGAGCATAGTGAAAACCAAATAAGGCGCATTTTACAGCAGTGCTCTAAAACCTCTGCAAGAACAAAAATACTAAAACTAAAAAAATCCCGTAACAAAACCCCAGCATTGTCAATGACCATATGCAGTGCGACTGGTACGAACACAATCAGTAAGTGGGCATTATTCTCTTGACAATAGAAACTAAAAAAGAAAGGGCACAGTAAAAAGCTAACCTTCTTCTCTCTTGCAAGGTACACGTTACCAAATTTTCCCCTTCCCAGCGGCTTACCAATGTCAAAATCATTCAATGTCCACCGCTTATCCTGCTTCCTACCACCATCTTCTTCCCTGGCCTGATAAACAAAAACCCACAAAGAACAGGTTGAGTTGATCTAAAACCCATAACAGAAATCTTAGCACAAAACGAAATGGCACCGCCCTCTTCCCGTTCTGATCAATAGTAGAGCCCACAAATGCACACTTTTTTCTGAATATTCAACCATATTGACATAAAACCCATGATAAAAAAGAATAAAATCAAATGATACCATATTTTCAGCCTGGGCATTGATCTCTGGAGCCATCACCATTGTTGAATGCTGGTCAGAGAAAACAAGCGCAGTAGGGGTTTGCGGGCGAATGAGGAGGAGCCTCAGCAAACGGTCTGATTTTCTCGTTCTCTAATCCCCAAGAATAAAATTGTGAGGTTAGCCTGTCGTTTTAAGCCAGGGGACGCCTAGATGGTCCTTGTTTTCATAATAAAATTGAACGTATAAAAGTTTGAAAAGTTGGTAATGACAATTTCATTTTTTAGAGTCATTGACCCCACCCTTAACGGTCACATAGATATTAATACTACTTGGACTATTATAATAGAATCTATAGGGTAACGTCTCGGAGGATTTGTGCAAAAGATTCTTGTAACTATGTATGGAGGAAGCAACGGGAAGCCAGAGATAATCTTGCTTGGCCTTCGTTTTTAGAAGAAATTTAGTTGGGAACTAAAGCACTCTTGGAAACTATCCTATGCACTACAAAATGGTCTTAAAAAGGATTTTTATTTATGTAATTGGTAAAATTTGTATATTTATGTTATTTTTTTGAATTAAAGTGAAAAAAATTATTAGTATTTCAGATCATATTATCAAAATGTAGTGAGTCAAAGAAGAGCAATTAAATCTTGAACGATAGATCATTTTGACTAAATAGAGGAAAGGAGAGGCGGTGTAAGAACCAAGAGGATCCAAGTTGAAGAAAAATACTTAAAAGTTTCCAAAAACATCACATACAAGAGAAAAACTAGACAATTTTAAAAACTTAAGAAAGATGCACACAAATATGAAGGAGCAACAAAAATGAACAAATTGAAAACCCAACACAAGAGATAAAGACAATGTTTTGAATGTTCCCCTGAGGTCCTCTTGGTTCCTACATCACCTCTCTCTCTCTTTCTCTATTTAGTCAAGGTAGTATGTCATTCAACATTTTATTGCTCTTTTTTGGCTCACTACATCTTGATGATGGATCATGGAATATGATCCAAAAAATTGATGTAAAAAAATTTACAAAGTTTAATCCAAAGACATACAAGATCTAATACTTTGGACTATAGAAATTGTATATGTTTAATGTCATTTTTATTTAGTTTTGTATTTGTTTTGTATTTATATATGATAAATAATATAATATTGTGTAAAGTTAGATTCATTCTCCTAACCTCTTTATCTATTTGTGCATACACATATTTTTGTAGATTTAGTAGTATCTTACTTATTTACGCACATACACCTATGTATTCATCTTATTACCATGACTACCACATGTATCTATGCATATACATCTATTTTGGTATTTACCAACCAAATCTAACTATTGTTCTATTTAAGGAAAACTTTGCAGATGTGAAGGTAAGCCTCACAATCACAAATTTATCCCTTCCTAATTTTTAAAAAAAAATGGTCAACTATCCCTCTTCAACCCTTCTACCTTAAGTTGACTAAACACACTTTTGGCATGATTTGATATTATGTGCTAATATTTAATGGAATTATATGCATTTATTCAAATCAATTAAATAATCATCTCTCACATTCACAAAAATTACAAGGCAATCATTCTAGAGAGCAATCAATAGTGACATTTTTTATTTAGTGCAACAAAAAGAGTAAAGAATCTACATCTTAGTTGCTTACCTATTTTTTAAATTTTTGTTCAATTTCAAAGGGATTGATTAAGGTACAATGCCCTCCTAACTTATTCATACAACCTAATAAGCTATTTATTAATACTACTAGTCCCCAAATCTTCAAAAATAGTAGAGCACAAGACTGTGTATCAAGTAAAGTTGCAAGATAAAACTTTATAGATTGTCAAGATGGATCCAAAGTGCAAGAACATATCCACAATTGTAAATTCATCCCAAGCCCGTGAACTTATCTTATGATAGGGTAGTGATCCAATGTAACATTCCAAGTAATTACACTAACACAAGCATTATTTCCAAGTCTAACGATGGACATATTCTATATTCTTATCCATTTGAGATCATTCTTTGGTTATCAAGCTAAGTATCACCTATCCATCTTATTCAACTTTCAAGGCACTATATTTAATTTACTATTCTCAATTATACATAATCTCAACTAATTTAGTTGATTGAGATTACTTTTTTGTGTTACTTCAATTAACCTAGATTCCACCATTAAAAAGCATCATTATTTTTCTTCTCATTCTAGTGAACTCATATGATCCTACACACCCTAACCTTCTTGTTGAGGTTTTCTATTTCCTTAGGGTTTTAAAATTATAAAAAAAAATCTAGGAATACCTTATTTTTGAAATATGCCCTTTTTTTACATTATTGTGCTTTGTTAATATATACTTTTCTATTAGAGTCAATGTGCCTCATTATGATAATTATTTTACCTACTCTACCCACACTTAAGCTATGACATTAGTGTTTCATTTTAAGATTTGATATACCTTTTCATTTTTTATTTTTCAATATTAAACTTGGCATCTGAGCTTGATTTTCTATCTTTGTTAAGTCACCTAGAAGTGTTGGAAATTCAAGGTAAAACTTGCAACAATATGAACTTAAGTATTTGTTTACAAATCTGAAATTATGTATCCAAGATTACCAATATTATGATATGTGATTAGAAATTGCAATAATGAAAGAAAAAAAACAACAATACCACAAGTTGAGAATCACAAGTGACGCAAGATATATGTGGAGAAACCCTTTCAGGAAAAACTCCACACCTAAAGAGATTCAATGTTTGTATTAATCTTCAAGGAAGTACATCAATACAACAATCCTCTTTGAATTATGATAGCACTTCATTACTTTGACAAGCTTCAAACAAAACTCTACAAACCACCATCTCAATGTTCCAATATATAGAAGTTTGTGGGAGAGAATACCACAAATGGTATCCCAAAACAACAAGTAAAACGATCTAGAAAAACCCATGCCCCCCTTAATGGGCAGCCCAGAAACATGGTGAAAAATATTAAATGATCACATGGCCTTCACATGGGTGCCTAACCTATAGCTAATCAAAACTGGTCAATACCGAGTGCTTCATAACTCTCTGACGGCTTTGATGGCTCAAACCCAAAACATGCAAGCTTGGGCACCCAACCCAGGATAACGTGCAAATAACATGCAAGAACATGCATTTATAGGTGGTCCCCACCTAAAATTTAGACGCCCAAAAGGAATATGCTCTCATGATGCTCTATAAGCGTCACCGTAGTGGGTCCACCTCTATGAATGCAATTACAATTTGTCATAGTAAAATCAATAATAAATATTTTGCCCCTCATGTCCTCTAGAACACTTTTCAAAGAATGTGGAGACACATAAATCAGCTTAGGATAGCAATTATAATGTCACCTATCCTAACAAGGAGTGCCCACCTAAACCCTAGAATGGCCCAAATCAATAAAAATTAAGTTTATTGAACAATACTTATAACAAGAATAATGAGGATTGTGGTTGTGATGCTCACATGGAGAATTGAGATTTTATAAATGATTTGGCTAGTTTGGCTAATACACAAAATCTTACACAACTAGCAGATATGTTTCATGATGTATTTGCAAGTAAACCATAGGGACATGAAACTTTATAAGTAATTTTGGATAATATTACTTTTATAGTGTCTAGTGCATTTATCCCCACCTCCACCATAGATCCTTCTTCTACTATTGCTCCTTTTTCTACCACCATTCATCCTTATGGTACCATGACTAGTAGTGTCCCACAATTTAACTACCTACATTTATTTCACTTATCTTCCAACTTATGGCCTAGCTCCTAGATAAACTCCTACAATACCCACTACCCATAACATTCCATGTACCCTTAATAACCTTATGTTCCTTTATCTTAAATGTGTATTTATCTTGCTTCATTTGCTTCTCACCACCCCCACACCTCCAAGTGGTTCCTATTTAGTCAATTTCCCTTCATATACTCTAGTTGTAATAATTCATAAGAATAAATTAATAGAAAAGAGAGTGGATGTGAATCCTATGGATAGTGATGAATTTATTGATGTTAAACATGCAAGTCATTATCTTATAATTTTGTGGCATGTCTATTGGTTGTGGGATTCATGGCACCACATTTTTCTATGTATTATGGTAAAGGCAACCCTAATACACATCTAAGATCTAATGTTGTTGCATGTGTAGATTTTATTTATGAGGATTTATTGTTAACAAAGTTATTTTCATGCACCTTGGAGGATTTTTCTATAGAGTCTTCTTTTAACTCTATCAAGAATCTATTCATTCTTTAATGAGCTCGCTAAATTGTTTTTAAAGTAATTCAAAGTTATTTAAAACCTCAGAGTAATTGATATCAATTTGTTTGATGTGTGCCTAAGCATCTAATGAACACAATAGTGATTGTGTTATTCAATTTTAATATTTATGCTCTAAGTTGATTACACCTTTGCATGATATTGAAGTACAAAAATATTTAGTGAGGTATTATCAAATCAATTCAAAATAATGTGTAGTTGAATAGTTGCACATCTTTCATGGATTTGCGTGCACATATTAAAAATTTAAATCTAAGTCAATTTCATGCAATACCTTTGAATATGGATTGTCAATTCAATATGCTTCCTACCATTCTAAGTATCAAAAGTCAAAACTTTTTTTTCAAAAGATAGTGATATGAAGGAAACTTGAGTCAAGTGACTAATAATTCTTGTATTGCTTCTTTTAAACAAAATTCTCCTAGGAAATTCAGTAAACTTTAAGAATCCATGGATGATCTTCAAATTTTGTTGAGTGATAATCTAATTACACTCCCTCCCATTTGTCCATTAGATATCTTTAAACCCCTTCCTAAGTCATATACTGATCATTTTTTAATTATCATAGAGTCAAAGGGAATAACACAATATTGCTTCACTTTTATATATATGGTACAAGATTTTATATATTAAGTCATATGCAAGATTGCTTGGACTATTGTTTGTTGCTAGGTGATCAAGGATATACATTGATGAATCAAACACTCCTTATTTATCAGTCACCATGCTCATGCTTTAATTTGGAAAGCATGTTGATAGTGTGTACTTGCACATGTGAACATATATATGTGTGTTTAGATATGTGATTAGAATATATGTTTGGGCCTTCTTAAACATATGCATGTCTAACGTATGAAAATTTCAAGGTAGTGTGAAGGGAAAATAAATGAGAGAATGATCCTTAAGAAGTATGTGCACCCCCAGAATAAGTAACAATAGGTTGTTCTTGCCCCTAGGATGTAGGGAAGAAAAATAGAGGGTAGTTGTGTTTTTACCAAAGAAGAGATTATGGTTACACCTAAATTGTGCCCCATATTATACCAAAATGCATGAGTCGCATATTTGGTACCAACACAATAGATGAAAAGAGGTCCAAAGGCACATGAGAAAGGATGAGGATACAGGAGGAGAGCAAGATAGAGGTAATCACGGTATAATGCTTTAGTAATTCAACGATGGAGATAATCTCAATGTTATTATATAGGTAGTCTTTATGTAATGATAGAGGTAAGCTCAATGTTATAATAGGGGGTTTGAATATTATAATAAAGATAATATCAATGTAATAATAGAGGGGGTATAGAAAGGAAGAATAAGAATGCTTGTAAAAATAACTAAATAAAGGTGAATATCAATGTTGAATGTATCATGTGAAGAAGAGAAGGGTTTACGTAGGAGATTTAAACATTTTAGTTTGATTTTTATTTACCATTTTTGTGGTGTTGTCATTTTGGTTGCATACCTGAGTGGATAGGAGATAATGTAGTTGGAGAAGGACTCGCCTAAGTTAGAGGGAAAAATAACTTTTAGAAGGAAAAACAAAGAGGCATCGGGGAGATTAGAGCCTTGGCAGTCTGTGTATGGTGGAGGATCGCCCCAGTTAGAGTTTTTGTTTGCTGCCAACAAAAAGAGGGGCAGCTGAGAGTATGAGCCGATTTAGAAGTTAATAAAAAGGTAGATTTCACATGGAGTGTAGAAAGGATAAGTTGGGTTCTTGGCACAATTAAGAGGGAGAAATCAAAAAAAATTTGGTGTGGACAAGATAGAGAGAGCATGGTGTGGCATAGAAAGGAAGTAGTTCTTGAATCTCGAATAGGGGGCAAAAAGGCAGCAACTATACATTGATAAGAAGAACTTTATTATAATTGTTGAGTGTGGATTAAATCTACTCCAAATAGAGGTGTGGTATTTGGGTTTTAGCCATTAATTTTGTTGTGTATTTCTTCTTGCATGGATGCATAGTCTTTGAACTGGAAATACTGTGTAAATTGCTTCTTTATTTCAAGAAAAATTGGTGTTGAGCACTCACAAAATAGTTGGTTGTGTAATTTTTCCTTTGTTCTTCCAATATAGTTGTGGAGTTGATGACTATAATTAATCTATTGTGTCTTTAGTGTTATGTATGTTTGTCTTGATATCCCCGTCTTGTGATGCCTGCATACTCATAGTTTTGAAGATTAAATAAAAACAACTCACCACTAGTATTTGAAGTGGATTTTAATAGTGAACCACCAAAAATGATGCACTTTAGGCAAAGAGGATTCCCCAATAGGCCTCTAGGGTTTTTCACCTAGAAGCTAAGTTAGGAAATGTGGCTCTCGTTCACACTAAAGGTGTTCTTGGTGAGTTCATTCAAAGGGGGTTAGGGGCTTAAGGTGATGTGTGTGGAATGCCCTAAATGCTGGAAATGGAAAATAGAAACTAACTAATAATGTAAAACCTAAAGAATGCAACTATGCTTGAAAACACATAATGATATGCAAACATTAACTAAATGTCGTAAGAAAACATAAGAAAACTATTACATAAACAAACAAAAATGAAGGGGTGCACCTGGAAGCTGAAGAGGGATGGCATGCAGGTCTAGAAACCTGAAGAATCTGCTGCAAAAGCCGAGAAGGACACTTACGCCATTCTAGGCGACCTAGTCCTTTTTCTGTGAAAATTTGTTGGAGCCCGTTTAAGCTAAAAGGGTACTCGTATCTATAAAAAAAAACCCATAAATGCTTGTATGGTGGGACTAGGTCACCACTAATGGTGACCTAGTCCCTTTCAGCCTTTCGAGAAGTCTGAAAGTGGGATCTGGAGGTCTCGGTCTGCACTTTCTGCTTCTCCAAGTGTCTGGATCTGAAACTTTGATTTTCGGTCTGTAGGTGTTTTTTATTGAATATTTTTCCCTAGCCAACAAGGAGGTACCTTCAACAAAATTTCAATCCACTCTTGAATGATCTCCAAGCTTCCAAGATATCTAAATCTGCAAACACACACAAAGAGAAAGAAGAAATGTTGATTGTTAGAGTATGGGGACTTGCCTTGGTCAAGCCCCTTTTAGATAATTAAATCAAATGATGAAACAAAGTAAGAAAGCATGAAACGTAAAGTAATGGACTTAATACCTTGTCATGATGAGAGATCTTGAGTTGCATCAAAGATTCAACCCTTGAATGCCTTGGAGAGATGTCTTGGTGACTTAGTATGCAGAAACCCTAGCTTGCTTGAGAAGAGTGGTGGATAAGAGGTGAGTCAATGAACTAGTTAGGGTTTTGAATGAATGGAATTAGGGTGAAAAAGATGAGAAAAACCCTTATTTGTACAAGTTATGCCCTAATTTCCCCGAAATAACACCACACAGGCTGACCTTAGGGTTTTAGAGACAAAATCCCAAAAGAATATTAAGATAAATTTGATTTTTAAGCCACATGGGACTAGGTCGCCCAAGGTGGCGACCTAGTCCACCTGGGCATTTTTCATTGGTTGCCAGGGATTAAAGTATGATTATTGTTGTTTGTCGAGGTTGTCTCATGAAAACACACTAAGATAAGGCATGCATGTGCATTAAGGGGTCATTATAGCATAAGAAAGGGTTGATTTAGTGATGACAAACCTAGGGAAGTGTGAAAATTTATTGCAACACCTTACAACACTTTGGCACAAGGCTTGGAAAGGGGTAAAAAGAGGTTGAAAAAGGTCAAAAATCCATAGGAAAGGGTCCAAATGAGTGAAAAGTGTCAAAGGATACACTTTTTGGTGACACAAATAGCTACCATCGATTTCTGGTATCAAAACATTTCGAGTCTAAGAGTGTGACATTTTGAACTATCATTTTTGGTATTAGAGTGAGAAAGATTTGGGAGAGTCTAAAAGGTCTGAGAAGAATGCTCATAGGATTTTTGACAAGTATGTGTGTGTGGAAGTTTTGATAGGTTAAAAGGAAGAACCTAGGTACCAAGATATTGGGCAAAGGTTAAGCAGAGAGAAGCCCTAGGTGAGGTATCACGAAGTGGAGAAGAGAAGATAAAAGATGCATCAACATACGGTAACATAAAGTTTCAAGAAGAAAGGTGAAATGATAAATAATGTGAAGAAGTAGTAGTTGGAGTGGGATAAAGAAATGGCTGAGTTGAGAAGATATTTAGAGAAGTGTAGAAAATGGATTGAGGAAAGAAGCCAAGAGTGTGATTGGTATTGGCCCATGAAAAGAGTTGAAGTGGCATGTGCAAACAATTTTCAAGAAAAGGAGAAGGCAAAATATTGCTAGCCGCCTTGGAAAAATAATATGCCAATGAAAATGAAGAAGCAGATGTTGGAGCAGCAGTGGTTGAAAGAGATGAAGGAAGAAAAGTACATGATGAAGAAGTTGTAGAGATGAAATACAAAGGAAGTGCAACAAACAATGACCGTGCGGGCGATTTATGGGATCATTTTTTAGCAAATGACAAGGAATAGATGGAGAAGCTTGCTAGTGACTGCATGACGATAAATGGGACAATGAAAAATACAAAGTTGAAGCTGGAAATTGAGGATAAAGAAGTTGCAATGAAAAAAAAGATTGACATACTTTCAAGAGCCATTTGGAAGAAGCTTGAGGAACGCACATGCAAGGTAAATGGTGAGCAAGTTGTTTCCAATATTTTTGGTAAAGATGCTTTTGAATCTTTGCATGGAAGTTATCTAGACTTAATAACCCGGCCAAAATAACCCTGGACACAATAACCCCATCATAATAACCCAAGGACAAAATAACCCATGGTCATTTTAGATCAAGCTAGTAAACTAGAAATGGCATAAAATCAATTAGAACATTAGAATTTAGATATTTTTCCAATTCTTATGCCAAATTTTTGCTCCAAATTGCACTGCTATCTCTTCATGTGCTCATAATTTGACACTTTAATTGAAAATTTGAATAATAAAGTTTTTTAGCAACATACATGTAATCTATAAATTTTGTTTTCCTTTCTCTATATTCTTACGAGGATATTTTTTCCATGGGTTATTCTGACCACGGATTATTTTGGCTTGAGTTATTATGACCCTAGGTTATTTTTTCCTTGGGTTATTGTGACCAGATTATTCTGTCCAGGGTTATTTTGGTTGGGTTATTATGTCCTACAATCTGTATGGAATTGTTGAAGGAAAGAGGTTAAAAGAAGATGAACAAGATTTGGAATGAAATGGTAACAATGATATATATCAATGTGAGATTGAGATTTGGAGGCTAGTAGATGTAAAATACATAAGAAAGAGAAGATACAAAAAGAAAAAGTAAAACAAACAAAAACAACTTGAATACATGGCAGTTGTTCTAGAGCGATGTTGGAAGATGCGAAAGAAAAGAACAAAGAAAAGTTTTCTAGTTGGTGAATTCATGTGCGGGAGCACATGCTTTCTTATGTCTCCTAGGGAGTCTAACACAGGAGCTTTAAACATTTTAGTTTAATTTTTATTTACTGTTTTTGTGGTGTTGTCATTTTGGTTGCATACCCGAGTGGATAGGAGAGAATACAGTTGGAGTAGGATTCGCCTAAGTTAGAGGGGAAAATGACTTTTAGAAGGAAAAACAAAGAGGCATCAAGGATAATAGAGTCTTGGTAGTCTGTGTAGGGTGGAGGATCACCCCAAATAGATTTTTTGTTTGCTGCTAGCAAAAAGAGGGACGGATGAGAGTATGAGCCAATTTAGAAGTTAATAAAAAGGCAGATTTCACATGAAGGAGCATAGAAAGGAGAAGTTGGGTTCTTGGCACAATTAAGAGGGAGAAATCAGATTTGTTTTGGTGTGGAAAAGATAGAGAGAGCATGGTGTGGCATAGAAAAGGAAGTAGTTGTTGAAGCTCAAACAGGGGGCAAAAAGGCAGCAGCTATACATTGATAAGAAGAACTTTATTATAATTGCTAAGTGTGGATTAAATCTGCTCCAAATAGATGCATGATATTTTGCTTTTAGCCATTAATTTTGTTGTGTATTTCTTCTTACATGGGTGCATAGTCTTTGAACTGGAAATACTGTGTAATTTGCTTCTTTATTTCAAGCAAAATTGGTGTTGAGCACTCACAAAATAGTTGGTTGTGTAATGTTTCCTTTGTTCTTTCAATATAGCTGTGGAGTTGATGACTATAATTAATTTGTTGTGTCTTTAATGTTGTGTATGTTTGTATTGATATCCTTGCCTTGTGATGCCTGCATACTCATAGTTTTAAAGATTAAATTAAAACAACTCACCACTAGTATTTGAAGTGGATTTTTATAGCTACCATCAATTTTTGGTATCAAAACATTTTGAGTCTGAGAGTGTGACATTTTGAGCTATCAAGGGTGCATCAATAAAAGAAATGGGGATCATACTTGTATCAACAAGGTTTAAATTTGTTATCTTGTAATGTGTTGGCACACAAAGTTGTAGTTCCTGTTGTGCCTTTTGCACACACGCCCCGTTCGGGACAGGGACCCTCTCTTCCCTCCTTTCGATCGTCAGATCCCTTTTTTTGATCTAGCTCATTTTGCGTACCCATTTTTGTGCCCCAAAAGGTTGGCACGTTCCCCAAGATCATATTTTAGGCCTGACCAAATTCACCCCTTTTTGAAATGCTTAGTCTGGGGTCAATTTGGGTTTTCCTTGACAGAATTCCCTTTCAGGCGTCTCTGGCTCCTTTTAGGTTTCCCCTTTCGAATTTATGTTTCTGGTTCGCCGTTTCCAGCGTCTGGCGTCTGATGTCTTTCTGGACCCCAGACCCTAGAAGTCAGGTTTCCCCCTCCGGATTTCCTCTCAAGCTTTTCCGTTTTCAACGGCCGTGGAGGGACGGCTTCCTAGCCACCGGACTCCGGACCTCCCACCGTCGACTATGTTTTGAACCCACCAACTTCACCTGTCACCGTACAGAGGAATTAAATGTTGTATTAATGGCGGTTTTTGCTACAAAAACAAATTTTTCGGCCATCATTATCAATTGTTCGAGTGATAGAAAGGTTTGGAGAACTTTCGATGTCTAGGTGTTTTTCGCCCAGCATTCTAAGCTCCGTTTTCCGCACGACCATCAATTTGCTCTTTAAGACTTCGAGGTAGGTTTTCCATCTGCACGCCCTCCCCCTTTGATTTGTGAAATTCCACATTTTGATGTATGTAAATTGTAAAATGGGTTTAAAATTAAGTAAATTTGTGCCCTCCGCTCAAAACCCATCTCTTAGAAAATCAAAAAACAATCGCTAACTAGCTAAAAAATCAATATGGGACTTCATCTCTCCGCGGCCGTTCTTCAGAACAGTCGCCGACATCCCCAAGCCCAGCCTTTCCCACCGCCGTCCGCGACTTAAATTTCAAATTCTCCGCCTCTGAAACCCCCCCTTGGACTTCGACCTCCGGAATTCCCCTCTCGGGATTCCGTTGCGTCGTCATCGTTTCGACAGCCTCGCTCGAGCGTCTTCCCGACCTCCAGGCCCCAAGCCCTTGGAGTCCGTCTGAAACCTTGACAATCTGTCAAAACCTGATAAAATGAGATCCCTGGGATTCCTTCCCTGATATTCCATCCTCAGAATCCCGTCCTGACTCCACCATTTCGACGGCCTTCCCCAAGCAGCTTTTCGAAACCCAATTCCCGGCTCCTCGAAAGTCTTCTGACTCCCAGTCGGAACTCCTCGACCAAATTCCTCCAGAATTTCGTTCTCAAAATTCCGTGTCGAGTTCGTCGTTCCAAACAGCCTTCATGGGACATCTTCCCAATTCCCAAACCCCGGTCCCCTGCTCACCGAGACCAAGTTCATATTCTCCTCTTGCCCCTCGAGCTTCTTTCGGATTCTGACCTTCGAAATTCCCCTCTCAGGATTCCATTTCACTGGCGTCGTTTCGATGGCAAATTCGGAATAGCTTCCCGACCTTCGGATCCCGGTCCCCTATTCATTGCCTAGCTGTCCCGAGCCCTCCAACCCTCCTCCGGAGATTTTTCTCCGGATTTCCTTCCCCGTATTTCTGCTTTCACTTTGCCATTTCCAACGGTTGATCCGAAATCGCTTCCTAGCAACGGAAATCCAAGACCCGGATTCTGACCCCCGAATTTCCGTCCTCCTTGTGCCACTTCAAGCGGCTTTCCTACAGAAGGTACCCGAACTCCTAAATGAGGGACCAAATGACCTCCAAATCCAAAATGGATTTTGACCCACTTGCTAGAATCATGTCTTCCTTCATGCCAACCTTCTATTACTCAAATCCAACACCGAGAAATGCCTTTGGGAATTCCATCCTCAATTTGCCCTTTCAAGCGGCATTCTACCAAGGGAATTCCGGACCTGGGAACCCGAATTGCTTACCTTGCCTTCTAATGATGAATTATCAAGTGTTATGAAATTATTGAATAACAAATAGTGATTGTAAAGCTGATCTTGGTGTGCAGGAGCTTGTCTGAGACCGTTTCTTCATGTTTATGATTACTGATTCTTGTCTTTTGTGCAGGATTTATGGAATCTGGTGCAGAAACTTTTGGTGCCTCCAAGGAAAAGGGGAAAGGAATAGCAAAGACACCTTGAGGCAAGGAGGACAAGAACCTGATGAAGTATAAGTTATAGGGGGTCCCCATACAGTCCAGAGTCACCTCTCTCTGGAGAGACGTCACAAAAACCATCGGTCAGGTAAATGTTGACGAATTCATACAAAGGGTCAGGATGAACCCAAAGACTAAGAATGTCAAACTGATAAAGAAGAGTGGAATTGCTAAAGCTGCAAGCTTCCCGTAGGCCTTGGTGGCCCCGGAACTAGTAATGGCATGCGTAGAAGCCTACCAAGAAGAGACCAAAACTATAGCAGACTGGGACAGAAATGTCCTTGCAAACATGTCCCCGTCGGGTATAATGGCCACATTCCACATCCCAGCCTATGAGCGCATGGAGACCCCCACCATGGTCGAGTGCAAGGAACTATGGGAGCAGGATCCCACGGGATGCAAGAAAGTCATCAATCAGTATTGGTTAAAAGATAAGCGGGGCAGCGCTAGCAAGCTTCCTCAGGAGCTTTTTCGCAGGGATTTCTTCGAGGATTACCATGATCTTGTAACCTTGCTAATTCGAGTGATGGGCCTTCCTAGGCGGCCTTCTTCCAGGAATGGATGTTCTATTTCGTAGAGGAGATTCTCCACGGCAAGGGGATCGCCTTCTATTGGGGAGAAATAATCAGTGATTACTTCCATGAGCAGTTTACGACCGTAAAGAAGACCTATGGGTTCTTCATGACCTCCTATTTGGTATATTCCCTCGCTGATCGGCGGCACTATCAAGGATTGACAATGGTACCCAGTGATCCATCAGGGGTGGAATTTAAACCATACAACAAATACACTCGACTACAGTTCAGGAATTTCAAAGGGGATTACTGTCGGGTGAATGATGCATTCATCGCTCACATCATTCGGTCTCTTGGGGGTGACTTTCAAAGGAGAGTTTCTCATAGTGCCAGAGCCCTCCCGAAGCAGTATGCCTTCCTTTACATACAATTCCTGAAGTTCACATACATCCGTGCCGAGGGATTCATGGAGAGACCGAATAAGCTGCCCTGGTACCCCAATGACCGGATCATTCTATTGGAGCTGACCCGGCAGCTACGCCACTTCCACAGCATCCTGAGCGATAAGCATCTGGCGGGTCTGGCTTACCCCATTGGGCTCGGCCAAGGAATGTATAAGATTCATACCTCCCAATGTGCGGGGTATTCAGAAAGGGAGTTAGCCGAGTACAACTTCCATCAATATACTGCTCGGCCTCGAATGGACCCATACGGGCACATCAGGAAGGCACTAGGATGAGGGTATGCCCACCTCCACAGCATCAAAGACTTTTGGGCCAACTGCAAAGATGATCTTGAGGTATGGGTGAGACATTACATGTGCGTAACCGCCATCTATGTGCGAAGGCTCAACTTGTGCCCAATTCCCGACCAGCTCGAAGAAGATGAAGACACGACGATTGATCCAGGATATGATGTTGTTGCCAATTTACCACTGCCTGCGATTGACTGGAATGAGCCAAAGCTTGATGATATCAACATACTCACTAGGCCCGTTGAGATCTGAACGAGGGCATGGATAGACCAACAGGTAGCTCGATTAAAACAAGAAGGAATCGCCTTGACATTCAAGGGACTAGAAAATGAACCAAGTGGCTCTGAAGGTGGGGTAGCTGTCACCGTAACTGGGGAAGCATCTAGCACACCACCATCAGCTAAGACCAAGAAGAGAAAGGAGGCCAGTGAGCAGCTACCCAAACCAAAGGTCTATGCCCACAAGTCTTCTGAGCCGGAGCCCTCCAAGAAGAAAATAAAAATAACTGGAGGCACGAAGACAACGGTGATGCCCAAGGGCCCGCCCCTTGGGATTGAAAAAGAGGGATCTAGCTCGTTGGGGTCTCCACCTATTACGATCACCGCTGCCACCCCGCTTACTTCAATTGCAACTTCTACTTCCTCCTCACTTGCGGTGGACATCTCTGTCCACCTTACCTCCTCTCCTCCAATCCTGCAGATTATTCTCGTGGATTCATCATTCGCAATGACCTCGCCAGTCTCCTCTTCTTCTATGTCTCCTTCCCTCCCCTCTGCTCCCGCTGCCACGATGTCTGCCCCTAGTCTCCCTGAGTCTTTTGTGAAATATATGCAAAATGTGTCGTCCGAGCTGTCAGGGATGCTCACTAATCCAATGGTTCAGGCTACAATAGCTCAGGCTATGGCCTCTACTCCAGTCTCCCTTTCCTCTACTGAACCACCAAAGATGGAAGCTACAATGCAAATATCGGATGAGCTTGAGCGATAGCAGCTAGAGGTTGCAAAGGCACCAAAAGAGGAAGAATTTGAGTATCATGAACATCCACTATTCGAACGTCGTGAGATAGACGAGGTGGTGTATGAGTCCTCCAGTGAGAGCAGCGAGGAGCATAATGCTGATTTTATAAGAGAATCAAATGAACCCGAACTCAATGTAGAGTGGGGAAAGCAACTCAAGGAGATAGAAGATAGGGAAGTCGAGGACTGGCTAACAAGAGAAGAAGAGTTTGCTGCTCAAGGTGCAGGGGGCAGCAAATCCCCTACTGAGAAGCAAGACCAGACCCCAGAGCATGACAAGGAAGTATTCCCCCACGAGGATGAGCAAGGGGAGAATCCTGAAGAGCATGAATACAATCAGAACGAAGAAGAGGGGGATATTGAGAAAGAAGATCCACCCAAAGAGCGGTTGCATACTAAGTCCCTCACTGGACATGAAACCCTCCGACAAGACTCTGAAGAGGAGAAAGAAGATGTGGGGACTGAAGAGAGGGCTCTTGTCACCAGAGTCGTCGAGCTTGAGAAAGGGGACAGCAGGAGTCAAAGTAAACCACCTGGGGAGGAGCCCCAAGTGCTCGAATGGCTGCAAAGGCAACTAAAGCAGAAGACTCCCACCTTGAAGGATCCTAAGGCAAGGCTAGAAGCCATCATGGCCAGAGCACAGGTAAGCACCAAAAAGAGGGAGAAGAAACCCAAGGTCAGATCCAAGATAACCATGGATGCTTCAAGATCAAGGGCGGTGCAGATAGCAACACCAATGATTGGAGAACAAGGTATAACTTACAACATCTCCACCATCAACTTGGGAGTGGCCACGAGGGAACAGAAGGTTGAGCATCTCCAGGAGTCGGTCGCCACAGTGGTACACCTTATCCAGTAGGATAAGATTTCGAAGGAGGAGCTCAAGGAGCAAGTGGCCGATCTATCGGCCTACATTCAATAGTGGTCGTCCTCGGATGAGCAACCCACAACATCATCCGCCCCGCCTCAACTGCTATCCCAAGAGAAAATTAATAAGTTAGAAAAGAAAAGGAACTTAGACAAGACTACGAAAAACTCGTTCCGACAGGTCTTAGACATGGGAAACATGGGTATCAATTTGGCTGTCCGAACAGCAAATAAGTTCCTTGAAGTGTAAAGGACCCTTGAGGGTACAAGGCAGATTTGTGAGGAGTTCCCAAGGAATTACAAGGCCACCTATCTAAAGATCGAGGCCATACTTTCTTTGCCAAGAGAGGTCTGGGAGAAGGACCTTGCTTTCAAGGACGACGACCACTGGTTAGTAGATGTCTGGAAGCGAGATTTCAACCATAGAAGGAAAAGGCTCAAGCAGATCATTGAGCGGATAGCGCCAAACATCAAATGGGCTAGGGATTCTCAAGAAGAATGTTCTCGGTACATCAAGTTGATGACGGGGTATGAGCCACCCGCAGTCAAGATCAATCCGGAGAACATAAGGTCCCACTTCTTGAAAATCATGGAAGATGGGATGTCGGTTGAAGTCACTGTGGACTTTATGAGTTTTGCAGCCCATGCATTTGCGCAGTCAGAGCTTTTCATGGATAATGCAGTGAAATATGAAGAGGACTAGAAGAAACTTGTCAGTAATTCCCAGGAATGGAGCTATCAAGTGCTGCGATTAAACATCATGGAGATGGATAAACTCCAACCGCTGATCCTGAACTTCGTAGAGTATGTAGCATTGAAGTAAGTGTGAAGGAAACCCTGTTATCGACGAAGAATTCCTCAAAGAATAGCCACAGCAAAGGACAAATAGCTATAGTGCTGTCACTAGAGGACGAAATAGGGAAAAGGACAAGAATGAATTTATAAATGTAATATATTTGGGGGTAGGTGAAACCCTATTGTAAAGTGAATATTGGCCACACAATTGAATCGAATCTTGGCCACTCATTTTGTTTTTTGGAAACTATAAATAGGGCTCTCCTCCTCTCATTTTAAGAGAGTTGAGTTGTTGTAAAGACATGTCGCTGAGAATATCATAGAAAATACAATCATTTTCTGGTGTATTTTTGGTTTTCTCCACATGTTTCATGGTTCTTCTCCATTTAGCTAGAACTTTTCTTCAAGTTACTTTACTGTTTTAGTATCCTTAGATTGACTTTGGTAGAATTAGTATGGTGTCTCTAGTTTTGAAGATTATTGTTGTGTGTATGCTTTCCCTGTCCATACTTTTGGTCATTTGCTGATGGTATATGACTGTGTAAAGTTAGCCTAGACATTAATTTCATTGTTGCTCATTAAACTTTATCTTTATTCATGTTTCCATGGTGAATGAATGATGAATATCTACAGTCCCTAGAAGATAGCACATATTTCATGATATTGTGAGAATTCTGATTAAGTGAAATTCTGTTTAAAAAAATTGTCCACAGCAGGAACCTCCATGATCACTGTTCATCGGTAGTTGCAGGTCCGGGAAACATCTTTCTTCCTCGCCCTTTTTCTTTTTCTTTTTTTTAGAAACAACTTGTGTTAAGGTTCGTTGCACATTGTAAAGCCAAATCCGACAAAACAATGGAATTCAAGACTGCTGTCTGAACCTGCAGCAAGGTATAGTAATTTCAAATCCGTAAGACTCCATTCATTGACCCAATTCTCCTACAGCTTTGACCGCGTAAGACCACCTTGTGATTCCAGCAAAATCACACCAAACAACTAATTTATTCCAAGCCTCGTCATGACCTAACACTCGAGAGACCTTGGGATAGTGTTCTGTAATTTGATTGTGGAAGATTGTCTTTCAAGAGAGGTAATACACCTACGTATTACCTGTGTTGTGAAGTGTATAAAAATGCCATCAACAGAATTGGCGCTAGAGGGAGGGTCATGAAGAGGTAAAGCTGGATTGAATTGAGTCATTCTCCCCTGAGAGATTCCACCGAGTATTGAGATCTACACCCAACAAGGGAGAGTTATATAAATTACAACCCCCAATCCAAGCCAAGAGAGCTAAACAAAGGGGACCATCCACCAATGATTCTGCAGAGCAGCTCACTACTCTTTCACCTCCACCTCCTTCATCCTCATTGACAAGTTCGTCTTCCGTTCATCCCATCCATACAGCCTTCCAAGTTGCCATTTCGCCTGGGTTGGACACCGGCTCTCAGCTGAACACAGTCCCCAGCCTTGTTGTTGTCTCACCAGTTGCTATAGCCCCATTACCAACACAGACTAATCTGGCACAGCCACCTCCATCGCCTTTTCCAATGGCGTGGCTGGGTAATAACCCGTCTCCGCTCGCCTTCAACCTCTATAATGATATGCCAAAGAACCCTAAGAATTTTTGCACGAAATTCAACTCCCGGGATCCGCAGAGGACAGCCGAGGAACATGTCAAGATTTTTGAAATCGCCTTGAAAACTATGCAGATCATATACGAAGATGTGGCATGCAGGCTCTTTCCCTACTCCTTAGGGGAAGAGGCCTTCTATTGGTATGTCAATTTACCAGCTGGAACTATCAACATGTGGGATCTCTTAAAGAATGCATTTCTACAAAAGTTCAAGACCCCTGTCAACTCCGTAGATTCGTATCGACATTTCATGTCGATTCAAAAAGAGATCAATGAACCAATCAGCTTGTTCAATGATCGCTTCCACAAAGTGTACACTCGACTATAGGCCCCCTATGTTTTCAACGACGTTGTTGTCCTACCCGTTTACTATGCAGCACTGGACAACCTCACTTTAGCCTTGGTGAAAAGGATGAGACCACCACCAGCCAGGTTGGTAGATGCATATGCTGAAGCCATCATTGACAGCATAGATTTGGGGCAGAACATATCAGGTCCCTTACCTTCTCTTGGACAGACCACGCATCTGACACAAATACAGGGACTCACGCAAGCTTTACAGCATCAAACGCCCTTGCTGAATCTGGTACCTCAACTACCTATAGTTTTGCATCCTAGACAACCAATGAACCAAGCATATCCAATACCACATTACTTGTTTCCCCAATAGCAACAGTTGCACTCGCAACAATCCCAGATGCCAACATACCTTCAAGTGGCAGAATTTCCACCCGCTCATCAGAATTAGCCGGCAGCACAACCCGTGTTCCTTCAGAATATCGGGCCGCAGCCAAGTAACATCGAAAAGGATCAAATTGACGAGCTTACAGAGATGGTTAAGAAAATGTCGACTAAGATGACACTTAATAAATCAGAATAACCAGTTGCAGACGTCGCAAAAGAGTATCCAAGCCAACTTCAACAGGGAAAATCGAGATTACCGCAAAAATCGGGACAATCGGGATGTTGGTACGTCATCAAGATAGAACTATGACAGGAATCAGAACTCGAGTTAGAATTTTGACAGAAGGCCCTTCCAAAGGTAGAATCGGATGTGGAATACATGCCCCAACAATGGCCATGTCCTCACGCCCCTTGATTAGCCCAACAACAACAATAAGGAAAACCCCACAAGCGAAGTTTATTTGGCGGAGGCTGCTTTGTCCGGTTGGTGCTGCATACACAAAACAAGCCGCCATTCTAAATTGGATTGTCCAGAATTTCAAACTGCAGCTAAGATATTCCAAGTAGAAGTTCAGAATGCAGTCGATAACCCGGGATGCAAAGACATTGTCCCGTCTGACCCGTATGATTCTTCAGTACTGGTGCTTAATCAGGCCCCTTTCCCAAAGGCAGAATGCAACACCCCTGAACTGGAGAATGTCAATTCAAATCATCATGAGGCGGTGAGAGAGGTAAGTTCTGAAAGCCCTTTAGCCCAGCTTTTTGATTCAGTAGATAATGGTCCTGAAGATGAGGAAGAGGAGTCTAGAGAGGACGAAGTCTAGATGTTTCACCAGCAGACTACCCCTTACAACCTTAGAAATAGACAAGTTGGAAGCCATGTTGGAGGTCCTTTCATGACCTCCACCCCGTTGAACAATTTCAACACCCCTCCCGATCCGAATGCAAATAACAATCTGAGTTTTCCATTTACACCCACACGATATCTCAACAAAAATAAACAGCAAAGCAGCGACCAAAGTCAAATTGCTAGCCCTTCCCAGAACATTTCCCATGATCAAAAGATTGAGCAGATGGGGGAGTATATTGCTGAGGAGTTCAAGAAGGTGAAGCTAAGTGTGTCGGCTTTTGAACTCCTAAAGGTACCTGCTGTCCGAAACACTTTTTTCAAAATGATAAATGGCACTCCACCACAAGGGTCAGCTTAGGAAACTCCAATGAAGAAGGTCTCCTTTAATGATCAACCAAGTGAACTGGTTGTTAGACAGATCTTTAATAATAGAGTCAACCAGTCCGCAGTTCAACAAACAAGCAAGCAGCCTGACAGGCCAGCTATTCAGGCACCAACTCAAAACAAGAGCAGTGAAAAGGATAAAGGTCAAGTCGCTCAGGTGGACGTTTCTGGAGGGTTTTTTCAAGGGAAATTCGAGACTCCTCCCTTTCTAACCACCATCCGGGTGTTCGGAAAGAACCTCCATAATTGCTTGCTTGATTTAGGAGCATCGGCTAATGTCATGCCCTTGACCGTGTGCAAGGCACTCAGGATCACGCCCACTCCTTCCCGGCAAAAGGTAACACAGCTCGATAAAACCAAAATCAGCATAGTGGGGGAGATCAACAGGATACCCATGCAAGTTGTTGTTGATCCCCAGATCCAACAAACTATTGACATACAGGTGGTTGATATCCCGGGTACCTATGGTATAATCCTAGGCAGGGATTTCATGAGAGCATTAAACAGATACATTGTTACAGATTACTCTCACATGTGGCTACCGTGGAAAGGAATGCTCAATCAAATCCGGATTGATAGAGAGCCATAGATGAAATTTATGATCACCGAATATAACAACACGAACGAAGTGTTGTATGCTGAAACCAGTTTGGGGAATTATTCCCCAGTATCATATTGGAATGAACAGGAACACCCTGAAGACGAGGGAGCGAGCGAGGTCTTCCTCGTGCTATGTAGCCCACCTGTTAATTTGGCCAATACTTCTCAGAGCACCGAAATGCTCATCGAATCCAATAACGAAGAGTTGGGAGAGGATGATGGTCTGAGCCTGCTTGATGGTTTCCGGGATTTCATGGGAAAATGTGTGCACGATCAGCTCAGTTTGGGAACCCAAATGAACTTCCAGGAACTTTTGCTTCCTAATTGGTGTCAAGTGCACAATGCTGCCCATTCAAAATTTGACTGCTGCTTGTGCCAAACAGTAATTGAGCATGTTACGAAATGGGCTACTATGAAGGAGAAAACGGGATTTGCCTCCAACGAACGAATAGGTTCCATCCCTGTAATCCCTAAGGTAGCCACCGAAATGAAACCCCCACCGAAGGTGAAAGTCAGATCCATCAGCCCTGCGCCTAAGGATTCTCCTGGATTCTGGACATTGTGCTTTGATGGTTCTAAATCCAAGCACGGAGCTGGGGAAGGTTTCGAACTGATCAATCCCAAAAGTAAATCGTACTTTTCTGCTCACATGCTGTAATTTTACTGTATTAATAATGTGGCAGAATATGAGGCTTTGGTATTGGACCTCTTGATGGCATTGAGAAAGGACGTCAAGATGCTCCAAGTATATGGAGATTCGGAGTTAGTCATAAAGCAGGTCAAAGCTTTATTCTTGCTATGATCGAAGGCTTACTAACTACCGGCACCGCGTTTGGGATCTGTTGGAAGGGTTGGATGCGTTCAACATTCAGCTGATCCCTCACGCTCAGAATTATACCCCCAACGCCCTGGCACAAGCGACAAGCACACTGCAGCCATTATCCTTATCTAGCCTCAAACGCTTCACGGTGGAACTCACTTTCATCCCGTCAGTGCCGGATAACATAGCCAATTTCCAGGTATTCAACGATGATAAGCATATACTGGACTTCATCACCAGTTCGGATGTGTTCGCTGCCTAGATAATCGACGAAGTCGAACCCCAAGAAGCGGACTTGGATATAGAGGGGATCATTAACTTGAAAACTAACACCATCCCTAGGGGAATGGTCGAACTGGAGTGAATCTTTGACCTCGATCAGATCAGAGACCAGGATCAGCAAGCTAAAAAGGATACTATCAGCGGCCAATGTGACACCCATAATTCGGGAACGGCTGGAAACGCCAAAAATATGTTCATAGGTAAGGTATGTGCTCATGAGAAAAGAAAAAGGATTATCGAGGCACTACAGAAATACCATGATGTCATAGCCTAGAGCTATGATGATCTCAAGACATATGACACATCAATTATCATGCACACTATCCCTCTCAAGCCAGATGCGAAACCGTTCTGGCAATGGCAGCGCCCTGTCAACGCTCTATTGGAGCCAATAATATATAAGGAAGTACATAAATTGCTGTCAGTCAAGATCATCTTTTCGGTCAGACACTCTACGTGCATAGCAAATTTGGTTCCTGTCAGAAAGAAAAATGAAGAAATTAGATTGTGCGTGGATTTCCGTAATCTAAATCGAGCATCAGAGAAGGACAACTATCTTGTACCCTCATTGGATGAGGTTTTGCAAGTAGTAAATGGCTCCTAGATGATGTCCTTCCTAGACGGGTATTTAAGATATAACCAGGTCATGGTGTAGTATGAGGATCGGCACAAGACGGCATTCACCACCAAGTGGGGAATGTTCGCATATAGAAGAATGTCGTTTGGACTCATCAACGCTGGTGCCACTTTCCAGCGCGCCATGGATATTGCTTTCAAGGACTTGATTGGAAAGTGCATCATCATCTATATGGATGATTTAACAGTATTCTCAAAGCAGCGGGGTAATCACGTCGCTGACTTATGCAAGGTCTTTGAGAGGTGTTGCGCATTTGGGGTCTCCCTTAACCCGAAGAAGTGCATCTTTGGGGTCACTGAGGGGAAACTCCTTGGACATGTCCTGTCAGAGCAAGGAATTTCTATTGACCCCAAATGCATTCAATCCATCATGAAAATCCCGCTGCCAGGCAACAAGAAAGAATTGAAGTCCTTTTTCGAAAAGATCAACTTCGTCCGCAAGTTCATTACAGGCTTTGCGGAAATAGTTAAGCCACTCAATGCTATGTTGAAACAAGATGCCAAGGTCGAGTGGACTCCCGAAGCGAGACAAGACTTTGGGGAAATTAAGAAAGCAATTGCTGACGCCCCTGTGCTGGTTAGCCCCAACTACCTGAAGCCCTTATATATTTACTCCTTTTCTTCAGATCATTCATGCACCAGCATCTTGATGCAAAAGGATGACGAGGGGAGCAAGCATCCAATCGCCTTCATGAGCGCCCCTTTGAAGGAGGTCGAACTAGGCTATCATAACGTTGAAAAACAAGCTTATTCCCTTGTTAAAGGAGTCAAGAAGTTGATGTTGGACCCGAACTCACGGTACAACAGTACTAGGTGGAGGATGTCTCCCCAGGAGAATGGTATGACGACATAGTGTACTATCTACTGAACCACAAGTGCCCGCCTCACCTACAAGGAGTCCAGAGACGAGCACTGAGGCTGAAAAGCAATAGTTATATGTTGTAGGGCTCTATATTGTACAAGAAAAACTATGAGGGTATCTTTCTGCGATGCCTGGGAAAGGAGGAAGTTGAGCGCGTGCTTAAGGAATTCCACGACAAGTTCGGAACTAGCCATCACTCAGGTCTATCAACCACACATCAAATCCTAAGAGCTGGGTATTATTGGCCCACCATTTCAAGGATGCTCAAGATCATGTCCGTACCTGCCACGTGTGTCAGACTGCTGCCACTAGAGAAAGGAACGATGTTGTCCCACTACAACCTGTCTTGGAGGTAAGACCTTTTGCGCAATGGGGTCTCGACTTCATTGGTCCGATAAGTCCTCCATCGTTTGTGGGACACAGGTATATTCTAACCGCTTCTGATTACTACACTAGATGGACATAAGCAATAACTTGTAGGCAATGTACAACTGAAGTCGTAACCAATTTCTTAGAAAGTTTCATTTTAAATCGTTTTGGTTGCCTGTATGCTCTAGTATGTGATAACGGCCCTGCATTTGCCTCACTAAAATTCATGAGTTGGGCCTTTGATTATGGTATCGCCCTCAAATTCTCCTCCAACTATTATCCTCAAGGCAACGGCCTTGTTGAGTCCACCAACAAAAACTTGATCACGGTGATTAAGAAGCTACTAGATAGGAACCCCAAGGATTAGCATACCCAACTTCGTTCGCCTTATGGGAAAATCACACCCGCCATAAGGCTGCCCTTGGAGATTCTCTGTACCATCTAGTCTACAGCTTAGAGCCCGTCTTCCCCATACATTTGAAAATCCCAACCCTTCAGTTCATCAACGACTTCTATGAAGGAGGAGACCGCAGAGAATCTCACCTTGCCGAGCTGCTGCACCTTGAAGAAGTACGAGACCGTGCAATAGAAAATTTTGCCAAGCATCAGGGCATAGTCAAAAGATGGTTCGACTGTCGAGCCAAAGTTAAGGCCTTCCGCATTTCTGATCTAATCCTCTACTGGGATAAGGCTCATGAAAGGAAAGGGGGACACAACAAATTCGACAAGCTTTGGCTTGGCCCCTTTCAGATTGTTGAAATCCTTAGAGATAATGCTTTCCACCTAAAGACTCTCACTGGTGAAGATGTCTCATTGCTTGTCAATAGGCAGCACCTCAAGCATTACTTCCAGGCCTGAGCTCTTTCGAGTTATCTGCGTAAATACATGTACATAGGTTAAGGTAGATTTTCTGCTTTGTCCTTCGATTTTGCTCGTCTTTCCGACCGTTTTGTCGTAATTTTGGAAGCGTCTCCTTGTTCTGCTATGGTGGTTGTGCTTGGCTCAACAAACAGTTTGTCTTGCTACCCGCTTTCATGTTGTTCTCTAGATAAGCCCTCATTCCCTACCACTACCCTTTGAAGGCTCCTAAGCATCAGTTTTTAACTTTCGAACTCTGCACTAACCTAGGACGGCTATCTACTTGAATCCCTGCTCTTATCATGGAACACACAAAACACATTTAAAGTATTTCCAAAGAATGGTAAGGTGAGTGCTAGGAAGTGGAGATAAGTGAAAAATCTAAAGTCTGTTCCAGTGACCACTGCGATTCTCAAGCCCATTGTGAACTTCATTGTTCACACGGTTGACAAAAAATAAAATAAAAGAGAGTGCTAAGAGGAAATATCCAACACAAGCAGTAAATAAATTGCAAATAACAACTGTATGGGTGTGCGAGTATCTCTACCGAGGCTATGGAATATACCTACGTATTACCTGTGTTGTGAAGTGCATAAAAACACTATCAACAACTCCCAAATCCCTAAAGTTAGACCTTCTCTTGAGTGCAAGGGGTGTCAAACTTAGGACAAAGGTATTAAACTTACGATTGAGTTTGATAATAATGGACCGATTTACTAAGTTAGCTAAGATCTTATTCAACTTATGGCTATGCTAGATCAATTTGGATTCCAATTGGTTCTCTTTAGATATAATACAATAGGTAATGAATACGTACCTTACCATAAACCATACCCAACATGTAGTATACTCTTATTCGATTTGTCATTATATACTTGTATGTTGGTTTGAAATTACAAGGTTTTGCACCTTAATAAGCAGATTAACTACCACCTCAAGTGTTTAAGGATGCATTTTGTATATCCCTTAATACTATAATGCACTTATAGATGTGGAAGTGAAATAATAACTACAACATGATATGAAATGAATTTAAAATTAGCTTATTTTATGTGTTGGTGTGATATGAGGTTGAGCATGAAGTAGATAAATGCCTATATCCTTGACTAGGTGAAAGAGTCTCGAGTTTCAAACAAAAAGAATGTAATGACTGGAATCCATTTGGTGACACCTTAATGAAGACATCACTAAAGAATACACCTTCAAACCTTACACATAATATAGGCTTTATCCATACAAATGAGAAAATGAATGAAATCAAGAAATATTAAAAAGAATCTAACTTAGTAATCCACGAATAAACCCATACATTCATTATATTACTTTAAAAATATACCTTGCAAAAGTTTTATAAGGATTTTACAATCATATGGTTGGCTAACTAATTAGAAATAATAACTAGAAATGTATACAATACACATGGATAAACTTACACAATGTTGACTCTACATATTTAATTCACTCTCCTAAGATTATAATATTTCATTACACATTTGAGATGAAACCAAAATCATTACAATACAAATTCCTTGACCCTTTGCTAGAAATTGAAACTCTAATGGTTTGCAATAGTTTTTCTCTTATTCTTTCTATGAAACCTACTATTTCATTCCTTTAAGAATTAATATATAGCAATATGTCACCCAACACATTCGTGTAGTATTGGGAAAAGGAACAAATCCATCTATCATTACAAAGGTCCCCCACGCCTTTAATGTCATTGAATTTAATACCTTTGTGTAGAAATCACCTCTTCAAGGTGTGCAAAGGCACCCTGGTGCATGGGAAAATCTTAATTTTTATCACAACCATATTGCATGTTAATGACACCACTTGTTTCAATGTGCAAGCCAAGAAAGAGCTCATTAAATCTACTAAAATGGTAGCCTAAAGATGGTGTGAGAACCATCAAGAGCCAAAACTTCAATGATTATGTTAATGGTAGTTTGGTCATCTTCATTTTTTCCACTAAAATACCTTTGGATCCATGCCCCTAGAATAAACAATGGTTTTTGGGCGAGAAAACCATTTTATTAGTTACAACATCAAACATGGTCATTGATGGCGACTTGGGTCATGCAGGGAGGTAGGTGGGAGTGAAAAATGCAAAAAGTGAGTTTTAGAGTTTTGAGGATCAAAGATTGAGGATACCTAATCACCCATACTCTCCACCCATGCATCTCTATCAACATGGAACTTATTTTAGAGGGACCTTCTAGTGATGCTAAATCATATTTGAGTAATAAGAACCATCATCCTAAGCAAGAGGAAATCATGACTAAAGAACCTCCATTTCTAGAGAGTTTAAACACCAAAAAGTATGAAATTGAGCCCAAATTTGATTTCCTAGGGCAGTTAAAAAATGTCTACATAAAAACCCACTATTTTAAGTCATTTGGGATGTCCCTATCTATGCCAAAACTATAAGGGAGTTGTGTTTAAAAAAACCACAATGAAAACATAAGGACTCACAAGTTGTTCAAGTAATTGGACAACTTGTTGCAATTATGTTAAGCAAGATAGTAATTCCCAAATACACAAACCCTGGCAGCCTAGTAGCAAATGTATACATTAATGGCATCCTTATACATAATAATTTAATTTATCTAGGAGTGACCATAAATACTATTGCGAAGGAAACTATATAGAATTTGCAATTGATTGACCTTTAGCCTACCCCAATAGTATCACAGTTGGAAAGCAAATTGATTGTTAAGCCTAAAGGGTTATAGAAGAATTTATTATTACATTCTAGACTCATGGGAATACCTCACAAAGTTTATGGTCTTGTAATCAAAGGCTATCCCCTCATATTAGGACAACCATGGTTAACAACAATCGATGCCTTCATCAACTGCAAGTTTGATAATATGAACATTTCCAATGGAAATGTGACAAATAAGTTGGTTCTATATCCTTTGACACAACCACTTGTTGAATTGGATCAACCATTTTGGCCAAACCTTAATGATAATGATCTGAATACACTTCAAACATTAATGATGATTGGAAAGAGCTTAATGATTGAATTATAGAACGAGGACATAGTCCTCTCTAATATTGTACAAAATAATTAGGGAGAGACTCTCAATCCAACTATTATTTGGTGTGCTTATCTTTTCCACTACATGACATCCTTCCTATAGCATGCTTACCTAAGTATACCTTTGACACATGTATATTCCATCACCTACTACCTAACAGTTATTGCCTCAACATATCATGCCTAAATGTTGCTTTTATGACACCGATAGTTAAGAACGTTGAAATTTCTTTGGGACCTGGTCACTTATGATAAACAATCAATTGACCACACAACAACAAACTGAATTAATCTCCATGTTGTAGGTTCATAAAACAAAATTCACCTAGGATTACCATGATATGAAGGGCATTAACCCCAACCTTTGCAAACATCGAATATACATCAAGGGGGGATGTAGACCCATTAGACAACCTCAATGAAGAATGAACCATGTTGTCCAAGAGATGTGAAAAATGAGTCACATAAACTCTTGGATGCTAGATTCACTTATCCCATATCAATTAGTCAGTAGGTCTTGCCACAAGTTAATAGTTCCCAAAAAGGGGGGAAAGTGGCATGTCTATGTATATTACAAAGAACTCAATGTAGCCATAAGGAAAGATCATTTATCTTTACCCTTCATTGATCAAGTTATGAATTCCCTCACAAGGAAAAAATATTTAAATTTTATGGATGGGTTCAGTGGCTATAAGTAGATTATGATAGCACTCAAGGACCAAGATAAAATGACTTTCACCTATCACTGGAGTACTTATGCTTATTCAATCCTCCTTTTCAAATTATGTAATGCCCCTACCAAATTTTAAAGGGCTATATTGAGCATTTTTTAATCTTACTAATAAATATATGGAAGTCTATATAGATGACTTCACAACATATAGTAACACATACGATGAAGCATAAAAATAATCTTGAAAAGGTGCTACAAAGATGCCATGATCACAACATGTCTTTCAACAATGAGAAATATTATATGATGATCGAGGAGGGTGTATTTTTAAGACACCATGTTTTACAATGAAGAATTCAAGTATATCCTAATAAAATTGATGTAATCACAAACCTACATGTTCCTCAAAATAAAAATACTTTCCATGCGGAGTACTATCATAGATTCATTAAGGATTTTAGCAAGATAGTTCTCCCTCTATTTGTATTACTCTCCAAGGATTCTGAATTTAAGTGGACAAAAACCTATCAAGAAGCCTTTCAAACTATTGAGAACTCCTTGACTACGTCTCTTATGCTAAGAGGACCCAATTGGGCCATACTTTTTCATATTCACACAAATATATCTAAATTTTATGTAAGGGTTGTCCTAAGTCAAAAAGAAGGAATGTTAGAATATACCATCTATTACATTAGTAAGAACCTTTAGGCAGCTGAGTTGAGCTACACTATCACCAAAAAAGAAATGTTGAATGTGATTTATGTTATAAATAATTTATCGTTACATTATAGGTTACCCAGTCTTTGTCCACATTGATCACACAAATATTAAGTATCTAACAAATAAACCAATGGTTAGTGGTTAACGAATTTGATGGTTATTTTTGCTACAAGAATTCAACATCACCATAGTGGATAAACTTGGTAAAGCAAATTTAGTTGTCAAATTTCTTTCTATATTGACTACTCTTATAAATGACTCCATCATTGATGACTATTTCCTAAATGAGCACTTGATTTCCTTTACTATGAAAATATATTGGTATGTCAATGTTACAAATTACATGGTTATAGGGAGAACACCACCCCACTTATCACCAAAATAAAAATGTCACTGAGTGGAGAGGAGTCTCCCATATTCATGGATAGTTGTCTACTTTTTCTACAAGACTAGATAATATAATGTGCAAGTGTATTCATGAAGATGAGGTGTTTGACATCCTATGTGTCTTCCATGATGAGCCCTATGGTGGGTATGTTTTGTGAAAAGTACAACATTGAAGAAATTTACCACATTCTACTACTGGCCCACACTACATAAATATGTAATCAAATACACATGGAGGTGTGAAAAATGTCATAAAATGGGATGCCCTACTAGGAGTGATGAGATGACCCTATAGCCATAATTGGTGATGGCACCTTATGATAAATAGGGAATTGACTTCATTGGTCCAAATGATCATCCTTCTAATTGGAAGGACTATCTACTAGTGTATACAAACTATTTGACAAAGTGGGTAGAAGTTAGAACCATGCAAAATGTCAAGGACAACAAAGTGACAAAATTCCTATATGAAGAATTGTTTTACTCACTATGGAGTACCTCAAGAGATTGTCAGAGATCAAGGGCCACAATTTACATTAGATTCGATTGTAACATTGGTTAAGGAGTATAAATTCAAGCATGAAATGGTCAACCCCTATCATCCACAATCTAATGGTCAAATTGAGGCGACAAACGAAGAGATTGAAGCAATTATGACCAAGGCAGTAGCATTACACCACAAAGACTTGGTGGCTCACCTAATTGAAGTTGTATAAGCATACAAGACTACCTAGAAAACCATAATAGGATTTACACCTTATGAAATAGTCTATGGCATAAAGATTGTCTTTCCAATTGAATTTAAATATGACTTTAAGGATGACACTTCAATTAGGTGTAGAACTCTCCACAACTCAACACGACAAGATCATGCAACTTAATACCCTTGATCAACTAAGAAGGGAGGAAATTCACCAGATCAAAATAATATAAAAATAGAGGATCAAATGTCATGACCAATTTATCAATTCAAAGGTATTTTAGAAAAGTATTTGGGACCTACTATATGACTCTAGGTATAAATGCTACAAAGGAAAATTACAAGCTCAATGGTTGGGACCTTATGAAATTGAGGAAATCTATCCAAATAGTGTGGTTAAGTTGACAACAATTGATCTTGTCAAATTTTCTTTAATGTTTAATGGACATTGCTTGAAACTATATAAGAAGCCATTGGACAAAGAGACCTTCCTACAATAGTTTGTCTATTCAAACAACTTTAGTCCTGCAACACAAATACATTCACTGCCATTAATGATCTTTTTACATGCAACATCAATATATGAGCTTCCTATCTTAGACCTTGATTCCTCGTAGGTATGATTTCCTCAATTCTTTCTTTAAAAAATTCCTTTAGCGAAAACCTTCAAGCATTGTTAGAATCACCATTTCAATAAAACTACCATCTTGACATGGAACACAAAATCATTGTCAAAGGGGCCTATAGAAAAGGTACATGCAACCACTATCAGAGGGATCTATAGGAGAGGTACACACACCACTAGCAAAGGGACTTATAATGGAAGTACACATAGTCATTATTAGAGGTACCTATAGCAATGATTCACACAACCACTATCCCGAGGACCCATATCAACTACCCCCATAATATTTATCCATTGTTTTATAAAATTAATAGTAATATACCTATTGACAACATGAGCATGATGGTGTATGGTTTTTTCATTGATGTCAACCCATTTTAGAAGTGATGGTTTGTCAATATGCATATAGTTCAAAGCAAATCAGGTGTTGTTGGGAAATTGACTATGTTTGACTAAGATTATGATGTAACAAAGCATCATTTTTATGGTTTGCATTGCTCCAAATTGTAATATCTTGTCATGTGGTTGTGAGGTATTAATAGTGTCTATTGGAGGAGTCTACATTCAAATTTTTAGGTTTGTATGTCTTCTGCAACTAAAGATATTGATGACAGAGTATCAGGCTAAGCAGAGACATAGTTACAGGTGAAAAGTTTATATTGGAATGCTCTGCATTCCACCATGGATGATCATTCAAATTTTGGATTTTAGGAAGTTCTTGAAGATATCAGATGAGTGTGCACTCTGAGTTTCAAGTGGTTCATGTGTCAAGTTGTGAATGAATAGTTGGTTCATTTAGTTGTTGCTTCACTAGATTTATTGTGTGATGTCGACCTAAGGGATTTGGGTTTGTGTACTATTATGAATCAGATTCATGTAAGAGTGATTATAGGTCATGTTGACCTATTTTGGTGAAGAACACATTTGGTTTCTTCTACAAGGTATGTATGATGGAGTTTTGAGTCGATAGGTTATTGTGTCACATGTTTCATCTAATTAAGCCAACCTAATTGATGATATGAGAGTTTGTAGAATATATACATATACATATATATATAGAGAGAGAGAAGTTCATTTCAGTGTGTGGTGTATGGTATGAGTGATGATGAGGTAGAAGTGGAAGAGAAAAAGTGTGAAGTGTGAAAGGTGTTAGTGGTGAAGTATGAAGTGTGTAAAGTTAGTTTATTGAGCTTAACTGGAATTATTTTTTCAATATATTGCAAATGCATTTTTAGTAGTTCAAAATCTAGTAGTGAGCCACTCTTTTCTATATCTTTTGTAATTTTAGAAGAAGTTATCTTCCTTAGGCAGTGAGCCGTCCTATTTTCTAGATAGTGAGTCCTTCGAGCAATGAGCCCTTCTAGCAGTGAGCCTCCTGTAATGTGTTGTAACTAGTTATGATATATTGTGAGCTAATCCTTAATGTTATTTTTCTCTTTCAAGGGTTTTTCTACGTAAATCTAGTGTTCTTGTGTTGATTTTTGTGATGCATGCTTAAATTTTTTCTTTCCATTTCTACAAGCTTAGCGATATGCTTTTAATGCATTTTTAAGTTAATGAATTTAAGGGAATACTAATTCACCTCCTCTCAATATTTTGAGTGTTCAACAATTGGTATCAGAGCTTGGTTTCTTCATTTGGCTTAACCACTGAGGTAGATCTTGTAGGTTGAACACATGGCAATTAGGAGGTATCCTATCTCTCGAAAAGAAATTATAATGTAAGGTTTTACTGAAGTAGGCTATGAAGTTGACATGGAAGGAGAACTTAGATATGCTCTTAATGATCTAGATAAAGCAGAATGCGAGAATAAATATCTGAAAGAAAATATTAAGGAAGCAGATGAGTGCATCAAGAAGATGAGGAATCAAGTCAACAAAGTTAAAGAACAACTCAAGGAAACCAATGAGCAACTTAAACAATCAAATGAGACAAACACTAATCTGAAGGTGCAAGTTAAAGAAGGAAAAGGATTTGAAGATTGCTTGAATGTGAAATTTAAAGACAAGTCCACATAATGCTCAAAGCTTGAAGAAGTGTCTCTAAGGAAAGCTCCAAAGAAAACAAAGAGTCAAGAGGAAAAATTCAAGAAGAGATTCACATTGCTTGATGATATGATTGCTATTCAAAAATATTCTAAGGACAAATAAGTATTAGGGTTTGAAAAAGGAGAAAACTCAAAGGAAAATCAAACTCCAAACAATGCTGAAAAGAAGAACGATGAACAAAGAAAGACTAGAGATAAGAAGATTAATGTCAAACATGTGTGAAACTAGAAGAAAGATTTCAAAAGACCACCTATCAGACAACTAGTTGCTCAAAGGTATTCATATTTTAATGCTACTATTACTTCTACAATAAATTTGGACATAGAGCTATAGAATGTAGAAGCAAGATGAATCAAAACTTTCAAACATTTTCTAGTCAGTGTTACACATACAATAGATTTGGTCATAAGTCTAGTGAATGCAAAAGATAGATGATGAATGGTTACAATAATGGTATGATGTCTCAATCATTCATTGGTTATTGTTAATACATGCAATGGATTTAGGCATAAGGCTTCTGAATGTAGATCTAAAATGGCAAGAATTTTGCTTTGTAACAAAGTGTCACATGTTATAAATGAAATAAACTTGGATACATAGCTAAGTTTTGCAGAGGAAAGAATGTGAAACCTTCTAGTCAACACAAGAAGATAGATCTGGTTGAGTTAAAGAAGGAGATGAACAAGATCTAGAAGAAAAAGGAAGAGAATAATGTGAAGAATGAATCTGTGCCAAATCGTAGTGCAGATGTTTCCTTCAAAAACTTGCTGGCTTAGGGGGAGTTTTAATAGAAAACTTCTAAACCCCCTACCAAAGATGAGATGTTGATGTCTTCAGCATACTGGTACATGTATAGGTTGGTTTGCTTGATCTATTGATGAAACCACTGGTGAGAAATATCTTAATGCTCAAATTTTTGGAATGTTTGGAAGTGTTTGTGGTGATACAATGAAGTCTTGATAGTATTTGAACTAAATTTTCACTGCTACAATTAAAGCATAATTTAGGTCACGAAAAAGAGTTTATATTTTATTTTGCACATTCTAAATGGTATTGTGTTCGAGAATTTGGAGAGGATATTAGTGCAAACGAGAGCTAAGATGGTTTTGAAGTGTTGAGTAAAACCCTACCAACAATTTCCATGAGGTATTTACAAGTTTCTTGCAAACCCTAGTTCATAAAGGTTCAAAATGTTTACTCCACAAGTTGTTGATGTGCTTGAGAAGCCGGAACATAATTTTAAGAAGCACCCATACAAGTCAATGGAAACGGATCCTAAAGGTGCATTTTATAGGGTTCCTAGTGGTGTGATGTGCACAAAGGACATGCAAATTTACATTCATTCAAATATGGATGAAAATAATCATTTGAAGTTGGTAAAATTTAGGGGAAATGTGCTAACTGGAGATGATTTTGAGTTGAAACCAAAATATGTGAGCTTGAAAGAGAAGAAGTTGGATGTGTAGGTAGATTTTCCCTATTTCAATCTTGAAGATGAGTGGGTGAAGTATGTTCTCAGCAGAATACATGACAAATTCATGTGGTTGGACATGCCACATATGATAAACAAAGATGCAATTAGGGTTGTTACTGGTTTGAGCTCCATTGGACCAGTCTCGACATTGAAGGTGGTAAAGAATAATGTGGTGATGGAGCTTACTAGATCCAATTTTGACAAGTATGCCCTAACTATGGATGGCATTAAAGATTCAACACATAAATATGCTTTAATAATGATTGGCTATAATACATTTTTCACATACAAAGAGAATTTGGTCTCTGTTATCATAATACACACAACCCATCAGATGGTTAAAGAAGGAAAAGACTTTGATCTTTGTGAGCTCCTCAGATTACTATTGTTGGAAAACTTACAGAAGATAAAGGAGTCAAAATACCCTTTTTGGTATGATACTCTTACCATTTGCTTGATGTTTTGCTTTCTCAATGAGTTTCCTAGAGCAAAGAATGTAGTATGGCTATTTAATATTCTTGTAGCAATTCAAATTAGAGATCATTTAAGGAGATTTAAAAATTTTGAGTCCTGCAAGACAATGTTGTGGGGATTTTTCAAAACATTTCAAGCAAAGATGCAAGAAAGAGAGAATTCCAAGAGTAGTTGTAGAAAAGTATAAGAAAAAAATCACATTTATGGTTAGCAGAGACTACTGCTACATGGAAGCAGTTGAACCCATAATTGTTTTGGTTTCAGAGCTACCTTATGAGGTAGAGCTAAATTTGAAGTCATTTTTCTTGCAGAGATTGTGTTGAGAAAACCTAGAGATACATTTTTTTGAAAGGTTTGGTACTTATGAGGAGAAAAGAAGTCGAGTAAACTTGGAAAATAAGGAGAAATACAATTAATAAAATGTTGAAAAGATGAAGGCTAATTTGGAAAGGGAGTTCGGTGCTCCTGAGGACCCTACAGAGAAATCTAAAGGCACATCTGCTCCTCTGTAGACTACTCCACATAAATCAAGAAGGTCAGGTTGGACCTTAGTCTCCACACCATGTACTGTAACAAATCCTTCTGGAACAAAGTCTACAGGTGGTTCTAAGAAGAAAGATACATCCAACACCTTTTTGAAATTTAAGTCTCCCAAGAGAAGAAGGAAAGAAAAAGCAACAAGAGAAAATAATATTAGTTACAAAGAAGAAGAAGCGAAGGAGCAAGAACATTAATTGGTCTAAAAAATGAAGTCAAAAGTCTCTCAAGAAGAGACCGGTATAGAAAAGGGAAAGAAGAAAGAGGAGACCCCTCCAGGGCAATAGAGATGTATATGGTCACATTTTGTGTGAATCCAGGTGATATTCATGACCAAATCCTGGTGATTCTTGTAGATTCACTTGGTGCCAATAGATAAGAAGTTGTGGTAGAAGAGGAAAAGATAAGAAAACAAGCCTTGGAGAAAATAAAAGTAACACTTATGAAAAATCAAGAGGGTAGAGAGGCACACAAAGGAGATAACAACCAAGATTCTTGCAAAAATGAAGAAAGTTGTGCCTAAAAATAAGGAAACCACTCCTGTGGATGTTGAAGATCAATTGCAGCATGACAGATCTCTCTCAAAAACTAATGTAATTTCCATAGAGAAACATTAGCAATTAGAAATGCTAACAAATAACACCCCTCTAGATGTGGAGATAACTTCTGAGAAGAGTAAAGAAGATAAACAAGATGCATCAAAGAAGGCTAAAGCACAAAAAGAAGAAAATTTGCCTCCTTTAGTAGTGGAGAGAAGGAGACGAGTGATACACATGCATAAGAAAGCACTAAAATAGGTTGTGAATCCTTTGAACCCTCCAAAGATTCATTGAAAGATCTTTTGGACATGCAATTGCAGTTCCAACTAGTGGTGTTTGCACAATTGCTACAAATCCCTATGCAACAAGGACAAGTGGATATGGAAAGGATTTCCCCTCTTCATAGATTACAACATGGTGATGTATTTCATTCTTATGCAAGAAATGAGATTCTTCAAACTCACCAAAAGAGCACAGAGTTAGTTGATGAAACACTTAAGGTATTGCAAGAAGGCCTTCTCGGAGTATCCATTGATACTTCTTTGTCAAGTATTCTACAATCGAATTTGTTGTTAGACTCTTTTAAGGAGTACTTTTTTGGACTGGAAGAGAAGATTGAAAGGGAATTAGCAAAGAAGTTGAATAATAAGAGGCTAGTTGATGCCTCAGATAAGTGGGCTACTGCACACACCAAGTTGCGAGGCAACTTGGAGGATGTTAAGAAGTGTTTGGAGGAAGCCAAACAATTGTTTCAATTTTGTTTGAAGTGGAATTTTTCTACAAAGAGCATCAAGTATTAGATGGACTCAATTGAGTTTCAAATTCCTCAGGCCTCGAGTGCTTATGATCTAGTGAATGATGGAGATGGAGCTACTAGAGAAGTTCTTGAAAATATACATGGCCAATTCTTCTTACTACAGGAACAAAAGGAGAAGATCATAATGCAATATATTCATCTTCGAGATATGGTAAGTACAAGGCTTACATCTTTAGCTGGAGTTTTGTCTAATGTGAATAAGATTGTACAAAAGACAATTGTGCCTAGTTCTCTGGAAGAAGGAGAAGACCTTCATGTTCAGTTTGAAAACTAGTGCTACATGCTTTCCTTGATGTATTGGTAGGTTTCCAAGAAGGATTAGGAGGCACACCTTGAAAAGTTAAAAGCCTCATATTAGAGTACATTACCCTCATTCAACTAAGGTGTACATTTTTTATTTATATAGTCAATTTTGTATATCTATGTACATATGCGGAGTTGCTCTCATGTAAATATATTATAGTTTTATATTTTTGGTGATGGATACCATAGATAGGGGGAGTTTCTCTCATGCAAATATATCACTAAGGGGGAGTGAAGTAGAGAAGTGAAGCAAATTTACTACCCTTTGCCCTTGATGCTAAAGGGGGAGTGTTTTGGAGAAGTGTGTTGCCATAAATAACAAAGGGGGAGACCATTGGAAACATGAGCATAATGATGTATGGTGTTGTCATTGATGGAAACCCATTGTATAAGTTATGGTTCATTAGTATGCATATAGTCTAGAGCAAATCAAGTGTTGTTGGGAAATTGACTAGGTATTTGACTGAGATTGTGATGTAATAGAGCATCAGTTTTGTGGTCTGCATTGCTTCGCACTACAATATCTTGTCATTTGGTTGTGATGTGTTGATGGTGTGTGTTGGAGAAGTTTACATTCAATTTTTTAGGGTTGTATGCCTTTCACAACTGAAGATATTGATGACATAGTAGAGACATAGTTAAAGGTGCAAAGTTCATAATGGAATTTTTTGCATTCCACCATAGATGATCATTATGCTTTATAGATTTTAGGAAGTGCTTGAATATGTTAAATGAGCATGCACTCTGAGTTTCAGGTGGTTTGGTGGTCCGTGTGTCAAGTTATGAATGAACAGTTGGTTCATTTAGTTGTTGCTTCATCGGTTTTGTTGTGTGGTGTTGACCTAAGTGTTTTGGGTCATGTGGTATTAAGTTAAGTATGAAGCAGATTCATAGGAGTGATTATAGGTCATGTTGACCTATTTTGGTGAAGAAAAAATATCAATTTCTTCCGTAAAGTATGTATGATGAATTTTTGAGCTGACAGGTCATGGTGTCACACATTTCATCTAATTTGGCCAACCTAATTGATGATATGAGTGTATGAAATATATACATATATATAGAAGGTTATTTCAGTGTGTGGTGTATGGTATGAGTGATGACGAGGTAGAAGTGGATGAGCAAAAGTGTGAAGTACGAAAGGTGTTAGTGGTGAAGTACGAAGTGTGTAAAGTTAGTTTACTGAGCCTGACTGGAATTGTTTCTTCAACATATTATAGATGCATTGTTAGTAGTTCAAAATCTAGCATGAGCCACTCTTTTTCTATATCTTTTATAATTTTGTAAGAAGTGATCTTCCTTGGGCAGTGAGCCCTCCTATTTTCTAGATAGTGAGCCCTTTTGGTAGTGAGCCTCTTGTAATATGTTGTAATCAGTTATGATATATTGTGAGCTAATCCTCGCCATGGTTTTTCCCTTTCAAGGGTCTTCCACATAAATTCGATGTTCTTGTGTTGATTGTTGTGATGCATGCTTTAATTGTTTCTTTCCATTTCTACAAGTTTAATGATATTATTTGAATGCACTTTTAAGTTAATGAATTTAAGGGAATACTAATTCACCCCCCTCTCAGTATTCTGGGTGTTCAATAGTACCTATCATCACATAATTTACAACCACATGTCACCTCATTTTCCTTTTGAAATGACACTTCCATACTATATTATGTCGCATGCTCCATGCAATAAATATGTAACATTACTTTTTTTCATGTTACCATCCAATCACCTATCAAACACACTTCAATACTCTTGTAACACGTGATCTCTAGTACTTATATTTATGATTTCATACTTTATCTCAATATCTATTAAT